>CAXIPT010000001.1:8074497-8171915 GCA_964030475.1 Tethya wilhelma
AAAAAAACACAAAAGTATAAAGAAATGGAACATCATCATTTAACTCGTACCATGGTCTTCATAAAAGCTCCAATCATTATTGGGTGTGTTGTTCTCATTCATATCTGAAAATTTGTACTCTTATAAGTTTAGTGTGACAAAATGTCTAACCTTTATTAGAGTCACTCAAGATTAAATGATGGTTTTCTGTTATTCAGAGAGCACATGTACGTGCCGAACTAACAACTTTAATATCACATGCACATACATACCATTTAAATGCTCCGGATAATACATTTCAAGCCACTGTTTGTATCTACCCGTTGGTGGCAAATCATACCCCTCTTCAATTCTAGTCTGAAAAAGTTCCCATTCCTTGTCTGTAAAAACCTCTTCCTCGTCATCACCATCGGATTCTGTAAAAACCGTTTTGTTGATTTCTACATTAGTAACAATGGTGACAAGGACATGCAACAAAATAATTCAGTTGCTTACGTGTGCTTTCATCAGCACCTTTAGCAGGAATTTTCAGTGGTGTGAGAACAGATTTCTGTACCTTCTTCTTGGTCTTCTTCTCGAGCTTTTCTTTTTTTTCCTTTTCTTTTTTGTCTAAAAGCTTCAAATTTTCTGAACTGGTCAATACACGCCCACAATTTTCCAACGATCTCTCTGGTACTCTTAATTGCAATGAAGCTGGTTGTATCTGGGCCAGGGTCCTTGTTACTGAAGTCTGCCGATGCAGACGAGGGACAGCAGTGGAGTCATCTCCTTCATCAGAATCAGAATCTTCATAAATAAAATCATTTGTCTGAGCGGACTCTTTGTTGGGGAGCACCTTTCGAGCTGATGGGCTGCAAGAATAAAGTGGGATAAAGTTGAGTCCAGTTTGCTCTTCCAACGAGGGTTGAACAGGGTTGCTAGTTTTCACAGGAAGTACTATAGCCTCTGGGTTAAAAGGATAAATTCCTGTGCAACGAAAGCCACTAATAGCATTTGCTGGTGTTACTGATTGCAACCAAGCTTTGGAAAAGATTCTGGAAAAATCGTGTCTAGTTACAACTCTACCAGGGTTGCGGGATAGAAACTCCTGACATTGGCGTTTCCATGCAGACTTGAGAGGGCCGAAGCAACCTTTATCTAGTGGTTGTGTAAGGTGCGTGGTATTTGGAGGCAAACAGAAGATTAGAACTTGCTCGGCTGCAGCCAAACGCACGACACTAGGTTGATAGTGAGTGGAGTGGCCATCCATGATGAGGAGTAGAGGTCGAACAGAAGGAGCATTTGGTAAAAAATGATATTTGAACCATTGTTCAAACAATTCTTTGTCTATCCAGCCATTCTTTGAGAGACCGTAAATAGTACCAGGTACTTCACCGTACGTAAACTCGGGTTTTAAATTCTTTCGATCAAGTATCACCATTGGTGGCATAATATTTCCCGAGGCACTACATGCAGAAACCACAGTGAGTTGGGTCTTGTTTCCGGTTGAAACAGATATAGGATGTTTTACTCCCTTCAATGTAACAATCTTCCCAGGAGAGGGGTCAAGCGGCATCCCTGTCTCATCCATATTGTAGATTTGGGCTGGACAATCCATCAAATCATTATCAACTAATGTCTGCTCCAGAAGATTGTAATAGCGAGACATTATTTGAGGGCTACTTGCAACAGCTCTTGCATAAGATAATGGTTCGGCTGTTCGTAGAGTTAGCTGACCATGCCTACGTTTGAAACACGTCCACCAACCATCTGTTACACGTGCATCATTCAGCCCCTTACAAATTGCCACATTACGAACAATCGACAAAATCTGCTCTTTAGATTTGGCATATCCTATAGCTGCACTGGTGCAAACAAATTCAACTAGCTCTAATTCTTCCTCATCAGTAAGGTACTTCGAAGGGCCACTTTTCTTCCCAAATGAGCACTTCCCACTTACTCGATCCTGAAGAGTTGATTTTGGTACTTTAAACATCTCAGCGGCTCTTCTGACTGACTTCCCATCTTCAACATGTGCTAAATAAGCATGATATAAATTGCTTTCGTCCCATATCTTGTACTTATTTGGTCGCCCAGTGGTTAGAGGCAGAGGAAGAGTCTTGGAAAAACCAGCATGAGATGAAACAAGAATCCGGTCTTTTAGGGGAAGGTCGGCAGCTAACATCTGCACAGTGGTCTATGTAGCCTTTGTTATCTGCATGTAAAAAAATAATTAAGGTTTATTCCTTTGCAGATGATGATCCAAAATTTCAGTCTTAAAAAGATCTTCCATATGCTACAAATATTGGTATGGAGAAGGCAGATACAAGGCACACTGAATTATATTTAGGGCTACTCTTTGCTGTACCACGAATCCACTAGTCTACAAAAAATTATGCTACTCAGTACTGCCCGGCCACAATTTTTTTAAACCGGCATGCCAGTCAATCAGTCAAAATACAAAATTGAGGAGCCCAGACGGGTCTACATGGATTACACTCACCTCTTAGCAGCAAACAGAACACGCTATGGCTGTACTAGTGTAGGGTCTCCAAACTCTTCAAAACTGACTCTTCAAAAACTTCACAGAAAGACCAGCAAAAAGCTACCCGCCAAAAACATGCCCTATTTATAAAACAAAAAAAAATATCGTCCGGATAATTAGAACATTTAAGAAATTTACTTCTTAGCTGGTACTAGAGAAGGAGCATCAGAGACTCGTTGTGTGGTTTATGAAGTACAGTAGTTTGTGCATCTTTGGGGTGGCTTATATCAAAATAATTTGTTTGTAAAGTTGCAAAAAAGACGATGGACGAAAACTGATAGAGTTGGCCGAACTAACGTATGTCCGATATTTGTTTTTAAGAAGCCGCCGCTCTTTACAGCATTCGGTGAGATTTGATTTATATTTGTTTCTTGACTACTTAGGTCTAGTAGTACATGTCCACGTTTGAGAACTTATGATACCATCTTTTGCAGCCACGCTATGGCGTCCGTAAATAGGTGCCGCCCGATAATTGATTGATTACTCTATACCTCTACATACGTATAGGACCAATATGCATTCAAATGAAAATCGCGTAAGGAGAACTCATACTAGAGAAGAAACCACCAGGAGCCCTGAAGATGATNAAATAGCGGCTCACCAGTTTTCTTTCAATGCCATAGTTCTTGATGAAGACAAACCCAATGGTAGTAAAGGCTGAGTGTAGCTGCTGGACTTGAGGACAGCTAGACACATCAGAAGAGGAGAAGACTCCCTCAAAGTCCACTACAGGAATTGACATGAGCTCCCTTTCTATGCTCGTCATATTTTCAATTCACACCCATTATGGAGTTCAAAGGTCATGACAGCACCTGTTGCCTGTTTGTCATAATTTTGCAAGACCAGCATGCAACATCAAATTTAAGACCCAGGCCCAGTTTGAATCATTGACCAAGTCTGAGCATTTTGTAAGATGAGTATTAATGTAGACAATCCAGCCGTTCCTTTACAGCCTCCTCTGAGAGCTCTTTATAGAGGAAACGAAGACTCTCAATCTGCCAAAGACTCTGAAGATGAATTTCAAGCTCAGATCAATCGTGATGTGGTCAAGTACAGGTTGAAATATCTCTGCAACTGCTCTGCCTTTTGTAGATACTGTCGTATGAGAGTTCCCTCCGGGAGAGCAGTGAATCTCGTGTTTGTTATCATTTTTCTTGAACGATGTGCCTTCTTTGCTGCTGTTGGAACCACGATCCCAGCATTCATGGAACTCTTTCCCAATCTACCTGATGCTGTTGAAACACTTATTCAGAGTGTCTCACTCAACGTTTTAGTCCATCTCATGTTTCCTATGATGGGTTGGCTAGGGGATGCCTGGATAGGGCGATACAGAATGATCCACCTCAGTCTGTGGGTTCTGTTCTCTGGCTATGCCTCAATAGTGCTCTTCTTCTCCATTGAGGCCAGCTTGGACAATCCACCGTTGAAATGGCGTATTCTCTTGCCTGTCATATTCATCATCATCAACATGGGGTCTGCTGCGTTTCTAGCCAGTACAATTCCATTTGGAGCTGACCAAATAGTGTACAGGTCTTCAGATGAACTTAGCTCCTACTTCTACACATTCTATTGGGTGTACAACTTAAGTTGGGTGTTTGTGGTCTTCAATTTCTCTTGCAAAAGTCACGGTATTCAGTGGCACAGCATCTTCCGTGGAATGATTTCTACTGTGTGTATAACTATTGCTCTCAGTTTGAATGCTATTCTCAAGAACTGGCTGTTTATAAACCCAGAGAAGGAAAATCCTATAAAGATGATTGGGAAAGTCTACTACTCTGCTGCTGTTGCTAAGCGTCCTCAACACAGGAGTGCCTTCAGCTACAACTCTAGAAATGGACCTCCATCTCGAATAGACCTTGTGAAAGAAACTCATGGAGGAAAGTTCAGCAGTGAGGAGGTGGAAGATGCTAAGACGTTTGGTCGACTGCTAATTGTTCTACTAGCTGTTATTGGAGTGAACATAGCATATTCAGGAGTAAGTGGATAAGATAATATTGTTGTGATAAGTACTCACTGTGGTTTTACTAAATTATAGGTAATGGGTGCCATGTCAGTCCAAATGCTGAGAATGGAACACGTCAAGACCTTCTCGTTCTCCGTTGACATCCTTGGTCAATGTACGGTGTCTGACTCATTCGTCTACATGGTGAACATTGCTGTGGTTCTGATCACCATTCCACTCTTAAACATATGTGTCTTCCCCTTTCTTCGAAACTATACTCCCAACATGCTCAAGAGAATTGGCCTTGGGTACATTTTGACCGTCTTATCTGTCTTGTTTCTCCTTCTGATCACACTAGTTGGACGATTCACTCTACCAAGTCATGACAAGCAGTCCAATCTAACTTGTATGTTTGCAGAGAAAGACATGAGCCATCCTTCGTCTGGGTTTGTGCATCTCCCGATCAACCCATTTCTGACTGTCATTCCTCAAGTGTTGGTCTCCATTGCAGAGGTCTTTTTCAGTGTCACAAGTAAGTCTATAAAGTACCACTTGGGCATAGATTATATAGGTCTTATAGGCTATAACTTAACATTATAGGTTTGGAGTTCTTCTATGCTCAGTCTCCTCACTCCATTCGTGCATTGATGATCGGGTTGGTCTACTTCATTTTTGGATTTAGTGGAACCATTGCTAACATTTTCATAGGAGCATTTTCCTTGAAAAAGACTGGCCTACCTTTGACCTGTGAATTTTGGTACTACTCTTTACTGTTTGTGATAGTCTTAGTGGGGGTTGTGATCTATGTATTTGTGGCACGCTGGTACAAGAACAGGAGGAGACCAGAGGAAGGAGAAGAGCAGTTGTTTTACAACCGTTGAACTGACCCATTGTGATTGTGTCTAGGAGGTACTGAGAATATGCTGACAATAACAATGACAGTAACGATTAAAGTCTTTATTTGGTCTGAATCAAGTGCATCACTTAACACTCTTAATTTGGATTCTTGCTATTATGTGTTATCCATGTTCCTTATTTTGTTTGTGATTTAATTTTGCTATCACATGCACTCCATTTTGAGTGTACAAAGCTTACATGCATGACTTATTGTAAAGATTTGTTTTGTTATTTTGGCACCTGTTGTGTTGGTAGCTGAGTGATGCTCCTTACAGCCTTAGGCTAGACTTGACTTCTGTGGCTATGTTTCCTTCTTCTCCATTGAAGCCAGCCTCGTTGGCCAGGAATTTGTAGACTCGGTGGAAAAACATCCACCCCCCCCCTTTCAAGAATCTTGGCTACAGTCCTGAGACCTGCTGAAACTAGTTCTAGTTGTTATATGTAAGATGCAAGGAGCGTTCTGTAGCTTTGAAGACACTTTATCTTAGCTTTGTGAGTGTGAAGTACTGTGGAGCTGCTTATTTTCTCAGTGTCATGGGGTGTGGTTTGTTTTTAAAAAATTCCGACAAGATTGGCCCAATGAGTCTAAAAAATAAAATTACCTTAAGTACACTGAAAAGGGAGAGAGCACACCTCCTTGTCGAACACCTTGGTCAATAGGGAATTAAGGGAATTGACACTGAAGTTCGAATGCACTGAGTTATATCTATAGTTGATTGTGTATACCAGTTGTTGATCACTTTCCACAGTGGATGTCTAATTCCTCTCCAATGCTGCCGGCATGCCACGCTGTATCTAAGAAGGCAACATACGCCTTCTTCCTCTGCCTTGCAATCTAGCCTATACTTATTAACTTACCCCTCTTAGCTATGGTAGAGTGCCAGTAGAGTGGCTAGAGTACGCTTGATTATTATGAATTAGACCACAAATATAGGTGCTGAATTGTGTATACCAGTTGTTGATAACTTTCCACAGTGGACGTCTAATCTCCAATGCTGCCGGTGTTCCAACTGAATAGCAAGAGTTCGAATTGTTATGATAATAGACTCAATACAATTAAACATCACATACGATGGAGTAAGACATGGTGTGTCTAATGACAACATTAAAGTATGTAAATAAAAGGAGAGGTGGTTAGCTAAGTTAACAGAACTTGCCGCTTACTTTGAGAGTCCCAAAAATCCACAATGTGGGTGTGTATCTCACTTAGTCAATGAAAAGTAAGACTGGATGTTCCTAATGAGAGCAGCGACGGCAATAAAGTAAGAGAGGAGGTTAGCTTTATAAGTTGAACAGAACTTGCTTACCCTGAACACATCCACATTGCAGGTGATGTATCCCGCTTAGCCAACGTCATGTCAGTTAGAGTAAGATGCAGTGCATGTGTTTAATGAGATCAGTGACTGCGTTAAAGTATATGCAAATAAAAGGACAGATGGTTAGCATGTGTAGTTCTCCAAAATATGCAACTTAGCAGGTACAGAGAGAATCAGTCAGGTAGTGAGCTTCCCCTGTTCCTCAGCATGGCTCAAAAGCAACTTGAGGCCTGGCCTATGTATACCCAGCAGGATAATGCTTTAAATTTTGCTTGAATGTCATTATTTTGGACCATTTGTATATGGTAGTATAGGTCTATTGTACCTGGGTAATATTACAACAAATAATAAAGTCTACCTAATAGCCCGGCTGAAAATAGCACGTAAAGCGGGTGAATTGCAAGTTGCCGGCATTGCACATACCATAAGTGTAATTTTTCTTACTACATAGCTAATGCGCATGCGAGCAACTAGAAGAACGAATGACAGCCAGCCAGCCAAAATTCCCGTTCAACACACTAGGGTGCGCTTTGGCTCTCCCAATATCATGTGGAGGTCCTGGATTTGAATTTGGATTGCGTTTTTTTCAAAAATTCTAAATTGTTGTATTCACATATATACATAGTGTAGAGAGGTATTTCCATTGTCATCTTTAGTTACCCAAAGAAGAGTTAACTTGTCCACAAACAATAATTATGATTACTTGTATTCAAAAGACTTGTCATAGGTTTGTTCCAGTCTTCTATTTGTGTCCTCTCTAGCAGTAGTGGGTGGGTACTTATTAGAACCATCAATACACTCTACAATCACCTCATTATCAGGATGGACAAAGAAGGCTATTGACTGCCGCACCATTCTCTGCTTCTCCTCATCTTCTGGCAGGAGGACTCTGTGTAACTGCATGCGATGATTATAGCAATGATAATACAATATATAATGTTAACACTGAACATAGATGACATTGCAATACAAGCATACGGATGTAGTGTGAATTGGTTAAAATAGTACACACATCGCATCCCCAGTTCCTTCTTGATATAAACAAGTTGTGATGGATAATGCTTCACTTACAGTGGCGAGGTACTTGTCACTGGTCCATTGTTGCATGAGAGCTCCCAGGTTGACTAGCACTGCCTCAGACATGTAGGAAACATCAATATACCCACCATCACTTCTCTTCACCTGTGTATTAAGGAAGTTAGGATAATGGCTTCTCAATGCACATGGTATAGCAAGAGAGTAGAAACATTACGAAGCTATTTTCATAACATTAAATTACTTGTAGTCCTCCATTAGGGTCTTGGAAGAGTAGAGTGATGGAGCCATAGTCCACATGTTCCCCACATCTCAGTTGGCCTGGTTTGATGTGAGAGCTGGGAAGAAGAGGTGGGTAGTACAACAACCTCATCATAGTGTAGCTCTCAGAGTGACCAAGACCATGTTTCTGGTGACATTTTACAAAGAAGGAGGGATCCTAGTTGAGAGAGAGACAAGATGTAACCTTCTAAGAAACTTAACACATTTTAGTTATGTATCCAGAGATGACGGGAGGTAGATAATACACTGAATAAATCTCAGTGTTATCTATTATCACAACAGTGTAAGAAATGTTTAGACAAGTCTTACTGAGTGGATCTACAACCATGACGCTGGAGAACTTACTATTCCCAAAGCAAGAGCCATCAGTTTCAATATCACGGTAGACAATCGGACACAGTCTTCAAAGAGCTTGTGAGTAACAGGTCTAAACTGTGGAACCTCCTTGTCAGGGTATTTCTGAGGGAGAAATAACAATACACAAACCGTATAGCGTGTAAATTTGGCGAGAATTAAATTTGGCGAATTGGCAAACTGTTTTTCAAAACACCAAATTAAAAATCGCCAAACAGTTTTATACGCACATGTGTGCATATAAACAATGCAACGTGCGGAGCTAAATCGCCAATCATACTAAAATGCGAATTCGCCAAATTCTAAGCCCGCCAAATTTACCCGCCATACGGTAGCCTAAAACTAAGACATGCATGCCATATGGCCTAAACATGATGTGTCACTGCTAGGTGAATCGATTAGCTTACACAAGTGTGGTAGGCACACATGTCAAAGCATTCCTTTAGATCACCAGGCTTAGTAGGATCAACACTGTAGAATAGATACAGAGACACTTCATTGATGCAATTTACAATAGGATTAGGACCACATTTAGATCACCTTTCCAGCTCAAGACAGACGTATCCATTGTTGCCAGAGTTATGTTCTTTGCTCCGATCATGAAGGTACTTCTTCTTGACATCCTTAGGGAGAGTGAAGAAACTCAGAGCAACAGACAATGCCTCATCAATCTTTAACAACACAATTCAAGCAATTAATAAAGCAATAATTGAGTACATGCATACATAGTTCTAATAATGTTGAAACTTTCACAATGCTTAGTAACTAAGTATAATAATAGCTCACCAGTTTTCTTTCAATGCCATGGTTCTTGATGAAGACAAATCCAATGGTACTAAAGGCTGAGTGCAGCTGCTGGACTTGAGGACAGCTAGACACATCAGAAGAGGAGAAGACTCCCTCAAAGTCCACTACAGGAATTGACATGATCGAGCTCCCTCTTCTATGCACAGTCACCTCGTAAATAAACAACACCCACCAATGGAGTTCAAAGGTCATAACTGCAAGCCCATCTAATCTAAAGACCCGAGCCTAAATTGATTGTCATTAATTTGACCACGCGGTCTGAACATTTTTCTAAGAAGACAAGTCATTGTGAGATGACTCATGAGTATTAATGTGGACACTCCAGCCCTTCCTCTGCAGCCTCCTTTGAAAGCTCTATATAGAGGACAAGAGGACCCTCAGTCTGGCAAAGACTCTGAAGATGAATTTCAAGCTCAGATCAATCGTGATGTGGTCAAGTACAGGTTGAAGTATCTCTGCAACTGCTCTGCCTTTTGTAGATACTGTCGTATGAGAATTCCCTCTGGGAGAGCAGTGAATCTCATGTTTGTTATCATTTTTCTTGAACGATCTGCCTTCTTTGCTGCTGCAGGAACCACAATCCCAGCANCAGGTCTGTGCTAACTTATCAACATAAGCTATAATATCCCTGGTATAGCACATGTACACATACCTTGTATTTGCAGCCCTATCCAACTGAAGTCCCTGAATTCCGTATGTGTATAACTGAGCTCTATGAGCTGTGTAAAGGAGTATCACTGAAGATCTTGGAACTCATGGGACATGCTTTGAAGCTACCAGTAGGTGACGTGTTTTAAACTTATTTTCTTGCTTACTTTTCTAATTATAATGTCTAGTGTAATCACTGTATATAATAATGTCATTGGATCAAAGAGGACATGTTAGTCTTTTCATCTACTCCAGCTGTTGGTCTTATAGGTATGCTCATTGAGTTGCTCCTTCTTGTCTCTCTCAACTAGGATCCCTCCTTCTTTGTAAGATGTCACCAGAAGCAAGGTCTTGGTCACTCTGAGAGCTACACTACAATGAGGTTGTTGTACTACCCTCCTCTTCCTCCCAGCTCTCACATCAAACCAGGCCAACTGAGATGTGGGGAGCATGTGGACTATGGCTCCATCACTCTACTCTTCCAAGACCCTAATGGAGGACTGCAGGTATTTTGACCTACTACGGTTTATCAATAGAAACATTGAGTCCATTGAAAGAAGCCATAGTCCTAACTTCCCCAATACACAGGTGAAGAGAAGTGATGGTGGGTACATTGATGTTCCCTACATGTCTGAGGCAGTGCTAGTCAACCTGGGAGCTCTCATGCAACAATGGACCAGTGACAAGTACCTCGCCACTGTAAGTGAAGCATTATCCATCACAACTTGTTTATATCAAGATGGAACAGGAACCAATTCACACTACATCTGTATGCTTGTATATATTGCAATATCATCTGATTCTATGTTTAGTGTTAAAGGTGCTATTGCACAGAAGTTGTATGCATAGAAATTTACACCACATAATGAAGCCATAATGTGCACATCGTCAACACAAGAATAGGAGACCGTACGTGCAAATTGTATTCCAATGACGTATTTTCAACCAATGAAATTTCAGTGTTGATTTTTGAGCCATTTTTTAAAACTTGCTGCTTCCATGCAATAGCACCTTTTAACATTGTGCATTGTATTATCATTGCTATAATCATCGCATGCAGTTACACAGAGTCCTCCTGCCGGAAGATGAGGAGAAGCAGAGAATGGTGCGGCAGTCAATAGCCTTCTTTGTCCATCCTGATAATGAGGTGATTGTAGAGTGTATTGATGGTTCTAATAAGTACCCACCCATTACTGCTAGAGAGGACACTCACAGGAGACTGGGACAAACTTATGACAAGTCTTTTGAATACAAGTAATGTTATGAATTTCTGCTCAAGTATAATATTATTATTCACTTTTAAGAGCTTCCACTTGATTACAATAATTATTAAAGTCGTGACATATCATGTGCACTCCATCAAGTTAAATATGGTACATTATCTCATGAGTAACTAAGTCATTGGCAGTTCTACCTTGGCAAGTTGCATCATTGCACTGGGTCTAAGTTTAATAAGATGTCGTTAGTTGTTCTAAGTATTCCTGTAAACAGCTGTTCAACTTTGTGCTCAGGGACTAGAGTCAATCGAAAACGGCTCACGATTGTAGCAATCACAACCTTCTCTTCATTGATGGCAAAGTTCTGACCAATGCAGTTACGATATCCTGCAGAGAACGGAATGTAGGCATAGGGGTCACGACCTTCAGCATTGCTAGGATGGAAACGAAGTGGGTCATACTCATTAGGGTTCTTCCACACATCAGGATGTCGATGAAGAGGTGCAATACTGATGGACACATCAGTTCCTTTAGGAATCATCACACCATCGATTTCCATGTCCTTAGAAAGTTCTCTGTCAAAAGAATAAACTGGTGGGTAGAGCCTCATGGCTTCTTTGATGCACCAGTGGGTGTAGTTGAGCTTCTTTAGGTCCTCGTATTCCAGCCACTCTCTCCCCATGAGGACATTCCTCACCTCCTCGCGGACCTTCTCCTGGTGCTCTGGGTACTTGGCCAGGCAGTAGAGGGTCCAACTCATGCCACTAGTGGTTGTGTCGTGACCTTCAAACATAAACGTGTCGGCTTCGTCTCGGATTTCTAGATCCGTGAGTCCTTTGCCCTCTTCATCAGAAGCTGTGAGAAGAATGTCCAGGAAATCCAAGTACTTTCTCTGTTTGGTTGCTCTCTCAAGTGCTGCATCTCGGTCACTTACTGGTCCACTCAGACCAAGAGCTTTCTTCCTTTCTTGGATCACTCTTTCTGAGAAGTCATGAACAAAGTTACAACATTCTTTCATTCTTCTTCCAGAGGGTGACAACCAATAGATCCAATCAATGCGATACAAAGGATTTCTAAATCGGTTTGTAATGTGATTCAATATGTCATAAACTGCTCTGATGTATGGATGCTTTGTATTCATATGCTGACAGTCACCCATGTAGCTAAATGAGCACTGGAGAAGGATATCCAATGAGAGCAAGCTGAGAGAATCGAAAGCTTTCACCGGATTCTTTTCTTGTGCTGCAGTAGACCATTTTCTAAGCATCACTTGCAGACAACTGTTGTACACAGGGATATAAGGTTTGAGGATTTCATAGTGGAAAGCTGGTGTAAGAAGGCGACGATTTCTGAACCACTTCTTATCAGCTGAAATGAGGAGTCCATCTCCTAACCAGGGATTAAAGTAACGGTATGTCTTACTCTTTGGTTCCTTCATGACTTGCTTAACAGTGTCAGGATGGGTGACTCCAATATAGAAATCAATTGGTCCAAACCACATGGCATAGACTTTTATCCTGTTGTTTTGTATCCAATTAACCCACTTGAGATAGAGACCTCTTTGGTCTATTTCTTTGAGATTTCCCCAAAACCAGTGAGATGGTAGAGATGGCAGTTGTCGGCTAGTTTTGACTTTCTTGTAGTATGAATAGAAAACAGAGTCTGGCCTACCCATCCAAAGGAGCAGAGCTCCTAAGAGGATTGCAGTAACAGCTACAAACCAAACCATGGTCAGCCCTTGCAACAACAGCACCAGCAGAACCAGTGAGAACGGATAGAGCAAAACAACAGCTATCACTCTCAACGACCCTTTCCATTAATTTTTATCGTGGAAGCGGGAAGCGAGGTTGTGCAGCCAAGATTAATATTATGCAAGATGTTGTTTTGGGTTGCAACCGTTGTAGTAGCTATTCTTTCTCTACTGGTTTGGATGAACGTTCCAGGCATTGTTTATTTCTACTACAAGAAAATCAAAACAAGCAGGCAACTGCCATCTCTACCTTCACACTGGTTTTGGGGTAACCTAAAGGAGATAGATCAAAGTGAGGAATCATATTTGAATTGGGTTAAATGGATACAAAATAACAGGATAAAAATCCATGCTCTATGGTTTGGACCAGCTTACATGTCAGTTGGACTAAACCATCCTGATACTGTCAAGAAAGTAATTAAGGAGCCAAAGAACATGACAGTGTATCGTTTGCTGAAGCCCTGGTTAGGAGATGGACTCCTTATTTCAGCTGATAAGAAGTGGTTCAGAAATCGTCGCCTTCTTACACCAGCTTTCCACTATGAAATCCTTAAGCCTTATATCCCTGTGTACAACAGTTGTCTGCAAGTGATGCTAGGGAAATGGTCTACTGCAGCACAAAAAAATAATCCAGTGAAAGCTTTTGAGTCTCTCAGCTTGCTTACACTAGATATCCTTCTCCAGTGCTCGTTTAGTTACAAGACTGACTGTCAACGCATGAACATGAAGCATCCGTACATCAAAGCAGTTTATGACATGTTAGTTCTTGTTGTGGACCGATTCATGAACCCGTTGTACCATGTTGATTGGATCTATTGGTGGTCACCCTCTGGAAGAAGAATGAAAGAATGTTGTAACTTTGTTCATGACTTCTCAGAAAGAGTGATCCAAGAAAGGAAGAAAGCTCTTGGTCTGAGTGGACCAGTGGGTGACCGAGATGCAGCACTTGAGAGAGCAACCAAGCAGAGAAAGTACTTGGATTTCCTTGACATCCTTCTTACAGCTTCTGATGAANAGTACAACAACCTCATCATAGTGTAGCTCTCAGAGTGACCAAGACCATGTTTCTGGTGACATTTTACAAAGAAGGAGGGATCCTAGTTGAGAGAGAGACAAGATGTAACCTTCTAAGGAACTTAACACATTTTAGTTATGTATCTAGAGATGACGGGAGGTAGATAATACAAATAAATCTCAGTGTTATCTATTATCACAACAGTGTAAGAAATGTTTAGACAAGTCTTACTGAGTGGATCTACAACCATGATGCTGGAAAACTTACTATTCCCAAAGCAAGAGCCATCAGTTTCAATATCACAGTAGACAATCGGACACAGTCTTCAAAGAGCTTGTGAGTAATAGGTCTAAACTGTGGAACCTCCTTGTCAGGGTATTTCTGAGGGAGAAATAACAGTACACAAACCAACGCAACCGTATAGCGAGTAAATTTGGCGAGAATTAAATTTGGCAAATTGGCGAATTGTCTTTCAAAACGCCAAATTAAAAATCGGCAAACAGTTTTATACGTACACGTGCGCATACAAACAATGCAATGTGTGGAGCAAAATCGCCAATCATACTAAAATGCGAATTCGCCAAATTTTTAAGCC
This sequence comes from Tethya wilhelma, assembly GCA_964030475.1. Classification (NCBI taxonomy): domain Eukaryota; kingdom Metazoa; phylum Porifera; class Demospongiae; order Tethyida; family Tethyidae; genus Tethya; species Tethya wilhelma. The sequence continues at coordinate 8,088,859 of CAXIPT010000001.1, forward strand.
CGCCAAATTTACCCACTATACGGTAGCCTAAAACTAAGACACGCATGCCGTATGGCCTAAACATGATGTGTCACTGCTAGGTGAATCGATTAGCTTACACAAGTGTGGTAGGCACACATGTCAAAGCATTCCTTTAGATCACCAGGTTTAGTTGGATCAACACTGAAGAATACTGAGATACAGAGACACTTCATTGATGCAATTTACAATAGGATTAGGACCACACTTAGGTCACCTTTCCAGCTCAAGACAGACGTATCCATTGTTGCCAGAGTTATGTTCTTTGCTCCGATCATGAAGATACTTCTTCTTGACATCCTTAGGGAGAGTGAAGAAACTCAGAGCAACAGACAATGCCTCATCAATCTTTAACAACACAATTCAAGCAATTAATAAAGCAATAATTGAGTACATGCATATATAGTTCTAATAATGTTGAAACTTTCACAATGCTTAGTAACTTTAATAGTATAATTATATAGCTCACCAGTTTTCTTTCAATGCCATGGTCCGGTTCTTGATGAAGACAAATCCAATGGTACTAAAGGCTGAGTGCAGCTGCTGGACTTGAGGACAGCTAGACACATCAGAAGAGGAGAAGACTTCCTCAAAGTCCACTACAGGAATTGACATGATCGAGCTCCCTCTTCTATGCACAGTCACCTCGTAAACAACACCCACCAATGGAGTTCAAAGGTCATAACTGCAAGCCCATCTAATCTAAAGACCTGAGCCTAAATTGATTGTCATAAATTTGACCACGCGTTTTTAAAGAAGACAAGTCATTGTGAGATGACTCATGAGGGTACGATATAAAACACGGACCGGACCGGACTAACGGACCGTATTATAATGTACTACCCGCTCCGTCCGGTCCGTGTTTTGTGGATCAAATGTATAAAATACGGACTAATGTACGGACTACTTACGGACCTACTCCCTGGCAATACGGACTGACCTTAGAACCCTGCTATAATCTCATTGGTTCGGTTTAGCTTTGAACAATAAAGAAGCTGCTCTTCTTGGAGCATTTAAGCGGGCAACTAAATGGTAAGTGCTATTTTTCTGAAGTCAATGGAGTCGCTTTCTCGTCCAGTGCTTACTAATCGGCTATCACCCATAGAAGCGGAATCTCTGTTAAGGGAGAACGTTCAAGGAGTGAAGAAACCTGGCGTTTTTCCACCTGTGAAGCCAAAGGCTGGTGAAGTGTACTGTATCAAAGCAGAGTGCCCTGACAAATGAAGTAAGCGATATAGATCTATATTAGAGTGATGGGTGGGGTTTCCGGACAGCGTTAGTTTGCGGACAATTTGACAACTGTACTAATCTTGCTAGTGATACACAAGTTTCAGTTAGTGATACACTTGTTTCGCTAGCCAACCCCCACATATGTGTATCTTGTGCAAGTTCTGGCTAACTAAAACTTCTACGATTGTCAAGTTGTCCGCAAACTAACGCTGTCTGGAAACCCCGCTCATTACTCTACTTTGTTCTCTGGTGCAAGGACCATGAAAACAGAACAGGCTCAGAATGCATTCAGTCACCGTGGCTGATGTTAATTTAGAATTGTATTGTAAATCAGTTGTATGTAGTATGCTTAGATTGTTTAATATCCGTTCTCTAATTTGTTTATAGATGACTGGAGATGTGATCAGTACAGATGGTTCCAGAATGGATCCAAATCCATCCCCAGTAAGAAGCCCGTCTTGAACACATGTCCATGCTGCCCACACTCTATTGAAGAAACAGTTTCCTCATTTGCTTGGGTTGCAATTAATCACCACTGAGGGGCCAGAACGGAAGTTTCCAAACAATAGCCATTTTCTCTGATGAAGGTCAGTCCATGATTATTGGCAATAATTATTGTTCCTTGTTATTCATTTTGTCCTTTTTTTCGTATCCACATGCACAATTGTAGCCCTAGCTATTCAGATTCTGTTCGATGCAGATCAACACCACTGGGTTGTACCAGCTGTTGTAATGGTACTGTGAAGTTATTTGACTCGGCATTTAATGGGAAGCTGTCACCATCATTAGAAAACCAACTGGTTGCTCTTTTTCATCCATTGACAAAGAACAGCATCTTGCCTGTAACTGTTGAGTCTGTCCAACAACAACAAGGGAGCACCATTTGTGGGCTGTTTTCAATAGCTAATGCGGTTTCTCTTGCTCATGGACAGAGGCGATCTTTTTTTGATCAAACCAAAATGAGGTATCACTTGGATAAATGTTTTGAAAAAGGTTGCATTAAACCTTATCCAAACTGTGCCCCTGATCTTTCCATGTTTAACCAAAAGAAGAGATTATGCATTCAAACATACTGTTATTGTAATATGCCAGAATCGTTCGACTCAAAAATGATCAGTTGTGATGCGTGTCATAAATGGTATCACTACAAATGTGCTAACGTAAAGAGAGGTCGTTCTGTGTGGTATTGCACTCATTGTTGTTAGTTGAGTTTTGTAGTGATGAGTCAATTAAGTTTTTTTTTCTGTCTACATATAATATTTTGATCATTTTTTATTAATGTTCTTTATCAATGGACCATAATAAGCTGAACTCTTAATGCATTTGGTAGGTAAAGGACGACTATAATTATAAACTTATTCGAGCGCTGCGCTGAGGTGAGCTGCGCTGCATGCACTATTAATAATATACGAAAAGTCCGGTCCGTATTTTATACAACGCATGCCAGTCCGTATTTTATGTACGGACTGAGTCCGTTATTCGGGTCCGTTAGTCCGGTCCGGTCCGTGTTTTATATCGTACCCTCATGAGTATTAATGTGGACACTCCAGCCCTTCCTCTGCAGCCTCCTTTGAAAGCTCTATATAGAGGACAAGAGGACCCTCAGTCTGGCAAAGACTCTGAAGATGAATTTCAAGCTCAGATCAATCGTGATGTGGTCAAGTACAGGTTGAAGTATCTCTGCAACTGCTCTGCCTTTTGTAGATACTGTCGTATGAGAATTCCCTCTGGGAGAGCAGTGAATCTCATGTTTGTTATCATTTTTCTTGAACGATCTGCCTTCTTTGCTGCTGCAGGAACCACAATCCCAGCATTCATGGAACTTTTTCCCAATCTACCTGATGCTGTTGAAGCACTTATTCAGAGTGTCTCACTCAATGTTTTAGTCCACCTAATGTTTCCAATAGTAGGTTGGCTAGGGGATGCCTGGATAGGGCGATACAGAATGATCCACCTCAGTCTGTGGGTTCTGTTCTCTGGCTATGCTTCAATAGTGCTCTTCTTCTCCGTTGAGGCCAGCCTGGACAATCCACCGTTGAAGTGGCGTATTCTCTTGCCTGTCATATTCATCATCATCAACATGGGGTCTGCTGCCTTTCTAGCCGCTACAATTCCATTTGGAGCTGACCAAATAGTGTACAGGTCTTCGGATGAACTTAGCTCCTACTTCTACACATTCTATTGGGTGCACAACTTGAGTGCTGTGTTAATGATCTTTACCTTTTCCTGCAAGGACCACGGTACTCAGTGGCACAGCATCTTACATGGGTTCATTTCTACTGTGTGCATAACTATTGCTCTCAGTTTGAATGCTATTCTCAAAAACTGGCTTTTTGTAAATCCTGAGAAACAAAATCCTATAAAGATGATTGGGAAAGTCTACTACTCTGCTGCTGTTGCTAAGCGTCCTCAACACAGGAGTGCCTTCAGCTACAACTCTAGAAATGGACCTCCATCTCGAATAGATCTTGTAAAAGAAACTCATGGAGGAAAGTTCAGCAGTGAGGAGGTGGAAGATGCTAAGACGTTTGGTCGACTGTTGATTGTTCTACTGGCTCTTGTTGGAGTGAACATAGCCTATTCAGGAGTAAGTTGATAAGATTGTGTTTGTGATAATCATAATCTGATCATTGTGGTTGTTCCCAATAATTATTTGTGTAGGTAATGGATGCTATGTCAGTCCAAATGCTAAGGATGAAACACGTCAAGACATTCTCATTCTCCGTTAAAATCCTTGGTAGCTGTACCGTGTCTGACTCATTCGTCAACATGGTGAACATTGCTGTGGTTCTGATCACCATTCCCCTATTGAACTCATGTATTTTCCCCTTTCTCCGAAACTACACTCCCAACATGCTCAAGAGAATTGGCCTTGGTTACATTTTGACTGTCTTATCTGTCTTGTTTCTCCTTCTGATCACACTAATTGGACGACACACTCTACCAAGTTACAAGAAGCAGTCCAATCTAACTTGTATGTTTGCAGAGAAAGACATGAGCCATCCTTCATCTGGGTTTGTGTATCTCCCAATCAACTCCTTTCTGACTGTCATTCCACAAATACTGATCTCAATTGCAGAGGTCTTCATCAGTGTTTCAGGTGAGTATTACCAGGAAGTAATAATGGTAGAAGTTATACAGTTGGATATTTTGATTGGTGCTTTTTGTTGTTGTGGCTGTTTGTTTGTTTGTTTGTTTGTTTGTTTTAAGATTCATCTTTTTTTTAACCTTATAGGTTTAGAGTTCTTCTATGCTCAGTCTCCTCACTCCATTCGTGGGTTGATGATCGGGTTGGTCTACTTCACCTATGGATTTAGTGGAACCATTGCTAACATTTTCATTGGAGCATTTTCCTTGAATAAGACTGGCCTACCTTTGACCTGTGAATTTTGGTACTACTCTTTATTGTTTGTGATAGTCCTAGTGGGGTTTGTGGTCTATATATTTGTGGCACGCTGGTACAAGAACAGGAGGAGACCAGAGGAAGGAGAAGAGGAGTTATTTTACAACCGTTGAACTGACCCATTGTGATTGTGTCGAGGAGGTACTGAGAATATGCTGACAATAACAATGACAGTAACAATCAAAGTCTTTATTTGGTCTTAATCAATTCATGTGCATCACTTATACTCTTAATTTGGATTCTTGCTAGTATGTGTTATCCATGTTTCTTGTTTTGTTTGTGGTTTTATTTTGCTATAACATGCACTCCATTTTGAGTGTACAAAGCTTACATGCATGACTTATTGTAAAGATTTGTTTTGTTATTTTGGCACCTGTTGTTTGGTAGCTGAGTGATGTCTCCTAATTACAGCCTCATGCAGGCTAGACTTGGTGTGCAGCCAGCGTTGTTGAGCTGATTCCTACTACCCATAATTGTATATGATACCAAATTTCAGCCTTGGAATCGATCACTACATATAGGTCCAGTATTAGATTGAAACTTGGGAAAGCTGCATGAGTGACATAGCCCCATGCATAGTAGCCACCGGTGCACCATGATTGTGTCATATAACGGGAAAGGGTCGTTAAATTAACATCCTTGACTTTGGCTCACTGAGCATGAGCTGCGCACGCATGCAAATTGATCTGCCTCCAATTATGGAGAGCACAGATCAGCACAACGTTGTTTTGCAGCGTCTTGACATTTCTTGGAGACCAGTAGGTGAGTGGGAGTGTAGATTTGTTATTATAAAGTGATCTGATCATCAACAGTGAATGCTTACACGAGTTCAGTTGACTCAGTTGCAGTATGTCACAAATATTCACTTTTAGATCCATGGAGCTAGGAAGTACAGATATACCTCTACATACGTATAGGACCAATATGCATTCAAATGAAAATCGCGTAAGGAGAACTCATACTAGAGAAGAAACCACCAGGAGCCCTGAAGATGATTTCCAGACACAAATCTATCGTGATGTTTACAGGTACAGGTTGAGGTACCTCTGCAATTGTTCTACATTTTGTAAGTACAGTTGTATGAGAATTCCCTCTGGAAAAGCAGTGAAGCTAGTTTTAGTTATGCTCTTTCTTGAAAGACTGGCCTTTTTCTCTACCCTTGGAATCACAATCCCAGCATTTCTGGATCTTTATCCACACATACCAGATGCTGTTGAATCACTTGTGGAAAGCCTTTCGTTGAATATCTTTATTCACCTCATGTTTCCATTGTTTGGTTGGATTGCTGATGCCTGGATAGGGCGATACAAAATGATTCACCTCAGCTTATGGGTTCTTTTCTGTGGCTATGTTTCACTAGTGTTCTTCTTCTCCATTGAAGCCAGCCTTGTTGGTCACCAATTTATAAAGTGGAGAAACATCCTTCCATTGTTTTTTGTTGTGATCAATGTTGGAGCAGCTGCATTTCTTGGCAGTGCTATTCCATTTGGAGCTGACCAAATAGCTGAAAATGGATCCGAAGAACTTAGCTCTTACTTTTATGCCTACTACTGGGTGTACAATTTGAGCGGTGCAATGAGCTTAATCGTTACTTTTTCATGCAAGAAAGATGGCATTCCCTGGCATAGTATTTTTTACGGTCTGATCTCTGTTGTAAGCATTACTATTGCTCTCAGTTTGAATGCTATTCTCAAAAACTGGCTTTTTGTAAATCCTGAGAAACAAAATCCTATAAAGATGATTGGGAAAGTCTACTACTCTGCTGCTGTTGCTAAGCGTCCTCTACACAGGAGTGCCTTCAGCTACAACTCTAGAAATGGACCTCCATCTCGAATAGATCTTGCGAAAGAAACTCATGGAGGAAAGTTCAGCAGTGAAGAGGTGGAAGATGCTAAGACGTTTGGTCGACTGTTGATCATTCTACTAGCTCTTTTTGGAACAAAAATTTCATATTCAGGGGTAGGTATACAGTATACTATATTGTTCTTTATACAGTACTTTACCTAAAATTGTATCTTTTCCTAGGTAATTAATGTAATGCCATTACAGTTGTTGAACATGAACAAATCTTTATCGGTTGAATACAGTGTACTTGACCACTGTACAGTGTCTGATTCTTTTACTTGGATGGTGAACATTCCTGTGATTTTGGCCACCATTCTTCTCTTGAACCAATGTATCTTCCCATTCCTTCAAAACTACACTCCTAACATGCTCAAGAGAATTGGCATTGGTTGCATTCTAATCATTTGTTCAGTCAGTGTTCTATTGTTGATCTCAATTGTTGGACAGAATGCTCTTCATGGCACTTCCTTAGAAAATAGAAACAGTTGCATGTTTTCAGTAGACGACTTTGACCATCCTGATGTTGACTTTGTTTTTCTTCCTGTAAGTTCATATGTGGCTCTGATACCGCAAGTTCTACTCTCAATAGCTGAAGTCTTTGTGAATATTTCAAGTAAGTTCAGTTAATGTTATTGATGTCCATGCATATACTGATTCCATTGTATATACTCAGTATTCATCACGACCCACTAGCTTGTTTAAACGTAGATATCTATAATATCATTTCAGACACTGCCAATGCCTGTTGATGTTGCTACAGGTTTGGAGTTCTTCTATGCCCAGTCCCCCCACACCATTCGTGGATTAATGATCGGACTTGTTTTCTTCGCATGGGGATGTGCCGGTACTCTCTCAAACATTTTTATTGGAGCCTTTTCCTTGGGGAAACCTGGTCTACCGTTTAAATGTGAACTTTTTTACTACATCCTGCTCTTTGTGATAGCCTTGGTGGGGTTTGTGATCTATGTATTTGTGGCACGCTGGTACAAGAACAGGAGGAGACCAGAGGAAGAGGAAGAGGCAGAGGAGTTGTTTTATAATACACTATGACCTAGTTTGTACTTATACTGTATAGTATTATTTATTTGCTGATCACAATTAAGATTGCATTGTTTTTATAAGCTGACACATACACATGATACAATGTCACATGGTAAACTCTTAGGAGATTCCTTACAACACCATATTTGTAAAACAATGAATATTGATAACTTCCATGACCTTTTTACACATGGCCACATGTATGCATAAACAAACTTAAAACTGTGGTGTGGGAACATAATATAGTAGCTTTTCACAATAAAACATGCATGTACACATAACATACAAAAATTCTAAACACGGAATCATTGCACTGGCTCTAAGTGTAATAGGATATCGTTTGTTGTTCGAAGTATTCCTGTAAACAGCTGTTCAACTTTGTGGTCAGGGACTAGACTCAATCGAAAATGGCTCACGATTGTAGCAATCACAACCTTCTCTTCATTGATGGCAAAGTTCTGACCAATACAGTTACGATATCCTGCAGAGAATGGCATGTAGGCATAGGGGTCACGACCTTCAGCATTGCTAGGATGGAAACGAAGTGGGTCATACTCATTAGGGTTCTTCCACACGTCAGGATGTCGATGAAGAGGTACAATATTGATGGACACATCAGTTCCCTTAGGAATCATTACACCATCGATTTTCATGTCCTTTGACAACTCTCTGCTGAGCTCAAGTACTGGTGGGTAGAGCCTCATGGCTTCTTTGATGCACCAGTGGGTGTAGTTGAGCTTTTTTAGGTCCTCGTATTCCAGCCACTCTCTCCCCATGAGGACATTCCTCACCTCCTCGTGGATCTTCTCCTGGTGCTCTGGGTACTTAGCTAGGCAGTAGAGGGTCCAACTCATGCCACTAGTGGTTGTGTCGTGACCTTCAAACATAAACGTGTCGGCTTCGTCTCTGATTTCTAAATCTGTGAGTCCTTTGCCCTCTTCATCAGAAGCTGTGAGAAGGATGTCAAGGAAATCCAAGTACTTTCTCTGCTTGGTTGCTCTCTCAAGTGCTGCATCTCGGTCACCCACTGGTCCACTCAGACCAAGAGCTTTCTTCCTTTCTTGGATCACTCTTTCTGAGAAGTCATGAACAAAGTTACAACATTCTTTCATTCTTCTTCCAGAGGGTGACAACCAATAGATCCAATCAACATGGTACAAGGGGTTCATGAATCGGTCCACAACAAGAACTAACAAGTCATAAACTGCTTTGATGTACGGATGCTTCATGTTCATGCGTTGACAGTCAGTCTTGTAACTAAATGAGCACTGGAGAAGGATATCTAGTGTAAGCAAGCTGAGAGACTCAAAAGCTTTCACCGGATTATTTTTTTGTGCTGCAGTAGACCATTTCCCTAGCATCACTTTGGGTAGTACAACAACCTCATTGTAGTGTAGCTCTCAGAGTGACCAAGACCTTGCTTCTGGTGACATCTTACAAAGAAGGAGGGATCCTAGTTGAGAGAGACAAGAAGGAACAACTCAATGAGCATACCTATAAGACCAACAGCTGGAGTAGATGAAAAGACTAACATGTGCTCTTTGATCCAATGACATTATTATATACAGTGATTACACTAGACATTATAATTAGAAAAGTAAGCAAGAAAATAAGTTCAAAACGAGTCACCTACTCACTGGTAGCTTCAAAGCATGTCCCATGAGTTCCAAGATCTTCAGTGATACTCCTTTACACAGCTCATAGAGCTCAGTTATACACATACAGAATTCAGGGACTTCAGTTGGATAGGGCTGTGAATACAAGGTATGTGTGCATGTGTTATACCAGGGATATTATAGCTTATGTTGATAAGTGAGCACAGACCTGGCACTGTGACATGGTATTGTACTGTATGCATACAGTGTAGTAATGTAGCTACAAAACTCATTATACCTACACATTTATTGGGAGAACAGATATTGAAGCATTCTTTCAAGTCACCAGGTTTAGAAGGATCAACACTAGCAAAAGAAAGAACATTACCCCATGATAATTGCAGCCACATTCTGAATATTGCAGCTATATTATATATCCATGCCCCACGTGGGCATGCTACATCAGATCACAGAAAGATTGAGTGACATCTGTATAAATTAAACTGCTCTCAGTGACAAAAGTGCTGGAGGTGCCATAATTTCTTCTGGTGCTCACCTCTCTTGCTCAAGACAGACATAGCCACTGTTGTTACCAGTACCTTCTGGTCCAATTTTTCGTAGATACTTCTTCTTCCGTTCCAGAGGTTGAATGAAAAACTGGTAGGCTGAAGAAAATGTTTTATCTATCTAGTAAAATAGTAGACAGTCAATTAAATTGAATTTTCGCTCAAATTATACTTATGTACTCACCAGTTTTCTTTCAATGCCATGGTTCTTGATGAAGACAAATCCAATGGTAGTAAAGGCTGAGTGCAGCTGCTGGACTTGAGGACAGCTAGACACATCAGAAGAGGAGAAGACTCCTTCAAAGTCCACTACAGGAATTGCCGACATCTTTATCATAAACTGGTAAAGATCGTCATTTCATTATGCAAGGTTAACCCATCAAAGTTTATGCTTTTTCCTGTTTTTTTCTGTTGATACATGACTTTGATACCCAACTACAACAGCCCATATCAGTTAGATATCATAGTTTGACACAACAATAATTACAAAATCACATTGTACCAATGAAAGATGTACACACAACAGTACTCCAGCACACTGTCCTCAACACAGTACGGCTATGATTTCCCCCAAATGAGTCCCTTCATGAAGCCTGTGATGCCTCCTTGCTTCTTCTCCACCCTGTGCTCCAGAGAGGGGAACTCCACATGGTTGAGAGCAAGGTCAAAGAAGAGAGGCTTGCAAGGGATGGGACGATACTCAGGAGGGAGGGGAGCGAGGGTCACCTTCTGAGAGGGAGGAGTCAGGACAAACTGGTCCATACGATCAGACAGAGGCTGGAGAGAGAGAGAGAGAGAGAGAGAGAGAGAGAGAGAGAGTGGAGAAGCCACTATGAACAGGTTTACTGAGAGATGTGTAGTGACCACATTCATCAATTTATGTTGTTTATTTACTAAGTTTTGTAATCATCTGCATGCTTCCACCTGTCTAACGATCTTACTATCACTACCAGCATACTTTTACTTAGGTTCTTATCCACCATTCACCTTACCTACCTGTATGTGTACCTTATGCTTTCTGTCTAGGATATTCTTAGGTACACCACACTATTTTTAGTAGCTTATCGATTTTTGTATAAATGCCTTGAGTTTGTAGCTACTACACATCACCATTTTCTCTCTTGCAACATTGCATTCAATTCTTATTAGTAGTACACAACCTCAACGACTACAGACGTGACTACAGCTAATTGTGATATAATATTGAACCCGAATACTAGCCTCGTTCCCAGGCTCCTCCCTCATGAATATTTTCCTCAAATAATAATGCAAAGAGAGGGAAGGCCTTGAAATGAAGCTACCAGAATACTGCTCACCTTTGACACTAGACTCAGGTCAGTCATTTGATCTTCTAAATCTTGAGTTTCTAAAACAAACAAGAGATTAGACATTAAAGTATACACCACTCGGAGGTTCCTATCATAGCCCCTCACCCATGATGCTACTGACGTGAACTTCACATTTCTTTCCTCTGATAGTCTCCTTCAGCTGTCGGAGCTCAGGGATCAGTGACTGAGAGAACACACACAAAGATCACACACAATGTCAACAATACCTACTCACAACAAACTCCTAACTACACTTCCATTGCTGGCGCATACCTTCCATGTCTTTGAGGGAGCCCCTCCACTCTCAACTTCTCTGCACAGCTCTAGGGACTGGGTCACGTGATCCTGGGCACGATCAAACAGTCCTATGGCTTCAGCCCATCGTTGCATTGCTACGTACGAATTGGCCAAATGAAAGCATCGAAATGCCTTGAAGGCAAATGTACGTGCAGCTGTCTCCTTTTGTACGGTGAGGTCGTCCTCAAGGCCAGGGATCTCAGAGAGGTCAGTGAGATGCTGGAGAAAAGGTCACAAGCATGGTGAGTAAACAATTCTGTGTTTGAGCAATTGAAGTTAGTCTTTAGGTGATATATATAGCTACGTGGCCAAGCACAGCTTCAAAGGCTGATTGGAGCTAGAGCTGATAGACTAGCTTCATACTCAGGCTCTCCCCTCTGAACTCATACTAAAGGTCAAAAGGTCAATGGGGAGAGCCTGGGAATGATACCAAAAGCAAATCAGACATACTTGTAGTAGGATATCATAGACTCGGACAAACTCCTCTGGCTTAGCCACTCTTCCGGTGGTTCCGACAACGGGTTGCTTCTGTGCTGTGTTCATGGTGTCAATGAGGAGGAGGTTCCTGTTGATGGCGTGAGAGAGCTTCGTGTGAGTGAGATAGTCCAGGAGGTACTTGACAGAGGCACGCTGAGCCTCACTCTTCACTGTCTGTTTCTTCTCAGGAAGAGCCTGTCAGTGTGGACACAGTTAGAATATGGTAATCTTCCACCCACAAACTTTTCTATTGTGATGATTTCTCACCTTGTCTGCAGCTATCTCATCCCTGACTATCTGCATGGCGTCTTGGCACTCCATTAGGAGCTTCTCGTAGACATCCATCTTCTCCTCTGATGTCTCCATTCTGGAGAGCTGGCCTTCAAACTGCTGCAATTTGATGAGACTAACTCGCAGCTTCTCACTGCGAACAGGAAGCTTCTTCCCCAGCCACGTCACCTCTGTGAGGGAGGAGGCGGCCTTCTCCTGGGTCTTGGCCAACACCTCCTGGAGAATGGGAATACAAAGAACAACATGTACAAGTATATCTCTAGTCTGTTGAGCTAACCCTATTTGGCTATTTTCACTTTCCTTGACTAAATGTGTCATATTTAAACTGAACAGTGGGTCATACAGTATGGTACTTTCATAGCAGTGTTAACTCAAGTTATTTGCAGTGGAATTGATTGTATCACTTTGCTGGGCTTGTGAGTCTCTTACATCAATCTTTGAGGAGAGCATGTCAGAGCCCGGAGCATTGGTCCTCAGTTTCATGAGCTGACTGATGTCAGATGGCATGTCACCAATGTTGTAGGCACAGTAGCGGATGCTGGGAACAAGCTCTTCCACTCTCTGAGCATAGAGTGACCTCTGCTCCTCTGTTACCACTCCTCCCAGCTTCTCATAGATGGTTCTAAGGAAGGAGGGGAAGATGACAGTGTGAATGTGTATAATACAATATACTCTCTCTGATGCTTACTTAATGAGTGATATACACTGTACATAGCTAGCTATAGATTGATACACAGAGACTAACAACAGTGTTACCCCTAATTTCTATCCTAATGTCTCTAATCTGTCCCATTACTATAGGAAGTGTTCCTTCATGCTCAATGTACTCAACATGTTGTCCTTTAATGTGTACCTTGATTGTCCAAAAGCATCCAATGCCTCTTGCCACTTCTGCTGTTCAAACCTCACATTGCCAACCATCCAACTTGAGTAGGCCTGGGCCTCGAGCCTGGTCCGTGCATCACACCTCTCACACTGTTCACACAACTGGAGCAACTCGGACGAATGCTTGATGGCCCGGTTTAACCTGCGCAACATGTGGAACTTCTTTCGTAGCTCGGTGTTTGCGGCCTGTTTGATCTCCATGGCCAGGGCCCAGGACCTCTCAGCACAGATGAGAGGAATGTAGAGAAACCTATGATATAATAAAATGACTCGTGACTGCTGGAGGACTAGTTGCAGTTTTAGTCTATTCAAAGGAAGTGAATTATCGTATCTGAGTAATGTCATACAAACCACGTTGAGTATCAGTCAATGTATATGCTTAGTACTTCAACAACACAAAGAATCACAAGTGAATTTTCATCTTAGTCAGTACAGTTGAAGAGGACTGATGATGATGTATGTGCCAAGGACAGGCCACCACTACAAGAATCCCCCCATACCTGATGTCAACAACTTTATCCAGAGTGATGGTCTTCTTCTGGTACCTGCTTCTGTGACCCTGACTGAAATGAAGTGACTTACGGACACGACGAAGACGCCTACTACAATACATTCTAAAGAGAGAAAGTGAGAGAGAAATTTTTAAAAAATCTCTCCTCTGATCTTTCCTAGACTGAATATACTTTACCTGTAACGCTGGTAATCACCATGGCGGAGTCCATGTTGATTCTGAGCATCCTTTATAAGAGGGAGAACTACCAAATACAGTTAAGGAGCTTACAACTTCATTAGTACTTGATCATTTATAAACATAATTGATATAATTTCAGCCACAATATCTGGACATGATGATTTGAAAGCCCAAAGCTGACAAAAATATTTGTGGATACTCTCTAGACAAAATTCTGCCTCCTTTGGCTTCTCCTTTACCGTTTCCTCATCTACCTCATCGTCTTCCAGAGGAGGAAGGTCGTCTTCTTTGGCTACTGCCTCCACAGGTTCAGCCATGATCATCACTTGCAAACCACGTGCATTTCAATATTTCACAGCTTACAACACAGTTCGTTTAATTTGGGCCAGGATTGAGGTTTTGTTTTCTAACGACCTTTTCCAACTAAAGCTTATCCATGTCAGAAACAATCGCTGGTGGTCGAATTTTGACCGATGTCAAAACTTATCGATGTCAAATTCTAATCGATATCAAATTCTAATTGATGTCGAATTTTGGTGATTTGATGTCAAACTGTATCAAAGTCGAATTCTGATCGATGTTAAAACTTATCGATGTCAAGTTCTAATTATTGATATCGAATTTGGTCGATGACAAAACTTATCGATGTCGAATTCTAATCGATGTCAAATTCTAATTGATATCGAATTCTAATCGATGTCAAAACTCATCAATGTTGAATTCTGATCGATGTCAAGTTCTAATCGATGTCAAATTTGAACGATTTCAAACGTTATTGATGTCAAATTCTAATCGATGTTGAATTTTGATCAATGTTAAAACCAATCGATGTCAAATTTTGATCGATGTCAAAACTAATCAATGTCGAAGTCTAACCAATGTCGAAGTTTGATCGATGTTAAAACCAATCAATGTCAAATTCTAATCGATGTTGAATTCTGATCGATGTTAAAACCAATTAATCTATGTCAAATTTTGATCAATGTCAAACCTTATCGATGTTGAATTCTAATCGATGTTAAATTCTAATTGATGTCAAAACTCATCAATGTTGAATTTTGATCGATGTCAAAGTTTTGAACGATTTCAAAAGTTATCGATGTCGAATTCTAATCGATGTCAAATTTTGAAAAACCAATCGATGTCGAATTTTGATCGATGTCAAGACTCAAAACTTATCAATGTCGAATTCTAACCAATGTCGAATTTCGATCGATGTTAAAACCAATCGATGTCAAATTCTAATCGATGTCGAATTCTGATCGATGTCAACTTCTAATTGATGTCGAATTCTGATCGATGCCGATGTTGAATTTTAATCGATGTCAAATTCTAATCAATGTCGAATTTTGATCGATGTTAAAAACCAATCGATGTCAAATTCTAATCGATGTCGAATTCCAATCGATGTCAAATTCTAATCGATGCTGAATTCTGATCGATGTTAAAACCAATAAATCTATGTCAAATTTTGATCAATGTCAAAACTTATCGATGTCGAATTCTAATCGATGTTAAATTCTAATCGATTTCAAAACTCATCAATGTTGAATTTTGATCGATGTTAAAACCAATCAATGTCAAATTCTAATCGATGTCGAATTCTGATCGATATTAAAACCAATTAATCTATGTCAAATTTTGATCAATGTCAAAACTTATCAATGTCGAATTCTGATCGATGTCAAATTCTAATTGATGTTGAATTTTGATCGATGCTGATGTTGAATTTTAATTGATGTCAAATTCTAATTGATGTTGAATTCTGATCGATGTTAAAACCAATTAATCTATGTCAAATTTTGATTAATGTCAAAACTTATCGATGTCGAATTCTAATCGATGTTAAATTCTAATCGATGTCAAAACTCATCAATCTTGAATTTTGATCGATGTCAAATTCTAATCGATGCCAAAATTTTGAACGATTTCAAAAGTTATCGCGATGTCGAATTCTAATCGATGTCGAATTTTGAAAACCAATCGATGTCGAATTTTGATCGATGTCAAGACTCAAAACTTATCAATGTCGAATTCTAACCAATGTCGAATTTTGATCGATGTTAAACCAATCGATGTCGAATTCTAATCGATGTTAAATTCTAATCAATGTCAAAACTCATCAATGTTGAATTTTGATCGATGTCAAATTCTAATCGATGTCAAAATTTTGAACGATTTCAAAAGTTATCGCGATGTCGAATTCTAATCGATGTCGAATTTTGAAAACCAATCGATGTTGAATTTTGATCGATGTCAAGACTCAAAACTTATCAATGTCGAATTCTAACCAATGTCGAATTTTGATCGATGTTAAACCAATCGATGTCAAATTCTAATCGATGTCAAATTCTGATCGATGTCAAATTCTAATTGATGTCGAATTCTGATCGATGTCAAATTCTAATCGATGTCGAATTCTAATCGATGTCAAATTCTAATCAATGTCGAATTTTGATCGATGTTAAAACCAATCGATGTCAAATTCTAATCGATGTTGAATTCCAATCGATGTCGAATTCTAACCAATGTCGAATTCTGATCGATGTTAAAACCAATTAATCTATGTCAAATTTTGATCAATGTCAAAACTTATCGATGTCGAATTTTAATCGATGTTAAATTCTAATTGATGTTGAATTTTGATCAATGGTCAAAACTTATTGATGTCAAATTCTTTCTAATCAATGTCGACTTTCTATCGATATCAAAACTTATCGATGTTAAATTTTAATCAATATCAAATTCTGATCGATGTTAAAACCAATCGATGTCGAATTTTGATCGATGTCAATTTCTAATTGATGTCAAATTTTGAACAATGTCAAAAGTTATTGATGTCGAATTCTAATTGACGTTGAATTTTGATCAATGTTAAAACCAATCGATGTCCAATTTAAAATTTGATCGATGTCAAACTTATCGATGTCAAATTCTAATCAATGTCAAATTTTTATTGATGTCAAATTCTGATCAATGTTAAAACCAATCGATGTCGAATTTTGATCAATGTCAAAACTTATCAATGTCGAATTCTAACCAATGTCGAATTTTGATCGATGTTAAAACCAATCGATGTCAAATTCTAATCAATGTCGAATTCTGATCGATGTCAAATTCTAATCGATGTCGAATTAAATTTTGATCAATGTCAAAACTTATTGATGCCAATTTCTAATCGATGTCGAATTTCTATCGATATCAAAACTTATCGATGTTAAATTTTAATCGATATCAAATTCTGATCGATGTTAAAACCAATTGATGTCGAATTTTGATCGATGTCAAAACTTATCAATGTCGAATTCTAACCAATGTCAAATTTTGATCGATGTTAAAATCAATCGATGTCGAATTTTTATCGATATCAAAACTTATTGGTTTCAAAATAATTTGTGTCAAAACCAATCGATGTCAAATTAATCAATATTGAATTCCAATTGATGTCAAACCAATCGATGTCAAATTCTAATCAATACCAAACTAATCAATGTCAAATTTTAATCGATGTTAAAAAAACTTATTGATGTCAAACTAATCGATGTAGAATTCTGATCAATGAGCTATAGCCAAGCTAGCTTCCTATAATATCATTGCTAGAATCAATTTAATAGTGACTTATTGGTTTAAAGCACTCAGCAATATATATTTATGGAAGCAGCAGAGACTAATGCAATGGTGCTGCAAAGAAAAAGATTATGCAGAATGAATACATTCACTACAGGAAAATTTCGGACATTGTAACTTTATGCAAGTACTGTGTTAAATGGAAACACAAAGAACAAGATAAGCACATAGGAAATGGTGGACACCCAAGAACTGTAAAAGAAACAGTACCCAAGTATGCAGCTTTATTCTGAGCTATTACTTACATTTAATCTAAGGAGGGAGGAGTGTAGTATATAGAAATGTGACAGTTTAGCCTTTTCTGGATGTGAAAAGTGTTCTGATTTCATCTGTATACCTAGGAAATAGTTCTTTTATGTGCACTAATATTAATTTATAGAACCTTGTGGTTATCAGATTTGTATTTTAAGTAGCAAGTTGTGTGTGTATCACAGAGTGATCAACAGGGACTAAGGAACATCAAGTTATCACAAATACTAGCTCGCAATACTTGAACAGAAATCACAAATTAATTTTATCATAAGTTTGTCACAGCCATAAGCTGGAGCTTAGCTAGCTATTATTGCCTTGTTTTGTGTTTCAAAAGCTAAATAACTGTTTTGTAGTCTCTTATGAGTGTCCTCTCTAGCAGTAGTGGGTGGGTACTTATTAGAACCATCAATACACTCCACAATCACCTCAATATCAGGATGGACAAAGAAGGCTATTGATTGCCGTACCATTCTCTGCTTCTCCTCATCTTCTGGCAGGAGGACTCTGTGTAACTGCATGCGATGATTATAATAAATATTATGATACAAATCATTAACACTGAATGTAGACAACACTTTAATAGAAGTATATACATGGATATAATATTATTGTGAATGTTTTTCACTATGGTTTCCATAATTATAGCAGTCAGGTAGCTACATACATAAGTTGTGATGAACAATTAATGCTTCACTTACAGTGGCGAGGTACTTGTCACTGGTCCATTGTTGCATGAGAGCTCCCAGGTTGACTAGCACTGCCTCAGACATGTAGGGAACATCAATATACCCACCATCACTTCTCTTCACCTGTGTATTGAGGAAGTTAGGACTATGGCTTCTTTCAATGGACTCAATGTTTCTATTGATAAACCGTAGTAGGTCAAAATACCTGTAGTCCTCCATTAGGGTCTTGGAAGAGTAGAGTGATGGAGCCATAGTCCACATGTTCCCCACATCTCAGTTGGCCTGGTTTGATGTGAGAGCTGGGAGGAAGAGGAGGGTAGTACAACAACCTCATTGTAGTGTAGCTCTCAGAGTGACCAAGACCTTGCTTCTGGTGACATCTTACAAAGAAGGAGGGATCCTAGTTGAGAGAGACAAGAAGGAGCAACTCAATACCTATAAAATCAACATCTAGTTAATAAATTATGTGCTCTTTGATCCTATAACATCAATTTACAATGATTTGAAAAGTAAGCAAGAAAAACGAGTCACCTACTGGTAGCTTCAAAGCATGTCCCATGAGTTCCAAGATCTTCAGTGATACTCTTTTACTCATCTCATAAAACTCAGTTATACATGTATGGAATTCAGGGACTTCAGGTGGATTGGGCTCCGAATACAAATTATGTGTGCATGTGATGTTGATAAGTTAGCACAGTATACATACAGATTGATACAGTGTAGTAATGGCTACAAAACTAGTAAAATATATACCTACACATTTATTAGGAAAACAGATGTTGAAGCACTCCTTCAAGTCACCAGGTCTTAAAGGATCAACACTATCAAAAGAGAACAATAAAACATCATCCAATGCAGAATATTGCAGCTATGGGCTTCCTCCTCCCCCCTTCTCAGACATCTGGCCCACAGCCATTCTTCTGGACCTCACCCCGAGCTCTCTTGCTCAAGACCAACATAGCCATTGTTCCCAGTATCTTCAGATCCAGCTTTTAGTAGATACTTCTTCTTCAGTTCCAGAGGTTGGATGAAGAACTGGTAGGCTGAAGAAAATGCTTTATCTATCTAGTAAAATAGTAGACAGTCAACTAAATTGAATTTTCACTCAAAGAGAAAGTTATACTCACCAGTTTTCTTTCAATGCCATGGTTCTTGATGAAGACAAATCCAATGGTAGTAAAGGCTGAGTGTAGCTGCTGGACTTGAGGACAGCTAGACACATCAGAAGAGGAGAAGACTCCCTCAAAGTCCACTACAGGAATTGCTGACATCTTTATGATAAACTGGTAAAGATTGTCATTTCATTATGTAAGGTTAAGAAGCCTCTTTCTCAGACAATTAATTTCACAACCTGGCAGTAGATGTTAAACAACAGCTAGTTTCTAGCTGGTTCGATTATTTTGCGCTAGTATAATAGTTTTTCTAACAACCTTCTCCAATTAACAGTTATTGTGTAGAAATTTTTTGTTGTGATAGGTACCTGTATCAAGTCATCTCAATGCTGCATGTATACATGAGAATTATTACTAGGGGAATGCACCGTGCATTGAAGGGCGAGCCGGAGCGATCGCGACGATAATTAATGTTGGCGCATGCGCAAATATTGATTTTAGACGCATGCGTAGTGGTAAAGTTACACGTGTTTGTGGTGATGGAGAATTGCATTGCATGTAGGCAGGTGAGCTTCATAAGGATCTTCATGTGAGGCCTGTGCTGCTTGAGTGACCTCTGATTCTTGAGGTTGGATAGATACAAGGTCAGAGAGGTCACCGTCTTCTGGTAGGTTAGATAAGGCCTGTGTGTTCAAATCCGATTCCACTGGCCCAGTAGTAGACATTGTTCTCAAGCAACCAGGTCAAAGCTTGTTCTACACGCCTCCTACGCACACGAAAGTCTTTATGTGTCTGGTCTCTCTCTTTCCTAACCACCAGGATGTCAACTTCTGATGGTAATCTTGGGAGACTGGTGGCAAATGACGACACATCTTGTGGGAGGTTAATGACGTGTCCACTGTAACCATACTGGCCTTGAGGTAGCCTGTAGACGGACATGATAGGCATGACAGCAGACACCAGCATTTCTTCCACTGGAGTTAATTCATATCATTCAACACTTATAATATTGAGCTAAGCTACAGGCTAACCTGCAATTGTGGAGGCACAAAGCCAGGGTCCATGGATGTTGTTGGCACAAGAGCCTGCTTCTGAACAACTGTTATATATCTCTCGTCGTCTCGCTCGCCTGGCTTCTCTTTGCTCAGGCGTTTCTCGCTCCATATGCTCCCTGTAGAGTTCTCTTCGACGTTGGAGCCTTCTTTCATGAGAACTATCCGTTTCAATGCAAGCAAAAACTTTTGTAGCCAAGGACATTGAAATTCGAAACGAATCCTTAGGCATGCATATTGCAACACGTGGTGGCACTCATAACATACCGTAAGTTTAAATTTTTATTCTACGTAATGTGGCATGCGAACAATTAGAAGAACGAACGACACGACAGACAGACAGACAAAATTGCCGTTCAGCACACTAGGGTGGGCTCGCTCCGGCTCGCCCAATAACAAGAAAATTAAGAGAGATAAAAACCAATTCAAACTCGAAGCAAAAAAAAGAGAGAGTGAGAGAGAGTGGGCTATACAAACGAACGAGTTGTCACTTTAGCCCTCGCTGGTTTGGATGGTCTGTGGACGATGTTAATGGTGGAGTGTCCTGGTTTTCGCTTGACTCGGTCAAGATGGTCGTGTGCAGAGAGTTTAGGTCTTTTTCTAGCAACACCCTCTGATTCCTCCTCCATCTGCTTCAGCTTGGCCTCTAGAGCTGCAATCTTTGCAGATGTGCTGGGTGTCACATAGTGTGTGCATCCATGGTGCATCCATTCAGAGCATAAAAGAGGTAGCTACATATCATTATTGTGTGATCTTCACAGAACAATTATACTGGTACTTTACATTCTGTATGTAATGGTTTGAAGACACATCCAGAAGGTGGATAGGAGGTCATCAAAGGCAAGTCATTGATAACATGAATAGACTTGATACAAGTTAAAAACATTCATAATTGAGGCACTCAACATACCAAACAAAGGAGAGCCCATTCTCTCAAGTGAGTGGCAATGAGCAAACTATGACGTACCAAATACAAAACAATGGCTACTACAACACACTCAACTTTCCCAATAAATCCACCTCTAAAAACAACCCCAGTCCCCCATTTCACTACCATTCCGACTAAAAGTCAGCAGAATAGAGTAGAGCTTCCGAGCGAAGCATTGTCTGTACTTCCTTACCTCACTCCACTGTGGAGGGTCTCTGACACTGAGCTGGCATCCCAGGTCTCTGACACAGCAAACGGCTACAAGAGAACAATGAAGTGTTTTATCAAAAAACTAATCAATAATACTTTGTAGTGTGTACTATACATTCAAAGAAAAGTTTTGTGTTTTGGAGCATGAAAAACATTTTGATGGTTCGCAATCACTGGAATATGTTGCGCTTACACTGAACTAGACAATTTAATGTTCACTTTAATGACTTGACCAGACCATCACATGCACTAATGTAAGTACAGCTATTGTTGAGAGACGAGAGAGACAGGCACTACAATCATAGATACTAGTAGGAATTTGTTACAAAGAAAATTCATTAAACATTGTACCTTCCCATCCATATCAGAACAAGATGCTGTACAGTGTATGCCACTACAGGGCTACAGGGAGTTGCTATGGATACTAAAACCTCCAAAGGAGCTCAGCAGAACCAAAGACATAGAGATTAACAACCACTATATGGTCTACGCACACACACACACACACAGCTTCATCCTCATTTCCAGGCTTCCAGCGGAAGAAGCTTTGGAATGAGATGATTCCAATGACTCACATTCTTCTTTGCTGCTCCTTGATCCTGCTTCGCCCAGTCCACAATAATCTTCTTACCCAGTGCTTTCTTTCCATGCAAGCAAGTCTTGGCCTTTTCAGCTTCCTGAGGTGAAACAAGACAACATACAGATCAGAGTGGTCAGGTAGAGGAGTCACCTTGAAAGTACACTATGTGTTCATTTTGTGCATCCAATCCATAATCAATGAGTTGTTTATTTTCATAATGCCAAATAAAATGTTTGCTTAAGACTGTGTGCAATCTTGCTTATGCATGTGAGTACACATGGCACAGCTGATAAGTTACATTGCAGCAACATAAATAGAAAAATTGCTCAAGGATTTTTACCTATTCCCAATCAAATCTTGGAACACTCACAGTGTGGCCTGGAAATGAGGCTAGGGTTTGTCACATGCGACTGAAATGCAAGTGATAGGTGCCAGGTGCAAGTCTATGACTAATTTCAATTCAAGCCTTCCTCCTCTTCATGTATGTTTGCGAGGGAGGAGCCAGTGAACAAAGCTAGTAAAACCCACCTCTCTTGTGGAATACTCCACAAAGCAGTAGTCTCTCGGTGTTGGTCTGTCAGAGCTGGAGGACCTGAACAGATACCTGAAGCCAACCACTGTACCATGGCGCGTTACAAACTGTAAGATGTTTTGTCTAAATAATGAAAAACAAAACCACATTAATCACACACACCCAGAGTCCATTGAAAGTAGGGCACCATTAATATGAAGAAGCCCCTGTAATAAAACAACAAAGGGACCAAGAACAAGAGAAAGAAGCTGTTCACATTGGTGTACATCTACAGTATTCCAAAACCCAACCAAAAGGGTTAGTCACATTTGAACACCATTTAAACTCCAAGGTGATCTAATTTAGCAACCACATCACAAGGAAAAGAAACAGTATAACCACCAGGGTGGACACAGCAGGGTGAACCTTCCAAGGTGAACTTGTACATGCTTCATTCTATTGTGTCCAAAGTACAAACAGATGTGTAGTTTTGAGCAAATACCTGTAAGTACTATACCTTGTCCCTTGCTAGCAACTAAAGGCTAACTAGTGCTTATTGCATCTTCTGATCATGATCTCCAATGAATTATAGTTTCAAAAGTACAAACACACGCATGCATGCACACACACACACACACACACACACACACACACACACAACATATGTTATACAGAGGGTAGCAGAAATAACACAGGAAAATGAAACACTTGAAGTTGTCAAAGTGAAACCAACATGGTCACAGTAATTCCATACTAGGATAATGAATGGTATGCTCCCTAATGATAGACTGGAAACAGTACAAGTGCAACTAGCTGAACTGAGCAACAAGAAATGGAGAAGAAGAGCTGTGCCAAACTTACTCTGTGAGCCGTTTATCCAGGTTCCCAATCCATAGCTTGTGACTGCGAATGGAGCCACTCTTGGGTGCTTCAGGTGGAACCGGAATGAGACACGACTTGTCGTCAGAGTTCTTCTTGGTGCTCTCGACAATCTCGTCCTCACTACTGCTAGAGGTCGACCCACTCCTCACTGGACTGGTGGTGGGAGGGCTGGCATCGCTGTCAGCTCTAGTGTCCTGAACCTCTTTAGCATCAGCCATCATTTATAGTGAACCTGAATTATAATGAAACCATGGAATATAAACACATGAAAGTAAATTGCTAGGGATCCGTTTCTATGTATAATTATTCTTTTACTAAACTGCAATATATACTGCAAAGAGATATTGTGAAAAAAAGTTGAAAAATTTAACATGTTAAAAATTCTTGATCTATGGTAGTGGACAGCCAAGCTCCACTGCACATCTCAAACAATGCCTATCACAACACCACAGCTGGGGTTACTATAGTAGTGTAAACTGATTGTACAGCTCTACAGGTGACTCCATGAACAAAAGGCTCAAGCTGGAGGATGTCATCTGAAATATGCAGACAACCATGGCATAAGGAATTTTTTGGTGAAAAGAATTCTAACAATGCATCAGTGATCACGATGATCTGGCAGAACAGCTTATACACAAAGACAAGATCGAGCCTTGCTTATGAGGACATGCAACTTTCACTTGACACATACATATATACGATACTTTTCACTCACTATCACAATAGATAGATCTTGTAGAAAAGGAATACAAATACAATGTTATATCAGGCGTGATAAATAGCGAAATGTCACAATGAAACAAGGGGCGTTGCTCTGAAATGCAGTCAACTGGGTCACCCCATGATCCCCACAGCCACTGACTATCTTATTGCCCACTACTAAGTTTATGGCACTCACCGTTTCTTTTAGCACACAATCCACAGCGTTGAGAGTCGGTACTACGTCTTAGAAATGTCCCAAAACATGATAAGGGGAAGGAAGGAAGTCAGCAAGTCGGCATTTGTTTTGGTGTGCAATATTTAGAACTCATCGCACGTGGAGCTATCAATCGCACATTTGGGGGCCGGGCGCGTAAATTAGTAACGCCCATTTGTGTGTTTTTCTTATAAAAGCACCTCTTTGTTTGCAAAGGTTTGAAAAATGCTTGCAAACTGTTCATTAGGGCCGAGTAAGGAGTTATACTGGTAATAATGGCGTTTAGGAGACTAATTGGCGTTCGTTTGCTCTATGTGTTGATGTTTGGTGTGCTAATATTGCTTGTGCAAATGATAGCTCTGAACAAACTCAACAACCAGTCACCATCCTCGTTTCCATGGGTAGCAGACGACTTTGAAAAGGAGGACTTCATAAAGAGAACAGCCAAACCACCACTGGAGCATGTAAGGGGCACAAATTATACCATTTTGTCTCAAACTGTCCATCAAACATCCCTGTATTTTGCTACATATTATGTGAAATCATGTGTTTACTTTGACATAATTAGCCTACACTGTTTATGGTTTAGGATATACATAAGGTTTTGTAGGGGTTTCATATTATTAATTTTATACTTACAATACATCATATGAGCATAGATAATGTAACAGGGCTGATATTGGTGTCTGCTTTGAGAGAGTAAGACAATTTACCCTGGCTTTTAATATTGAAACACCTGCACAGTTTACAAAAAACAACAACAACAGTTTCCTCTTGGTTATAGTAATGCCCACTCCTCGATTCATACATAGTATAGTGGTGCCCCTTGCTAATTCACATAGCATGGTGTGTTCCAATAGCAAAGGCCACGAAGAGTCTTAGCGAGGTGCTGATATACCGCAGTACTTTACACTTCATCCTGTAAACTGCTATATACTGTTGTTGTTTTAGAGCCAAGTGGACAAGTTGAAGACTTGTTTGTTTTCTTAGCCATGAGCTAGTCTAAGGGTTATAGAAATGGAGCCTTGATTTTAGATATGCCATCCTATTGGAGAGATCGTTTAGCAAGTTAGATTGACACATTAAACATTGTTGGTTTTTAGTTTACACAAATGTAGCTATACATTGTGTTTTGTTTTGTTTTCCTTATTCAAGAAAGCACTTGTTTCATCTGCAGTCATGTTTGAAACAAACTGCAGCCCTTGTGGAGGGGGTTCCCCTCCTATGCAAGATTATGCAATAGATCTGCAGACTACAATCACCACTATACAGTATACCAAGAGTGTTCTTGGTATAGTCTATCAGCTAAACCCATTTTTCTGCTCCGCTATGACTGACTAGATAGAATAACTCCTGATAGTACCTGGAGACTGTCAGCTTGCAACCTGTAGAGATAATTGCTTTTGATGTGAAATTATGGTTTTGTAATTTTCTTCAGTGTGTGTTTGTGTGTTGACCTAATCAAGTTGTTTGTTCCTCCATCTTTGGAAAACCATTTAGCCTTTGCCACTAATGCTTTGGTAGGTACATGATGTGGAAGCTAGGCCTAGAGTCAGAGTTCCTGTTCTTTGAGATATTATTACCACAACAATAGTGCCATACAGCATAGAGGTTAATTATCTATGCATACAGTAGTTAACATGACAGGGTAGAGGCTAGCTTGATAGTAATGGAGAATTTTGCTTAGCTCTACTCTAGTGATAAATTTCAATCTTTGAATATCAGGAAGAAGAGAGAGACGAGAGATTACTTAATTATCCCTACTAATTTGCCATAGTTTCTTTGGGGGTGTGCAGTGCATTGCCATGGTAACATAGTATAGTACACCTGTGGGTTCATTAGGGAGAGTATGTGATGATGGTGGGTACATGTATATACTCTTCATGGAATGTCTTGCACCTTAAATAACTATTTTCTCTACCATTCTATGTGGCACATTGTTTTGCTTCCAAGGGCCATCAGTGTCATTTTGTTTCGTTCGATCTTGACATTAATGTTGATTAGGTTCTTGACACCAATGTTGAGTAGGGCTATAGTGCTAGATCATTGTCAGTTAGTTCTTGACGTCACTGTTCTTGATATTGACGTCTGTTTGGGGTCAGTGGTCATTTCTATCATGATATCAAGAGTTCATCTTGATGTTGACAAGGTGTCTTTGGTATTGAGGTTGATTGGACTCTAATTGTGGTTTTGGTGTACTTTTCCCTTCCCCCTCAGTGAACTCTATGCTTGTCCCTCATGGGAACACATTCCTCTTGCCCACTGGCGTGGAATTAAGCAAACATTCTTGAAATACTTTTAGTAAGCTTTATGTACTGTGTAGAGAAAGTCTAGTAATCTTTGCACCATAGGCTATTAAAACTACTGGACGTTTATTATTACAGGAGTTCAAGTTTTTTATTAGCTCTATACCACAGTCACAGCTGTTCTCCAGACTCTATGGCAGCTACATGTTAGACACAGTACACTCTTTGAGAGAGCTTGTTATGGGACCTTTGAACAGGTGTACAGTCTGTGCTAGTGCAGGCCTTGCAGTAACTGTTGTTATATAGACCTTCTATTTATGCCTTTTCACCTTGGCTTCATATATTAGTATTATTAATTGCTTTGATGTTCAATATCAAACACCAGAACCTTCAGTTTGAAAGTTTGCCTCATACTACATGTATACCAAGATTGCAATGGAGGTAGAATTGTAACAGATGTTGTACTATCTTGTCTGATAATCCACAGATGGTGAAGGTTTTCAGAATATAGCACGATGAGCAGGCTTTCAAAATTGACAAATGACTGCATTAACTTGTTGATAAGACGTACATCACTAACCAATAGTGTATGTGGAAGGGGGAGTTTGATGTTGATCGTGAGATATACATGCACTGCATGCTGTGCACACATGTAGTTGTAATGTTATTGTACTTGGTTGACAATATTCCATGTTGGTGTTTACAATCCATTTTAATTGTCCTCATCCTTGTGGTAATGCAGGTGTACCCTATGGTCTAAACAAGAATGCATACCAATTCTCCTCTATCTTTCAATCCAACAGCATGTGTTGCTAGGAGGCGATATTGGTGCCAAACACACACACTCTCTGCCACACGCTCACATTATGATCTGTTGTCTCATCGTCTCCTTTGATGTTGAATGCTTTATATTCCTTGGTTTTAGTGGTGTTTGCTCAGCCACTGATTGAAGTACAAATTACACTGATAGGATAACGAATCGGACATAGCTCAAACACATTAGTGTCATCTATCATTGCATTTCTTTCCCCCCCCTTTTTTGTACATACCTCTACTTCTGAGTCTTTATTGGAGTAACTATGTGCACTTTATGATTTCATGCCCAAAGTGAATTGTAAGTGTGTGTGAGTGTGTATGTTTGTGTGTTTGTACTCTTCCCACCAATCACACCCTATCCTGTAGTCTCATTTAATTTACAGTTGACCTTCCATTGTGTGTATGATGTACACTTCACCTGCTGCATGTTTGTAGTCATTTCCATGTGTCTTAAATGACCCTGTGTATGTATGTAGGTGTAGGTGGCTCCATTTGTGTTGGTGTAGTTGATTTGTGTGGTAGTGATTCGATTATTGCACATTCTTTACCTGTGAATGCATGTAGTGTGTGCTCCATTACTGCCTCAGCAAGCCACCATTATACATTTATGTCTGTTGTGTTTATCAGTGTTGAATAATTGTCTTGGTATCTTAATGAATTTCCTGCGTGGTACGGCATATGACAGAACACTTTGTTTATTCTATAGTCATAGCAACACAATCTCTCTAATGCACCAATTGACTCTGTTTATATAAGTGTGTTTTCATTGGCATTCTTTATCAACATCACATTGATTGGCCTGCTCATGATAATGTGAATGATAATAATCTCTTCTTTCTTGTTCTCTCAGGAGAACCCAGCCCATGCCAACGTTAAGGACCCTCCCTCTTCACCTGCCAAACCAACAAACAATGAAGGATCAAAAAAACAAGAAAATGCAAGAACTAAAAGACCAAGATTACTACCTCCCCTGAAGTCCTCCGATTGGAAAGGCAATGAACGTGTCTTGAACCAAGTTGTTGACGTTGAAAATGTCACAGCTGCCCTCCCAACTCCGACTCCAAAGAGAAGCCAAACGGTCCCCGTCCAGGAGACCAAGGCTCTCAACCCATTTACTTACTATCCTCTCCCTCCTGACCTTCTTGGCTGTAGCATCGAGGGCAAGAAGGATGCCTTGTCGGCAGTGTCACGAGCCAAGACCAAGGAGTGCAAAGACCTCATCAAGAACCTCACTTGCTTGCAGCAGGCCAGGCAGCTGTACGACACCAGTATTACGAACCAGTGTCCCATCGGTAAGAACCCAGGGAAGGGGTTTGAACGTATACCGTATGTTCTGGGTGAAGGTCAGATGGCCCGAGTGGTGTTTCTACTCTCAGTCCATGGCCGGGCCTATCGCCAGGTGAAGAGGCTCTTCAAGGCCATCTACCACACCGATCACTACTACTTCATCCATGTGGACTCGGTGAGGGAGAAACACTTTTTTGTGTGTGTGTGTGTGTGTGTGTGTGTGTGTGTGTGTGTGTGTGTGTGGTTTTTCAAAATTTTCCTTTGTCAACCACCCACAGTATACAAACGTTTCAGTTCTATCTGGTGAAATATACTGTCGTGATTACTGTAAATTCACAGTCTCTTGCCATGTACTATGTGTGCTGGCAATATGTATAGTATGGTATGTACTTGTGTCTCCATTATATCATACCTTGCACACTCTGTGTGCCTTTAAAAGTAGTGTTGTGATTTGCCCCAATCCTGCTCAGTGTTGGAGTGTTCTGGCAACTCTGGTGCTCCTCTACAAGCATTGCATGTACATCTTCTAGAGCTGCCATGGCAGCTTTGGAGCCTGATTTTAGCTTTAGACATTCCAATGACACCTTGCATGCCAATCAGAACCTCCTATCCCATAGTGTTGCACTTATGCATGTACACAGCTAAAAATATGCACAGTGAGTGGGTGAGTGAGTGAGTGAGTGAGTGAGTGATTGAGTGAGTGAGTGAGTGTGAGTGAATGAAGTTTGCACTCTAAAATGTACTGTGAGAACTGACATGCCGAAGCTAAGAAATCACTCGTAAAGAACCGTTACGAGTCTTTGGGTTAATGCCCCTATTTGGTAGACAGAGGGTGGTGCAATGCATGTGTGTGTGTGATGTCATGGCCGTATGTCTCTAGCTCTCTGGTTGCATGCTTCCCCTATTGTTAATGTGATGAGAGACACTCTCATGCTGAGGAAGACATCAGTCTGTGGCATGTCTTGAAAATGTGTGTACTTTACAGCGTCCCATATTGTGGGTATGTTTGTTGCATGTTTGTTGTTCCTTAGCTTCCATAATGTACAAGACCATAAGTAGATTATTGGGAGTCCATGTGGACACAATGAAGAGCTCAGCACATAAAGAGTGCCTTGTCTGTTTGCTACACAAGGTCTTCTGTCATCATATCTAGTGACTGAAAGTCAAAATCGGGGAAAAATCCATTGAGTCAGGTTTCAGTGTACATGTACGTATATTCACTTGTACATAGTAGAGTATGTGTGTACTGTCTGTTTATTATTGGATGACAATACTTTTCACTACATCTACTTTTCAAAGTCCTAAGCTGCCTTAAGGCAAAATCTTTGCTGGTAGAAGTTGCGCGATAGTCAATTATCCTTTTACGGTAATGTCCGAAGCTAGAGGCAGCTGTGCTCTACTAGGATACAGCCTGGGAACGTGACCGTTGTTTTCCAAGAGTCTTGAGTGTTTTCCATCCCCTAGTTGTTGGTTGTGGCTGTTGTTGTCGTGTGCATGTGATAAAAACTCATTTGTAGTCAACAAACTTTCATTTGTCGAAGCAAAGATGAAAGCTTTATGCATAATTTTCGTGTGTTGGTTGTCATTGTAACTAATCCCTGTGCTATGGTCTCTGGC
This sequence comes from Tethya wilhelma, assembly GCA_964030475.1. Classification (NCBI taxonomy): domain Eukaryota; kingdom Metazoa; phylum Porifera; class Demospongiae; order Tethyida; family Tethyidae; genus Tethya; species Tethya wilhelma. The sequence goes on from CAXIPT010000001.1 coordinate 8,119,248, forward strand.
AGTAGAGCACTTGTTGCTACAAACATCATGTCACACCCCACCTTCTAGTGGCTCCATCACAGCATTCTAGCGAGTTTGTCCCTTTCATTCCCTTTCATTAGTGCACTGGCATTTTTCCCATGGAGATTCAGCGTCTCCATAGCAACAGCGTGAAGAGATTGAGTAGCATGTTGGTAGCAGTATAGCTGTGTGTGTACGGAGTAGCACCCTGTTGTTGACTGGTACGTGGCTGACTGCTGATTGACTACAAAGTAACCTTTCATTCCATGCTACAAGTGATACACATGGCAAGCATTTACAACATTTTTTCATCGCCAATAGAAAATTATGTTGTGGTCAGCATACAAAGTGAAAACACACTTATTTTGTCAAAAGTCAATCACCTATTGTAAAGGTGACTCCCACACCATGTCGAAATGTCATAGTACATGGGTAGCCAACCATACTCACTCACACTTTTACACACGCACTCGATCACGCTTACACTCACACACACTAACTCACTCACACACTCACTCATTCACACACACACACACACACACACACATGCACACACACAGACACACACACACACACACACACACACACACACACACACACGCACACACACACACTCATGCTTACACTCACATTCACTCTCTCTCACACACACACTCTCAGCGGTCCGACTACCTTCATCGCAAGCTCTATGAAGAACTCTCGGACTTTCCCAACGTCTACTTCCCCACATGGCGTATGGCCACTATTTGGGGCGGAGCCTCACTGCTCCAGATGTTGCTGAGATCCATGGAGGACCTGGAGTATCTGTTGACTGACTGGTCATGGGATTACTTCATCAACCTCAGTGAATCAGACTACCCGTTGAAGTGAGATAGAGTCCATGTACATCACACTCTGTGAAACATCTGTCATCAGATGGTTGTTGCATGTGAAAAATACTGTACATATAACTATGACCATTATGCAATCAAAATTATCATGATTCTAAGTACATTTGCAAGTTTCCATTGAGACAGAGAGTTATCTATTAGTATTGTGTTTCTTCATTTCCTAATTACTGTACCTACATTGTATGTGTATGTATAGGACTAATAGTGAACTTCAGAAGTTCTTGAGAGTCCACAGAGGGAAGAACTTTGTGAAGACGCACGGAGGAGACATCAGGAAGTGAGTGGTAGACTAGTGTGTGTCTAGGTATTTGTTTGACTGGTAGGTTGCTAGGAAGAGTCCCCCAAGCAATTCATTTGCATGTCCAGCTGTTGTTGTGTAGGAAGTGTACTTGTTGACATATTGGCATGTATTGTGTGTAGTAGACACCTAGCTGGCTGTAGTTGTGGTCTTGAGGCTATTGAAACTGAAAAACAAAAATTAATGTCTGCCTTGATTGTGGAGTGACCTCAATATTGATCACCTTTCAGTTTAGTTCTACATGTTTTGCTGTATATTGCCTGGAATTATCCTGCTCTGGAAATACTGTACTCCTAAAAGCCAGCACTCACCAGCAATGATGCATGTGTGAACATGTATGAGCATTCTAGTTATAGCCACTTATCACAATATTAGCTGTGAACGTGTATAGGCCCTCATTTTCACTGTGTTGAATTTGAATTGAAGCATTTCCTGTCTCTGTGAGGAGAATAAAACATACAATAATAAGGAGTGTTCTGGGGATCTCTTGTTACAGACTAAACAAGACAAAAATGAGGTTTGGAGGCATCACTAACTAACTTAGCCAATTATTCTTATCACTCTATCAGCCCTACCAACCTTGTGTAGTCTTGGTGATTGGGTCTAATGAAGTGGCTGTGTATGGCAGGGCTCCCCACATCCTCTCCAGTCAGGACCTCCGTTGCTAGGTGCACGACAAGAGCTCCACAATTAGATCCCTTCTAATTGGTGCCTTTCCCAGGGAGGGCCCAGTGTAAACTAGTGTGGGAATGAGGTGTCTCTACCTTAAGGATGTGGCATCCCTAACACAAACTCAACCTGGGCTTTTTATTCCTTTCCTCTACCCAATAGCTAATGTGTTATTAACTATTATCCTAGCAGATTCAATAGGCATGACTGTAGCTCTGAGTGGGCATGCTTATTCTCTCTAGCTATGCATGGCACTGGTATGCAACAAGCACAAATGTCTGACTATATTGAATTTATCTGACTCAGAACAGTTTTGGTAGATTGCACACTAGCTGAGATAGTACAATAATGATCGTTATGTATTTCTTTGTCCTAGATACCCAACAATTGCAACTATTGGTACACTTCAGTGTGTTATGTAAGTACAGTACACTTTGTTTTTCTCACTTCGTCCCCTCAGGTTCATTCAGAAGCAAGGTCTTGATCGTACCTTTGTGGAGTGTGACAATCACATGTGGAGGGTGGACACGAGGCCCCTCCCCAAGGACATTGTAGTGGACGGGGGTAGTGATTGGATTGCCATCCACAGGAACTACTCCCGATACCTTGTCACAAACAAGGAGCGCTACCTCCAGAGTTTGAAGAGATACTACGAGTTCTCATTGCTACCAGCTGAGGTGAGTGTGTGTGTGTGTGTGTGTGTGTGTGTGTGTGTGTGTGTAAAAGATATAGTCTCGTTCTCAGGCTCCTCTTTCAATATTTCCAAGGAAAGAGCCTGGGAAATGGGCTATGAAGGATAGTCTTGACACCCATGCTACAACAAGATAGAATATGGTATGTGTCTGAGCACAGCAGATCTCACTGGGTGAATGTGTAGACAGTGTAGGATTTGTGTACTGCTGTATGGCTGGTATTGCATTGCCTCTTGTCCTTCTCTGCAGTCTTTCTTCCACACTGTCATTCGAAATGGTCCCTTGTGCGCCACATTTGTCAAGACCAACCTCAGAATCACCAACTGGAACAGAAAACTAGGCTGTAGGTGTCAGTACAAGCACATTGTGGATTGGTGTGGGTGTTCGCCAAATGACTTCCTTCCCAAAGACATCACAAGATTAAGAGTAAGTGACCAGTTCATGTTGTTGCATGCATGTACATGTATGTATGTAGTGAGACCCTTTACCATTTTTGGATGCTTTAATTGTGTGGCAGTGTTCACATGTACATTTATGTATATATAATTATTTGCATTTTCCCCCCGTTTTCAATCTTGTTCTCTCTCGCTCTCTCTCTCTCTCTCTCTCTCTCTCTCTCTCTCTCTCTCAGAATTCTGGTGATCATCACTTCTTTGCTCGTAAATTTGAAGCCATTGTCAACCTTGAAGTGATCAACCTTCTTGATGCCCACCTCTACCATCCCTACCCCTCTGACACACCTGCACTCTCATCATACTGGGAGAGTGTCTACCACATGGACGACGACCTCACCAAACCCTCCAATGCACGATACAGTGCCTATCAGTCGTTCCTCCGCTCCAGCTTGAAGCTGCTCTACTCCGAGCAGTCTGAGAAAGGAGGGGGGGAAGGGGTGGAGTGTGGCATCCCCAAACAGGCCATGGTGAAGGAAGTGAGTGTGTATAGGTCGCGTGACGAGTTCAAGGGACTGGTTGTGACGCTCCGTGATGCACTGTCGTCTGGTTTGACTCCTCCTGAGTTTGAGATCTTCCTCACTCCGGTGATCTTCTTCAAGAGGTTTGACTACGACAACCCTCTGGCCAATAGGATCTTGTCTCTTGAGGTCAGTTCAACTGGTCAGTGTATCACTTATTATCTACCTGTATCTGTGTGACTATATACATTGCAGTGCTCTATATGTGTACTCTGTAGCCTCGTAAACCAGGTCCTCCCCATGTGCTTTATATAGCAATAATCATAGGAGGGAAGGCTTGGTTTACAAGGCTACATGTATGTACTCTGTATATGTACAATAATAGTACAGAGATTTTTCCACCATCAAATTTTCTGTCAATAAAATGGTTAAACTTTTATACATACATACTCTCTCTCTCTCTCTCTCTCTCTCTCTCTCTCTCTCTCTCTCTCTCTCTCTCTCTCTCTCTCTCTCTCATTCCTATAGATTGGTAGTGAATGGGATGGTAAAGAGAGTATATTCCGTAACCATGGCAGTATCCTTGGTGCCTGGGATGAGCCGGTGGCCGCCATAAGACTCACTGCTGGTAGACTGGGGGACATCAATATCATCTGGGACGATCCTGTCGGTGAGAGAATAGCCACCTACCCAATGAAACTGGAGGCCATCTGGACCGTGTCCTTCCACAAGCCAAAGATAGAGAGGCCCATTAGACCAGGTGTGTGGACAGTGAAGCTAGAGATGCCCGACGGTGCCCAACTCATGCAAGTCAAGTTCCTCGTGATCCCAATCACCCACGAGAACAAGGAGCCACTTGGGATGCCTCAGGCAGTTAACGCACGACGGACCAACACTGTCAAACCTAGCTTGGACTCTAAGGAGTTTGCAAGATGGAAGAGTAATGTGTCTAAGTCTGGTAGCCAGTTGGAGGAGTGGGTGGACCAGTTGCTTTTGGACCATTGGAATATCGAGGGTTATTGTAGAACACACGTGTCTGAGAGTGGGAGCAGGTGCTCTTGGATTCAAGACTGTGTTTCCAGTAGTTGGAGTACTTTTTCACCTGATCCCAAATCAGAGGTCGGTGAAGTTCAGCCTGATGGAAGGATTAGATGATAGTGTATGTATATGTTTTTGTGTGTATGTATTGTGTATGCACTGGTTATTTTAGTTTTATGTTACTGTGATTCAATAATTTATTAATGTTTGCAAATTATAAACTTCATCTGATAATTAAATCTAAGTACATGCCAACATTAGGGCTATAGCATATATAAAACTAAAACACTTGGATAGTATTCATGCAAGTGTTTTATAGTTTAATATATGCTGTTCTGTATCACAAACATAACAGTATCCATCTCGAGATCTGTCAGTGGTTACATCTACTGGGAAATTGAACTGCCCATTATCATAGTTATCTGGAGATGTTTCCTCTAGTATCTTAAGCACAAGGCTTGAATGGTTTGTGGACATATAATATTTTATAGAAGGTCTTGTTTGGGTTTAGCTCATAGAGAGGAGCTGGAATTAGAAAATCAAAAGACACACTCAATTACTTTACATAATTTATGCTAGTAGGAAGAATGTAGCATAAGCATCAATGACTGATGTGCGACTGTCCCAGTTTCTTCAAAAGAAAGTGAACATGAAACGAAATGGCTTCCAAGGGAACACCATTAGTCTGAAGTTGCGGTCGTGCAGTTCAATCGTTATAATTATAAGATGATAAGGACCAGAGGGTACACTGCTATATATACCATAGGCCATGCAGAGCCAGAGTCTGGAGAGTGTCTGTGTGGAGACAAAGGGTTTTAGGAAAAAATGTGCGAAAGAAATCTAGATTTGAAAAGCCATACAAAGCTAAGTTTAATTTTGCCACTACAAAACCTATCCTGTAATTTTTTACCGCTCAGTTTAAAACAATCTGACTAGAATGCTGGAAGTGACACTGCTTAACTAAAAAAAGCACAAATTAAAAATTAATAGAAAATGGTGAGAGGACCATAAGCTACAAGAATGCACTTCCAAATGTTCTTTGCTCCATCTACACATTTGAGGTCAAAGGAGTAAGCTGGTAAATAGTGGCTGTCATTACACTGTCCACAGAGTACTCCAACTCTGTTGAGTTCATCACACATGTACCCATTAAGATCACTAATATTGGGAGGTAAAGGGAGGTAGACTTTGTCAAGTGTCAATTCTTTATTAGCACAGTTGTAAAAGCAAGCACCAAGATACGTTTTGTTTTGTTGTTCATCGGTTGTCACACAGAAACAGTTTAATACTGATCATGATGAAGTCATTGTAGCATTGTCACATCTAACTCTGTTTTCATGATCATCTCTGCAATTGCAAGGTATCAGTACTGCGAATAGGGTGATGGTGGGCAATCACTGTTATATCTACAGTTCTTAATTTCCTCCTTACTTTATTGTTAAAGAACTGACTAGCTGTTTTTCTAGTGGCTGTACTTATCTCCCAATCACTAGCTGATGGGACAACAGATCCTGTTTATCTTGCATGGAAAAAATTATCGTTTTTGAAAGAAAATACATGTTTCTCTTTTTCACAATAGGAATGTGATTATTTTTTTAAGAGATTATCTTTTCCAATTCAACAGTATAGGTTAATTGTTTACAGTTCCTAGTAGTTACCTCGGTTTCATAAACACTCTCATCACACAAACCATGCACACAAAGTTGTGATCATCAGTAACCATAATCTATTATGGCATCAAATTTTCTGTCAATAAAATGGTTGAAACTCAATACGTGCATTCTCTCTCTCTCTCTCTCTCTCTCTCTCTCTCTCTCTCTCTCATTCCTATAGATTGGTAGTGAATGGGATGGTAAAGAGAGTATATTCCGTAACCATGGCAGTATCCTTGGTGCCTGGGATGATTACCCATTAAGATCACTAATATTGGGAGGTAAAGGGAGGTAGACTTTGTCAAGTGTCAATTCTTTATTAGCACAGTTGTAAAAGCAAGCACCAAGATACGTTTTGTTTTGTTGTTCATCGGTTGTCACACAGAAACAGTTTAATACTGATCATGATGAAGTCATTGTAGCATTGTCACATCTAACTCTGTTTTCATGATCATCTCTGCAATTGCAAGGTATCAGTACTGCGAATAGGGTGATGGTGGGCAATCACTGTTATATCTACAGTTCTTAATTTCCTCCTTACTTTATTGTTAAAGAACTGACTAGCTGTTTTTCTAGTGGCTGTACTTATCTCCCAATCACTAGCTGATGGGACAACAGATCCTGTTTATCTTGCATGGAAAAAATTATCGTTTTTGAAAGAAAATACATGTTTCTCTTTTTCACAATAGGAATGTGATTATTTTTTTAAGAGATTATCTTTTCCAATTCAACAGTATAGGTTAATTGTTTACAGTTCCTAGTAGTTACCTCGGTTTCATAAACACTCTCATCACACAAACCATGCACACAAAGTTGTGATCATCAGTAACCATAATCTATTATGGCATCAAATTTTCTGTCAATAAAATGGTTGAAACTCAATACGTGCATTCTCTCTCTCTCTCTCTCTCTCTCTCTCTCTCTCTCTCTCTCTCTCATTCCTATAGATTGGTAGTGAATGGGATGGTAAAGAGAGTATATTCCGTAACCATGGCAGTATCCTTGGTGCCTGGGATGAGCCGGTGGCCACCATAAGACTCACTGCTGGTAGACTGGGGGACATCAATATCATCTGGGACGATCCTGTCGGTGAGAGAATAGCCACCTACCCAATGAAACTGGAGGCCATCTGGACCGTGTCCTTCCACAAACCAAAGATAGAGAGGCCCATTAGACCAGGTGTGTGGACAGTGAAGCTAGAGATGCCCGACGGTGCCCAACTCATGCAAGTCAAGTTCCTCGTGATCCCAATCACCCACGAGAACAAGGAGCCACTTGGGATGCCTCAGGCCGTTAACGCACAATGGACCAACACTGTCAATTAATTAATATCAGTGAAGTTCAGCCTGATGAAAAGATTAGATGATAGTGTATTAGGTAATCAATGTTTTTGTGCATGTATTGTGTATGCACTGGTTATTTTAGTTTTATGTTGTTGTGATTCAATAATTTCAACTGACAATTAAAATCTAATTAAAGTTGCTGCACAGCAATATGCGTACATGAAATGCATAATTATACATGTCAACATTAGATAATATTATTTATTAAAAATTTAAAACACTTGAATACGATGGTTGTATGTATCACAAACATAACAGTATCCATCTCTGTCAGTGGTTACATCTACTGGGTAATTGAACTGCCCAACTTTAGTTCCACGACATCCAAAGCACACTATAAAAACTCCATCGTTATCAAATACCGAGATATGATGGTTTCCAGTTTCAGATATGAACACATAATTTCCAGCTAAATGGACTCCACACGGTCTAGACAGATCACCTTCCTTTTTACCAGACTGACCAAACTGGAACAGCAGTTGACCACTTGAGTCAAACACAAATGTTACATTCTTTATCCTGTCCACAACATAAATTTTACTACCATCGCTGGTGAAGGCAATGTCATTAGGTTCTTTGAGAACATCTTCTCCAAACGATCTCACCAAGTTCAAGTCCTGATCAAACACTTGAATTCTACTGTTATCAGAATCACAAACATAAACTTGACCATCATGAAATCGAAGACCACTTGGGTTTTTCAGTATTTTCTTCATGTCAGTTGATTTAACTACTTGTCCTTTATGCTTACAAAACTTTCTAAGTTTGTGGTCTCCACTCGTTATATACACATCACTACTAACTTCATCAATGGCTATACCTCTTGGGTTACTCATTCCTAGATCCAAGGCAACGCACATCTTTTCCCTTCCTTTTAAAGTGTCAAAAACTGTGTATTGCAGTTTTTCATATTCTGTCACAAAAAGTTCGTCTGTATTCTGTGCTATCACCAGTCTATCAGGAGTTTTTAACCCTTCTATCACTCTCACTGGGGTGCCCATTTTGGTGGGTGGATAGTGAACAAAAATTTCTCGCTTGGCAATTACGGTGGCATATATTCCAACAAGCAAGCCATGCCTTCCTCTCTTAACAGGTGTGTAAGAGATGGTGTACACCAATGGGTTATTGCTAGTACGAGATATACTAGCTTCAACAATTGAGAGATCAACAAGCGAGGTTAACTCAGCAGACAACTTGACATTCTCGAAACCCGCTAGGTGATGCACTGTCAGCTCAATGGTTGTACACTGCCCAGTCAGTACAGGCTCACTACCATCTTTCCACTCAGTTACAACTACACCGAGTCTCTGAAAAGCCTCTTTGAACTGGGTGGAAGGTAGTGGCATGAGTTCCATGACATGTGGTTCTTCCACATCTAGTTTCATCTCCAGTGACTTGGAAGAAACTTCTTCAATCCGCGCTTTGATCGTTTCTTTCATTTCGACAAGCTCCTCATCGCAGGCATTTTCTACTGTTTTGGTAACAAAGTCAACTAGGCTATCAAGGGTAGTCCCAAAAGGCTGAATATTTTCACACTGACTGTCAATTGCACCTAACTCACTATCCACTAATTCACTGGCTTTCTTGAGTGCAGTTTGTTTCTGTTCTTCGATGAAGGCAATCAGCTCATCATATGATGAAGAGATTTCCTTGGCAAAGTGAACACCACGATCACCAACAGTGGACTTGAGAGTGTCTAACTGAGTGATGGCCTGTGAAGCCTTGGACTGGACGTTTTGTAGAGATTCAACTGATGCTAGCATTTCCTCTTTAAAGGTGGAAGCTACAGTTTGCACAAAATCATATTTGTGACCAGCATGATCCACAAGTGTGCAATCTCTGCATATCAACATGCTGCACTGGTAGCAGTATAGCTTCTTACGTTCATTTTCGTGTTTAGAACACACATATTCAGGTGGCCGGCTCACAGATGGAAGATGTTGCAACAAAGAGCCTTGTGCTACTGATAAATCTGAAAGAGAAATTACTTTGTGCATCTGAAAAATCTTCATACTTTTGTGAGCGGAGACACAGTCAGAGCATATGAATAAGCCATGTTCAGGACAACTCTCACAAAAGGCTACAGCCTTTGCATTAGAACAGCTCTGACAGTCACTAGATGTCACAAGTTCATTCATAGAGAGGCCTTTCTTCAAGAGATGGTAGAACTCAACCATTCCATTTATGAAAAAGACAGTTGGAAGATTGTTGACATCATTTCCTACGACAGCTACTGGTGTGCGGCATTGGGGACAATCAATCTCTTGATTTTTTGAGTGATGAACAATTACAGTATTTATACAGTCTTTGCAGAAGATGTGCAAGCAGGCTAAAGCTTTAGGACAATTGAAGATCTCCAGGCAAAGTGGGCATTCCAGTTGTTTGGCTAGCTTTTCAATGAGAGTCTCAGTCCTGTTTTCATATTAAATAGAGAACACAAAGATTTATAAATATGGGGTGGGGGGGGGGTGATAAACAGAACAGGTCAGCTATACACATATATACTTACGACTGGATTGCCATGATCACTCGATTCAGGTCAGTATTGGTCGAACCGCACTTTATTTGAGGGTGGGGCATGTCATACCAAGCTCCATGCATGGGAATGGAAATTCCGGAACCGAAACATGGGGTTGGACTGTAGATCAAGATCATGCCGGATTACTCAGCTTGCAAGTTATAAACTATTGCATGTTGAGACCTGTTATTTTACTTATATAATTCTATGTCATTTACATTGTTACAAAAATCAAGGATATAATTATAACCATAATTTTCTACACCAATATATATTTTTCTATATAGCATGTCCGACCTGATCATGTTGTACAAAAATAATCAGCTAAACATGATACAAATCTCATTAAATGATTACAGTAGTCTTTAAAATTTCTATTGTTAAATCTTGAGTTGCAACTCATAGATAATTGAGAGATTTAATTCTATCCAAACTCTTTTAATTCAAACTAATCTAGTTGCATAAGTAGAAAAACTATTAATCCGTTTATGTCATTCTAAGAGACATGATAGGCCTCAAGCCTTTGTATTCCACCATCAGTGACTTTAGCTTCAACCATCATATTAGTGTACCCAGAATCGAACTGAACTTCAATGGGCATCAACTGCACACCCGAATCCACAAGCATTCCTTTCTTGATAAAATTGTAAGCAGCAACAAAATACGTAGGGTGGACAACGAACTGGCTAATCTTCCCTCCTCCAATTCCTTCTTGGACAGCAATAAGATCGCCATTGACCGTAAAACCAACTGTCATCTCAGGGGGAATCGTATTAGCTAGCTTGATGATGTCCTTACCGGAATTACCAAAGGAGTGTGTAGGCTTGGGATTGATGGTCGGGATTGTTGTTCCCTCGGCATAAGTTATATTGTAGCTGTTACCAAGTTGTGCAGGAACAATTTGCTGTTCGGAATAGATCCCAGGTGGCCCTGTCTGCCAGTTAGCAATTGCAACTCCATAGTCCATTTCCCATTGAGTCCTGCCAATTCCACCTGGAGGTAGTCCTACAACTTTCCAAGCAACAGATTTTAAGCCGGGTGACAAAGGGAAGGTTTGATAGATTCCAAAGTAGTAAGCATCATCTGTCAAGTTTCTGAACTGCATCTCATAAAGTGTACCTTGTTGTTGAGATGCACCGGGTGGAGTTGGTTTTGAAACTGGATGAGGGGAAACGGTTGCAGAAGGTTTTTTAGGTCCAGAAGAATCTCCTGGTTTATCACCTGGTTTAGGAGATGCAGGATGCTTGGAATGATCATCATGTTGATTTCGACTCGACTGTCGATAGAAATTTGCTTGAAGTTGCATTAGGACAGACACACTGCCAGTGCCGCAGGGTGCTTGTCGAAAACTTGAGGGAAGCATTCTTTTCAGTAGCATAGCCATGGTGATTCAATGATGATTTTCAAGTTACAGCTAGATATTTTGCAAATTAACTTGAGAATGTTGCCGAGCTGACTGCCACGATGAATTGTAGTGTCTGAGGGCACTTTAAGCTTGCAGCTTGCAGTTGAATTGTTTCCCTTTTATATGCAGTGATCAGGCCACCCCAATCAAATTGATAGAGTATGTCATGTACATGTATGCAATCTGCATGTGAGCCATGTCACATGCATTCATGTGGTTATACTCACAATGCTAATAACTATACATGGGTGGTTAATTTTGTACTCATACACTCTGAAGGAAACAAGGGCACTATCACACTCTTATACCTTAAAGTGTTTCCTACAATGCATGTATGCATGTCAGATAACAACATTATCACAATGCTTGGCTGTCTTATCTAGATCTAAAAAATAATATTAAGAACAGCTGTTATTGTTCTCTGTTGTGTGTATGCATTGTTTAGTTTTCTTTGTGACTTTTAAGTTTACCAGCTGCATGTGTTTGTTAAACTTCAAAGAAAAGGTGGAAGTTAATTAATTGACCAAAGTTGAAGGAAACAATAAGGAAATACAATTATCATAAAAATCAGGTCATATTTGACCTCTTGCAAGCTTAAGAGATCATGAGGCAAATATACTCCAGTAGCTCCAATTGCATTGCTTCACTCTAAAAGTGATGTATAACTTGGAAGACTATAAGAAACGAAACTCACCTGAATTATGATTGAATGATACTATATTACGTTATAAGATGATTATTCTCTGGAAAAAATTTTGGCACACTGTATGTACATATACTGAGTCTGACTTATCATTATGTATTTTAATGTGTGAATCATGTTGTATGTATACATGTATGCTGTACTGACTTCGTAGTTCGTACTAATAGCTCTAAAAGTATACTTCTCTAATTGGTAGAATACAAATTTTGCCTTGAAATTTTAAGTACTATATATAGCCAGCTCTTATACTGTTTACAGAAGTACCTGCAAGAGTACAGTCAGGATAAAATTAATGGCAAAATGTGCCATGCAATTGCCAAGATATTCGAAAAAAAATGCAAGACTTTAAAAATTGGAATGTCTGGTATATTATGATTATACTGCAGCTATATATAGTTGTTTTTCAGTTGATTTCCTGCATTAAAATTTAATGACAGAGGCCATAAACTTCCCATCACAAAGGACAATAAATCGGCAGGCAGCTGGTATACAATTAGTTAGTAACCCACATCAATGTGGGCCAGTGAAACTGTATGAGTAAGCTTATTGTTGTTGCATGGCATGTTGTAATAGAATTACTATTTTTTAAGCTAAATTAACCATAATTATGTGCACACATGCATACAAAATTAATGTGTCCAGAACCATGACCTTACTAAAATGATCACTTAAATTAATGAGGCCTACACCAGTATTACTATGTTAGATTAAAAGTCTTAAGTTCCATCACGTTGTTATTAGCAACTGCTTCCACCTGCATCTTTGAGATCCCTTGTGGAAAAATCAACTCTTGAAATGCTGGCTCCAGTGGAATGCTTCCACTGACTAGAGTGCCTTTATTGACTGCTCTACCATGAGCAACAACATAGTATGATGTTGTGGAGTGCTTATGGTATGTTGCTGTTTCACCTTCGACTAAAGAATCCTTTACTGCAATCAAATCACCTCCAAGCATAAATCCTATATTCATGGGTTGAGGAATTGTGCTTGTTACTTGTATTGTTTCTAGTGGGGAACCCTCAGCTATGTTCGGAGCCGAGGGTTCAAGAACTGGCACAGGTGCTTCTGGATCAGGGTAAATGATTTCAAAGGCCGGGGATAAGGCAGCTGATCTTTGATCTGTTGGCTTAAAAATGTAAGCATTTCCCTCCTTCATGGCCAAAGTAACTCCATAATCGGTTATATTATTCCAGGCTACTGAGGTCTCAGCACTGGGAGCAAGAGTGAGAGACTTCCATACAACTGATTGCAAGTCTGGCATTGAAGGGTATATCTGGTAGAGAGTGAAACAGTAAGAGTTGGTGGTTGAGTTCTTGAGACAAATTTTGTATTCCGCAGAAAAGTTCATTAGTGATCGAGACAAAATAGAGCGGTAGGATGTAGCCAGATATCGGCTTGATTTTATTCCAATTTGCAAGAGAGTATTATTGAGTCCAGTGTATGACTGAGAGCAGTTCGTTCGACGTATCAAAGAAGAGAGAAGTGTTTTTAGTGCCATTTTCTCTATGGTGTACACCGTACAGACCGATCGCGGAGAACCGTCACACGTACGTCCGTCCACACGCTAGATGTACGTCGCGGCGCGGGGGTTAACCCGGTTGTTGTAATTGTTCAGATCAGAGGGGTGGGGCTCGATCATTCCATTTGTTGCCCACTCCGAGACCCACTCGAAGTCATCAGCCTGATCAGATTATGGAACTCAAGGTAGATGACCGAGTTAAAGGTGATCTCTATACAACTTGTAATACAGGAGATTTAAGTCATATTTCGAAGTACAAAGGATTCAACCTACAGGTTCATTACAAGGACTCCTGGCCTCACAACTCCACAGGACACATTGCTGCTGAGTAAGTAAATAGAATCTAAAATATCCACTGAAAAATGTACCTGAAAATATTGCTAGTGTGATCATTGTTGCATAATTTTGGGATTGGTTTCATATAATTTATATTGTAATATTTTTCTTTCTCATTCTCATCTAGGGAGGGGCATCTATCTGTTGTAGAGTTTCTGATTGACCATGGTCAGTGTGATGTGATGTGTACTAATGACTGGGGCATGACCCCATTGCATCAAGCTTGCCGGTAAGTGATTTGACATGGATTCACAAAATACATCATGTGGTTTATTTTGGCTTATCATTGCCAAGAGAACTGCTTCAGAGTTTGCCATTTCAGTCTGTGAACCAGAAGGATCCAGAGCTAGCATAGTGCATATGGATATGACCTTTAAAATAGTGATCATCATCAGATGCTCTATCATGACCCCTTCCCCCCATTCCCCCTCCCTTTTCTATGTAGTTTACATTTTACCTAGCTCTTTTTGATGGGGTATAGAGTGTCTTATATCATCCCTCAGAGGCTCTTTTGTTGTATAGGGCAGGGAAACTAGAGGTGGTGAAATACTTCATTGAACATACTGCTTCCTGTCCAGATTCAAAGGATGATAATGGAGGGACTCCTCTTCATCATGCTTGTAGGTGAGTTGATGATGAGAAAAGATCGTGGCTCTATTCAAGAGCCAAATACACCGTTGGTCATCCCTTTGACACTTGCACTCACTCAGATGGCAACACTTTTCAGTTGTTGTTTTGTTTGATTACAGTAGCATGATAATTACTCAGAGCCTTGTAGCATTCAGTTTTTCTGTTTGTTTTCTTTGTCTGTCTGTCTGTCTGTCTGTTTGTCTGTTTGTCTGTTTGTCTGTTTGTCTGTTTGTCTGTCTGTCTGTCCGTTTGTTTGTTTGTTTGTTTGTTTGTTTGATTGATTGATTGATTTTGCATGCTCTTATGGATGTGGGAAGAGTTACAACAAGTATACATCTTTCTCTCTTACCAGCAATGGGAATCTGGAGGTGGTGAGGTACCTCATTGAACAAGCTGCTTGCTCCTCTGATTGCAAGAATAATGATGGACAAACACCTATTCATCTTGCTAGTGGGTGAGTTGATTGACATGCTCTCTGCTATACACAGCTAGGTCTGAGAATACCAATTAAAGTGTGTTTGTAAAGTTTGTATTCAGAGCAGTGATCTGGATGTAGCCTCGTACCCAGGCTCTCTCCTTTGACCTTTCCTTAATGTTTTACGTGGTTACGTTGAACCATGAAAATAATAAATGAACAGCAAGTAGCAATTAATGTCGAGGTTTTTTCAATGGTAGATGTCTCATCTTAATTCAAGTACCCATTAGCTGTGTTGTAATGTATGTCTCTCTCTCTCCCATCCCATGCAGGTCTGGGGGACTGGGAGTAGTGAGCTATCTCATTGAACACGCTGCTTGCCATGCTGATTGCAGAGATAATAATGGACAGACCCCTCTCCATTTTGCTTGTAGGTTAGTTGTTTGATTATAGAAATGATACAGACATCAACAGTTACATATGAAAATGTATGATGGGTAAAATTGATGAGAACTAAATTTGTGATAAATTTTAGCATATGTGGTAACTCAATCCAGCATGCATGTTACATTCTTTACATGCAAGCATGTGTGTGTGTGTGTGTGTGTGTGTGTGTGTGTGTGTGTCAAGTACGTATGTGTGAAACAGTTTGACAATTTCTAAATTCAAAGCATGTGATAATGAACTTGAATAATATCATGCTTTATGCTGTAAATCAGGAAATTTTGTTGTCAAAAACTTCACCAACGACCTTTACCCAATTCATTTTGTATGGCAATCTTTATCTGCAATGTGAAATTTGATAGGCTTCTGAGAATAAACTCCAATTTATTTACTTCACGGGTAGAATTTCTCACCTATAATTTAATTAATGATAGTGTACAACATTTGCACAGATTCACCATACTACTTGTCCATCTGTCATTTTAGGTCCATCTACCCTGACCATGATCTCGTAGAATGCCTACTTAGAGACGGTCTTGCTGACCCTAACACAATCACAAATGATGGAAACACAGCTATTGACGTGTCTAGAGATACGGCTTTCATTGATCTGCTCATCAAGTATGGTGCGAGACCAGAGTACAAGGAGTGGAGTACTTTCTTGTCATCAGATTTCAAAGAGGACCATCCAGCACAAAACACAACCAAGGGATATGTTCTTGGGAACCCAGGAGCTGGAAAGAGTTCTTTGATCATGTCCCTCCTGACTGAGAATAAGGGCCTTTCCACATTGCGCAACCGTTTCCTGCCAACAACTCATGTCCATGGACCAACAGCTGGCATAGTTACTCATGAAATTCAGAGCAAACAGTTTGGTCGGGTGACTCTGTTTGACTTTGCTGGCCGAAAGGAGTTCTATGCTGGCCATGATGCTCTGCTTCGCAGTGCCATGGAGGGACCACCATCTTCTGCAGTCTTCTTCATCGTCATTGATCTCCGAGATGAATACGGTAACTTCAAATCCACACTACTGAATTGGATAGAGTTCATTGAGAATCTGTATCGGTCAGATTGCTTCAAGCCCCATCTCATCCTGATAGGCAGCCATGTTGATAAGGTTAAAAAAGGAGACTTGAAGAGAAAACATTCTCTCGTGAAGTCCTTGGAGGATGGCAATGCCTTTGAAAGGTTCCAGACAACTGGAGATCCTTTCCACGCACTGGATTGCCGATATGCTGAGTCATCATCTTTAACCAAGCTTCGATCGACATTCTCTGAAGCATGTGCGGCAGTTCAGCAATCCCAGGAAACCAACTTCACCAACCACTGGTATTTGGTCTATCTTCTCAATGAGGTTAGTTACCGCGGTGCTGTGAGGCTGGGTGAAGTCATGACTCTGTTTGCTGAGAAGTTGAGATATTCTGAGCCTCTCGATGTACAGACAGCAGTCAACTCTTGTGAGTATCTCAGTGCGTATGGAAATCTAGTGTTTTTCAAGAATCAGCAATCTTTTGAAAATAGCTGGATCATTTTGCAGAAGCCAGAGCTCCTGTGCCGAGTTTTAGGATCCATCTTTGCTCCTGCTGAATTCAAGGACCACCTTCAAATTGCCACTACAGCCTCAGGTGTGGTGCTCTTCTCCAAGCTAGACTCTCACTTCTCCTATCTTGGTGCCAGTATGATAGCTCAGTTCCTTTGTCAGGTCGATTTCGGTCACGAAGTCACTGAACCAGAAGCTCTGTGTCACTTAGAAGCTGTTGACATCCCTTCTGCTCCTGATGAGAGGTATTTCTTTCTCCCTGGCCTAGTTAGTCTTGAAGTGCCTACTGATGTGTGGAAGTCCAGTGACAGGTTCAGCTACCACACTGGGTGGGTGTTGCAGTGCCTCAAACCAGATCAGTTCTTTACACGTCGATTTCTTCAAGTGCTCATTTTAAAGCTCTTCGCTACATTTAGTCTTGAGTTGGCAACGGGTAGTGTGAGTGATAGTTCCGTTCTTTAGAGGAGGTGTAGTGTATGGACAAATGGAATCTCCTGGTCCAATCATTCTGGTGTAAGAGTACTGGTGGAACTTTCAGAAGAGAAACGAGTAATTCTCTTACTGAGTTGTCATTCTGAAAGCCAAATGTGTTTGATTGGTCTCCGCTCTACTCTCATCAAGAAGATTCTTTCCTTGAAGAAGGAGTTATGCCCGAAGGTAGTTGTTGAAGAGTACTTCCTTCCATCTCAAGATACTTTTGCCTTTCTTCTAGACATGAGCTCAGCAAAGCCAGTCAGTTTAGTCAACCTCTCTAAAGCTATAATAGAAGGCAGCCAATTTGTACTGCGAGACACCACTGAACATGTGGACATTGAGGAACTGCTACTGTTTGAACCATATGCCAACTTGGGGCAATCCATTCTCCATGAACTCTTCGCCAAAGATCAACCTAACTACTACAATGAGATCGAGGATGAATTCTTTTACCACATCGCTGAAATATCATCCAAGAAGGTCGACCATTTCATGGAACTGTTCAAGACCTCTCCCTCTAGTCTTCCCGCTGTGACTGCTGGGGATGCCTATAAGTTGGCTCAAGTGTTTCTTCTGTGGAGGGAGAAACAGGAGATAGGATCACGAAATCACTTGCGTGAACATCTGGACCAGTTCAGCGTGTTTGCTGGAAGGAACCCAATGAGTGTTGTGTAACTTGTGTAGCACTGTTATAAGGAGGTTGATATAATAAATTATTATAATTATTGTTTATATTTTCTTTTCACCTTTAATTGTCTTGCTCATACTATACTTTTTGCATGCTTATATAGACATTAATATTTTTTGTAAACATAATATATTATACATGCATAGCTAATTAACTTTGATCTATGACCTCTGATTTAATTTGTATTATATAAATCCAGTATGATGAACATGCATGCATGCATGCCAATAATAACTTGCATAAGTTGAAATTTCATAATTGAAATAAATTATAATGTATGCAATTAAGAGTACACAAAATCACACGTAATTTAGTTTAATAGTTACAATAACACTTATTGTGCTTTAGACACAAACAGAAAACCACAACATTATCTAAAAATAATACAATGAAACACACAAAACAAACAAACAGACAAACTCATGTTACAGTACAACAATCAAGCACTCACAAACACACACAATCAGCACCAAGTGTTTTCAGGCATTCGTCTGACATTAGAGTCTGACTTTCTCCCAACAGTTCTCATGGGGACTGGTAACGGCTCCCCTCCTCCACGTTTGTTCTGAGCTGAAAACGGAACATACTCAAACGGCATCTGAGCCTTCACCTCATTGGAGGACATGTAGGGCTGTATATCCTCGGGGTAGATGGAGGGCTCACTCTTCCTGGGGACCAGATAGGTGTGTGGCTTCCCGGTGGGGGCCTGCCTCTCAGCAGGCATGGTGTCTCTTCTCGGTGAAGACGAGGCACGACTCAATCTCGGTGAAGCTCCGACCTTGCCTGACACTATCTTGTTGAAAGGGTTCCAAGGAAGTGACTTCTGTTCCGGTTGGTCTACACCGTCGGTCATTGAACTGGAGTGGTACTTGTTGTAGCCACCAGGCTGGGAGGGTTGGAGGCGCAGGGAGGGCACTTGGTGGTGGTGGGTGGAGGGATTGGAAGGAGGGTAGCCGTTTCGAACAACTTGGTGTTTTCCATTTTCGATTTTCTCCAAACTGTTTCTCTTTCTCTTCACGACATAAGTGGAGTAGGAAGGGACAGTCCCATTGCTGGTCTGATTCGCACTTCGACCTCTGCTCATCGATCCCACTCCATTAGAGCCAGCATTGCCACTAGGAGAGGTCCTATCGCCACGCCCACCAGCACTGGAGGGGCGGGATCGCCGGCCCTGTTGTGACCCACTGTGAGTGGAGGGAGGAGGAGGAGCCACGATCTGTCCGATGAGGGGGCTCTCATGATGGGGGGAGGTGGAACTGGCGTGGGGAGGAGGGGAGAATGTCCCACTGCCAGAGGAGGCTGATCCACCCGACACTTGACGCACATGTCCATACTGGAGC
The DNA here is from genome assembly GCA_964030475.1 of Tethya wilhelma. NCBI lineage: Eukaryota > Metazoa > Porifera > Demospongiae > Tethyida > Tethyidae > Tethya > Tethya wilhelma. The sequence continues at coordinate 8,138,755 of CAXIPT010000001.1, forward strand.
GGTGGGGTGGGACTCCTGCTGGTCTCACGACCGCCATGGACGTGGTCCAGGGACCCACTGCGAGGCTGGGTCGACTCTCCTACTCTAGAGCCTCCCGAGACCGACGGGTCTATCATGTTGACGGGGAGAGAGTACTGTCGTACGTGGCCATGAGAAGGGACACTGAGCTGGGTGGTAGCAGGGATGGAGCTGTCCAGACTGCCTTGGCGGGAGTGATTGCCACCGGCTCCCTCTTCTATGGTGAAACCAGGGTGACTAAATTTGGGCGAATACTTCTTGTCAAGTTCGGCTAGTTCATTGAGTGTGTTCTCTTGAAGTCGCAGTCTCAGTTTCTCCATCTCAGACGCCACATCGTAAGAGGCTCTCAATCTGTCGGTGCCAGGAGTCAAGGTGATGGGCATCTTGAGCTTAGCATCTTCTGATATATCCTTGAAACTGGCTCCGTGCTTGTTTCGAAGTTTGACTCCATTCAGAGCATGATTGATGAGTGGGGAGGAGTTATGACTGGAGGAGGAGTGAGGGCTTCCATGAGAGACACGATGACCTTCACTGCCTTGTCCCCCTTCACCCTCACCCTCTGTTGGTTGTCCCTCACTCTCTTCCATGGTCATGTTGCTCTTGAACTGCTTCAGCTTGTCCACCTGGTCGGTGCCAAAGAACTCTTGGAGTACCTGGTCGTCACTCTTCTTCTTGAGATGGTGTGGAGCCCTCTTCATCAGTTCCAGTGTGCTCGAGCGCTCAAAGGGTAGGCCCTCTGTTGGAGCAGTGATGGGTTCTGGTGGGGGAGAGAGGCTCTGGGAGCGCTCCCTGTCGCTGTGGTTGAGGAGAGGACCAGAGGTCGTAGGGGACATGGATCGATCGCTGACACTGTCTTCGAGATATTTGCTCTCAGCCTCCTTTTGTTGTTTCTGGGTATCACGGATTTCGTTGATTCCTGAACGCACCTTCCAGAGTTCTTGAAGAATATCTCTGTCATACAGTTTGAGTGCAGCCTACATGTGAGTGAGTGAGTGAGTGTGATGTGTAACAGTAGTATGACATTGGTAGCAATGTTACAACACAATAGCAGAGCAGTTAGCCAATAGCAAGTAAAGTGGAGGAGATGCCACTAACATTGCATTATATCAGATGACAAGGCCAATAATTCACACAATACAGGTTGTACCATATTTTCTATGGTTGTACCATACAAGGGTAGACCAGATACAAAGAGATTAACACATAATATGGACTCTTCCATGCACAACAAGAGAGGAACTATCTCATTGTTTGATTTACACCACATCACGTGTGTCACTTGATACAGTGTGTGTGTGTTTATGGTGCAGGATAATTCCCTCATGGAGGAATCTAGTCTTAGTCGATAATCACAATAGTTGCTGAGTTAGACACACTGGTGGTCATTTTAGACTGAGGAAACACTATCCTACACACTCTGTACCAGTGCTTCAATGGCACACAACATTAGCTAGGCAAACAACCACATGTATGAGTGTTTCCATTGAGGATTCCAGAGCAATGGTGCATGTAACACCCTGTCTACCACACACACCACAGAATGAAGGCAATGTTGGATGAGGCAATCGAATTAACCTCCCTTCGTTAATCAGCAATGATTGGTATTTGATTTAGACGGACTGAAATGGGAAGGGAATTAACATAACAATAGTTGCTGACCATCACTGACGCACACACTGACAGTCGAGAGTCTCTAAGGTAGCTGGTGGTATGTCACAATCCTAATGGGATTACATTCTATCAGAGTGTAGTACATACATACATATATACATTGTCTCATGCCTTACATGTAGTCATGATTGGTACAATGGCCCTATATCAATATGGAGGTCATGGTCTGTCTAACATTCAACATGCACAAGGCAATGAAACAATCTCTGGAGCGTGTCCATCCCTCACACACACACACACACGCACACACACACACACACACACACACACACAGCAGTGTGAGTGGCTAATAAGGATGGGGCAGCTGGCATCAAGGCACACACCAGACAACAGCTACAATTGAAGGTTCCTAAACTGGAGTAGCCATTGTGTCTAGCAGAACAGACACCCTCTCAACAATAGAGGTAGTGATGAGGGTTATGATAGTCCTTGTTTGAAATAACAATGTCATGAATACACTAGGTCTGTTTGCTGCTAGGGCTAGCTGACCTGCACACACAGAGGCTGGTGCCGGTGGCTGTCTGGGCAAATTCCACACATTCCACACACATGTCCATTGGGAGAGTGACATCGTGAATGCCATTGGGTGCAATGAGTGAATGCAGTTTGTACCCTACACACACACAAACACACATACAGAGCCTACACATCTGAATCGTGAGCTGTAAGCTCCTCTCAATGTTGACACTCCTCCACTACCAGTAAGTTTCAATAATTAGCACAAAAATTATAGGATTATTGTACACAGTGTGGTGGCAGCTGGTAAGACCCAACTCGCATTTCAGCCAAAGGAGGAAATGACAAATGATTTGCTGGAAGATCAGTGGTATACTAAACTTAACACAATTAGCAGGGGTTTAATCATAACGTCATAGGGTATTGAAATAGTGAAGCTTTATACTCTGATGTGTACTGAAACAATTTTAAGCAACCTGATTCCACTGGAAAGCAAACTAACATCTTTAAAGAATCTAAACATGGATTGGGTGCGAATGAAATGGCAGAGTATCCTAATGTATGCCCAACTCCATGTTGCTGTTAATAGTGCTACCATTTGCAAGCATTTGTTGATCATTATCACCTGCTTGAGTTTATAGTGTCACTAACACATACCTTAAATTCTACGAGTGATTCCTTCTCAAAACACACACTCACCCATAACTTAATAGTCAACTATACACACACACAGGTAGAACAGAAGCCAGAGAGTCAATGTGCTGTATGCAGTGGGTCACAGTCAATGACTGGTACCAATGTATCTGTTGATACCCATCCCTGACACACAGTGTGTGTGCATGGCTGCTGACTGCTAGTGCTCAGGGCTTCTGATGTCAGAAGATGCTTACAATTAACACGACACATATGGTGTGAATCTATGCTACGTTCCACCCAAATTCACGACAATCCCAAACTAATACATAGCCGGACATTCCTGAAATTTGATCTGAGTAACATTCCATGCATTCCATGCATTCTATCGGTGATTACATCTTGAATGTGCACACCATATGGAAACAGAGTTCACAACTCTCGTGTGTTTGTGTGTATGTGTACAGGCCATGCATGGGAACAGTAGTTATCATAATACAATGAATGTTGTCAGGAACAGACATGTGATACATTGGAATCAGATGAGCTGTGTTGTGCATGCAAGGAAGTTAACACACACACTCACCTATTCACTAACATTTACATGATGTGGGTAAATAACTGATTGTGGGCTGATATCAATATCTGAAGCATATAATTTATACACAATCATCAAAATTCAGGGAAATTAAACATTTGTTCTACTAGATAGGTGCACTCACACACAGGCATTCAAGGACTGACATAATCCATGAGATATAGAGTATGAATGCCGCCATAGTACACTGTACATAGTAGTATGCCGTGAGAACAATACACATTGTTCTACTGATGGGTGCAAAGGAAGTGGGGACAATCACAGTGTGGAGTGGAGTGGAGTGGAAGTCAATGGTGGTCAGGTGGTGGTGCCCTACACAGCACTCATGTCCATAAACATGTTTGACAACACCACAGCATGTTTGGAAAACACTGGCGTGTGTTTTCAGGCTGATCTGAGGCCTAATTACTTCTACGAAAAACGACAGTGAAAGTATAAATTCAATATTGGCGTACAATCTTCAACGACACCACAAGAACAGGCCAATTTTATCATCACAGTATAATTTATTATATCCTACATAGACGAATACACATTTGTATGGAACTGTTTATCAAGCTAAGAAAACATCTCTCATAACTAGTGTCCCAAGGGTGAACAGTGTAGACACTTCTGTACACAACCAATTTGCAGTTATTCAAACTCCATATAACATGCTCAAAATCGTCCATATGGCAATACATACACTCACACGCACACATCATTCCTTCAAAGATTCTGGGAGCTGAGGTACAATATGTGTAGATTTGGGGAACTATTTCCCTCTGTTATCACAAGCTTAAACGTTTCGTAGAGGTCTTAAAGCGTCATCACAGTGACGTGTGTGTGTGTTGGGACATTCTTGGTAGCCACCATCCCTCAGATGTTGGCAGACAATTGACAAGTCATTAGCGACAAATCATACCACAATATTAGAAGCTATCACAGACCACTTCCTAACCTGGTCAGGTCAATAATCAAACTACCATGTAAACATCACATTAAACACACATGCACACACACACTGGCAAACCACAGTGTTTGGCTGTAGAACAAGCACAGCTGTGAGTGCTCATTGAGTGTTTATTGTGTGGAGCTAATCACCTCAAGCAGCACCAACAGAATCAGGACTAGTACATTCTTGGAGGCATGACCTAGCTGCCCAATAACATCTAATCTCCATATGAGACAAGCAGTGTTTGGGATATAGAGTTTCAACACAAACAAGCACTGATGTAAACCTTCCAGGTTCAGTTCCTATACACTTGTTTGGATCAAACCTAAAAATAGTCAAATTATTCTTGGCTGACAAACTAGGTGACATTTAGACCCCCTACACAGGGTCAATACAGTGGAAAGGAATCACAGGTGAAAATAGCCTATATATTATGTTGTGATGATAATTATGTACGTGTGTGCAATGGAGAGGAATGGGGTGTAGGCATGAATTCACGGGCCACTGGGCTAATGCCACTGGGCAGTACACTCTCTTAGTTGGACTGGTTCAATTGTTGGCTAACTAGCCATGAGTTGGTAAACAGTACAAAGTGGATTCCACGCGGCATTGTTGTCACACGGAACAAGGTATCCATGGTAGTGAGATTAATTGAGTGACTGATTTAAGAATGATGGTGACTGCTTGTTTAGTCTTCCTGGCTGCTCACATCCACCCACTCTTTTGTTTTCTGGCATCAGGCAGCAAAACACTACTTGAGATTCCACAACAAACTTTGCTTCAAGAATGCTTCAGTCTCACACAGACCACTAACTAGTGTATCTCACTCCCACATTGTATCGTAGTCATGTTCACTCTAGGCTATAATTTTGAGTAATGAGCAGTGCCTACCGCAATATACTCTAGTGATATGTAATATGGGAAAGCTTGCATTGAAGTCTTGCAAATCCATAACAAGAAAATCTCACCCTAATTTCTCCATTACCCAGTAATTTACATTGGTTACACTTGGTGTGAGTGTCTCTCTTGCTACATGAAGAGGCTGGGACAAGGGCTCAAACAAGCAGTACAAGTAGAGAACAATTGTTCAAAGAACAGGTGCCCACACAAAGTAACTCCTCCTCCAAACATCGCACAACCAGACACTTCTCCTTGAAAAGTATACAGACTAGTATGAATTGGCCAAATTTCTAACAATGGCCTTAGGAAATTTGACACAATAAATCTCATACACTACAATAAAGCTCCACACTGACACACACACACACACACAAAATTTATGTCATAAATTTATCTATGTGGCTTTGGCTAAACCATGAACATTTTAGCTGTACAAAATTGTACTTACCACTTCATTTCTGATCCATGTCACAGCTGTCTCGAGATGAGCTATTCTCTCTCTGTCATCAGTCGGGCTCTGGATATCGTCGGGCACTGAGTCTAGCCCACTGTCATCGTCCAGGCTCACCGAGTCCTCACGACTTTTCTCGTTTGAGGAAACAGACATCGTTGGCTTGAGACGAAGAGCTTCTTGCTTTGAACGTCGACGTGTGTAGACTGGGCTTGAACCAACTATTTTATACTTGAATTTGTGTTGGCACAAATCTATGCACGAACTTGAGTTGATAAGCTTTGTGCTCTTTTTTTTCAACTCATGTATTTATGTATTAGACCCGCCCACCTTATGCTTTCTATTTATGAGGAATGAAATTTTCAACACAAAAAAGAAAAAGTAATTTTGAAACAATATTGATGATGGAAGTGGATTGATTGCTAAAAGCTCAGTAAGCCAATTGTTTTTGTCACACCAATACTTTTTGTATCATTAGCACATTACTCTTTAGGTGTAGGTTCCACAGTCCGCCTACTTTTGTAAATTAAAAAAGCAGAGGTGTCTACATTATTGTGTGGTAGACCCTCCCTCTTCTTTTGATGGGCTTTGCATCACTGCATTTTATGGTTGTCAGGCCTGAAGCCAAAATTCTGAGTGTGCTTAGGATGAGGGCCGGGTTATCTGAGACCATGCTCATAGTTTATAGTTTGGAAAGAACCTCTATATTGTAGTTGACAGTTGGATCTCTTGCTTCTTGGTAGCCATGGGAGCTACTAAGCCCAAAAAAAAGCCAGCTGGTGGTGCTAATAATGTAGGGAGAGTGAGCAGTGGCTTGTACAAGATGTCTTCTTGGTACTTTGGTCACAAGAAATTGTTTCAACCAAAGATTCGAAGAAAGCTGTTGAAGAAGCAGAACAGTTACAGGAAGAAAAGCAAACTTAGTAGTATGTAAAGTACAGAAAAATGTACAGTAGATCTGGACTAGATGTATCTGTATTCTGCTTAGATCATAGATCATGTATGGGTATTACTTCAAAAAAGATGGGAAACTACAAATGTACCTCTTCCATTATCTGTGACGTTCTGCCTATATATTCCCTCCTGTCATTATTGACCTACAGGTAGTCCAGCCAGCTCCCGTACTCTCCCCTACCTCCCACGTCCATTCCATCTCAACCCGTCCTCGCATCACCCATCATTTCTCACCGGCAACCAGGATCACTCAATGGCACACGCTATATCTGATGGACATCCAAGACTTGAAGCTACCTCGGCCACTGAGGTGCATGTACCAGTACCGTTACCACTGAAGGCCGACTCTGATATCTTCCAGCTTCCACTGCACTATGGTACTAGCAGTGAGAAGAGGAGTACTAGTAGCGGATCACAACCTGGCGACAAGGAGAGGCTCATTGTTCTTGGGATTCCTCTGCACAAGTTCTCAAAACCTGTTCAGTTTCTAGTTTGTGTTAGTGGAGTTATGCTATTCTACTTACTGTATGGCTATACACAGGTCAGTAACTATTTTGTACATGTATTTCTTTGTATGTGATGAACAGATATTCTGTTAGGACTATTGTTGCCATACTATAATGTGCAGGAGTGGATATTCAATGTGGAAGGGTTTAAGCCATTTGGTTGGTACCTCACCTTGGTCCAGTTTGTGTTTTACTCCATCTTTGGTGGACTGGAGAGTGTGGTGCGTGGAGAGAAGACTAGGAGGTTAGACTTTTGTTGTTGTATGTAGTTCTAGCTGATTATTTGTTCAATTGAACCAAAGATAATGGCCAGAGCCCTAAATTATGGCAATCTAATTGTCATCACGCTTTCTCTGTTGGCATCCAGTGTTGTATTCTCACTGCATTATTGTACGAACCAATAGATTGTGCACTCATCCCATCGTACTTCTATATACGTGTGTCTATTATCTAGGGTTCCAGTCAAGACCTACATGTTCTTGGCATTCCTCACTGTGTCCACCATGGGTCTCTCCAACACCTCCCTGGGATACCTCAACTACCCTACACAGGTAAACATATTACAACATCATTGGTACATGTAGCAGGCTATACATGCGTGCATGTATCCTAGATGTTAGTACGTATTTGTTACAAAACTCACTGCTAAAACCAGTGATATTGAAGAAAGTAGCTGCAATCTTATCATCTTTCAAAGTTAAGAATAATTATGGCAAAAGTTTCATGGTTGATGTGTCTTTGATGAGCACTGTGCACATGGGAGTTGTGAGCTAATTGTAAAGATAGTGGTATGAAAACTTGAGCAGAAGCTGAGTGAGTGCTTGCATTTTTGCGAGATGCCAATGAAAAACAATACACGTTTATCCATTAAACAATTATTTGAAACCCATACTTGTAAATCTACCTTGTAAAAATAATGTAGTGGAAGCACTCTATACATATTCACAGGAATGAGCAAAAATGACTGTATATTTTGTCCAAGTTATGTTCACAATGATGTGTTTGTGTAACAGGTGATATTCAAAAGCTGCAAGCTAATTCCAGTAATGATCGGGGGTATCCTCATTCAAGGTGTGTTGCCTGGTGTGTGTGTGTCACTGTGTGCACTTGTGGTCTGCATCGATGCAGCTGGTGTGCGCAGTCATTACAGTTGAATACCTGTTTACTCAAATGTTGTTAGGCAAGAAGTACACTATTCTTGATGGTGTTTCTCTGTTCCTCATGAGTGTTGGTCTCATCATGTTCACTCTCGCAGACAGTAGTGTCCAACCAAACTTCAACATGACTGGTAAATTGTCCTAAGCCTTGTTGCCATACCTTTTTGTTTGATTTTTTTCCTTAGGTAGGAAGCTTCTAACTTGCATGTTCCATTCATATAGCTCAATAGCATTCACACTGCATGAAATCACCTTTCTTTGTTTTCTTTGTGTTGAACCCTTCTCCAGGTGTATTGCTCATATCACTTGCTCTCTGTGCTGATGCTGTCATTGGTAATGTACAAGAGAAGACACTCAAGCATTACTCAGCCTCCAATGTAGAACTGGTCCTCTATTCCTACTTCTTTGGTGTGTTCTACATCTTCTTTGGGATCTTGTTCTCGGGCTCTTTGGTTCCTGCCTTTGAGTTCTGTCTAAAGGTGTGGAATATGTTCCTAAAAAAGCTCCCTCTTTTCTTTCAGTAAAGGGAGAGAGAATTGCTCTGGATACTAAGAGCATAGCTTGAATGTGTTCTTGTGTGTATGCTGTGAATATAGAAGCTGTACGTATATTTCTATAGAATCCAAAGGTGTACTTCATGGCTGGTATATTTTCTCTGACTGGTTATTTGGGTATCAACTTTGTATTGGTTCTAGTGAGATCTTTTGGGGCTCTCATTGCTGTAACTGGTATGTGTTGTAGCACGCATGTAGTATTTGACTTGACTCAACCTAACCTTCCATTTATTTTTCTAGTCACTACATTTCGTAAGGCAGTGACCATGGTGTTGTCATTCCTTTTCTTCACAAAGCCATTCACCTCCCAGTAAGTGTTACATAGAGCAGCAGTTTTGTATAGTATGTCCATAATATTTCCTATCCAGTAGACTGTGTATTTTCTCTCATGGTATATGAATGGTTCCTTCAGGCTTTCACAATAATCAATGTCTGACCAAGCTTCCACACTATTGTAGAGTACTACATGTATGCCATTCCTAAACTATAATTATTATGCAACTCCTGATCCTGGTTCAATTATATATAGGTATATATGGGCAGGGTTGATTGTACTGTTGGCGATTGGATTCAATGTGTACAGTAAAAACCGTGGTAAGTTGGACCGCTTCATTCAAGTCAACCTGTTTCATATGAGGCTTAGAAGTCGCAATAGGAAGACTGTGTCCGAAGTATAACCATGCACGCACTGAGCGAGCTGCATGTGTATCAGATTGACCAGCCTCACAATGTATATGTAACATGCGTACTAGCTATAATATCGGCTAGTGCTTTTCACATAATGTCTGTGATTGCAATACTTGGTAGCTCACATTTGTGTGTGATGCATACAAACTGATGTCTGTATAATTTTTGCATTATTTTTAATCAACAAGCTATCTAAACTTTTGGTAATAACAAGTTATCAAAACTCAAGTAATAACCATAGTGAGTAATAACATTTGAAAATATTTTTTTACCGCCAAAAATCAGCGATCATCTGATCATCACGGGACTTGGGTATACAACCTTTGGTCACGCCTACCATTAAAAATTGTACACTGTCATTGCCTTGAGACCGGGTTCGTTCTCTTTATTAAAAAAACTCCATAGACAGAGTGGCTCAAAGGAGTTTTGCAGCGAATTGGTTAGCTCCAAGGTTTAGAGTAATGTTATGAGTGGTCGTCCACCCCCAAACAGAGGCAGAAGAGGCCACAGGAAAGGCTTTGAACAAGGCAGTAGACAAGGTGGTGGTGGATTCAACAGACACTCGAATGAACCCCCTCCTCGTTTCGCCAAGAGGAATGGTGAGGCCAGAGGCGGTAGCTCGAGTGACCTCCGAGGCAGCTATGACTACTACGACGACCATGGACGCAGCAGCAACTACTCCCCTCATAAAGGGCGCCAACAGAGCTCTGGAGGAGGAGGGAGATCTAATTTTGGTAGGTTAGCTTGCGAATTGTACCAGCAGAGAGTTTATATCAAAATATTATTCAAAATAATATGTGCAATGAGAGAATACAACAGGGTGTGTGTATTCAAAATTATGTAACTGTGTAGTATAAACTGTGTGTAGTTGACATGCTGGGAATGGTGGCCTTGGGATGGTCCATTGAGTGTGCTATGTGTGAGTGGGTATGAGATAGTGTGTACATGTATGTGTGTGTGTTTGGAATGTGTGGGATGGTGTGTGTGTGGTAAAAGAGGGGGAGCAGTCGCATAGCATGTCATTGTGCTGAGCTAATGTAACACTGGGTGAAGGCACGTGTGTATGATACCATGATTTGGTCTACCAATAGAAATTACACAATCATACTTTTACATATGTAATTGATGATTTTTGCCAAGGACCATGTCCTCGATGGAGGGTGAGGAAATTACACTGTAAATACTTGATACTGAGTTTCTTCCAGACCTCTTTGACGAAAATATTATCCCTTTTCTTCCGTGTAGAAGACTTGATGAAGTTGATGTCACGATTGGACCAATCGAATGATTCTGATGCAAGTTGCCGCATTGCCAGACAGATCCTGGACTTTTTAGAGCTACACGTAGGTGACTATAGAATGAATCAGGTATGTCGTTAGTCTCCTGGACCCTTGAGTGTGTGTTTATTGAGTTTTGATTGAGTCTCTTTGTGAAATTCATCACAAGGTATTTAACAGCGTATCATAACCACTGTGAAATGAAATGCTTTGGGGATCAGTTCTACGTTTATTGTCTCATATACTGTATCATATACACTGCATGTTTGGATGGTGTATGTGCTCACACAGTGTACATATGTACAGTTATATTGTGTCTGTCCACACTTGCATGATTCTTTATTGTTGGAAATATTCACGTTCATCTTTCTCTCCTCTGTTTACGTGTCTTTCATCTCTCTTCCCTCTAGGGCATCCACGTGGCTCAAAATACCAACATCATTCTCAAGACATTCCAGAATGCCATTCAAGACAGGTGAGTTGTCTGAGCTGACATATGAACCATGCCACTTTCAGTTTTGATCTCCTAGTTGTCAGTCCCTAGTGGTACCATGGACAGAGCTCCACTCTCTTGTTTTCTCATGTCCTATTAGTGCCGAGAAAGAGCTCCTAACAACCCTAGAACAGTGTATTGGACACATCGGTCATGCTCTTGGCAGGGATTCTCAAAGGTGAGATATTGTTTGTCGTTGAGACTGACAATTGTACTCACACATGACCATTGTATGTGTTTAGTCGGTGTATTGAGTGAATGTTCTTAGAGGGGGGTGTAATTTAATACTGGAAAATGATCGGTATCAGTGATCTGTGTATACACTACAAGTAGATTTACAGTAATTGTGCCTTTGAAATGATTCAATGTGTTGTCCACTCTCTCTCTCTCTCTCTCTCTCTCTCTCTCTCTCTCTCTCTCTCTCTCTCTCTCTCTCTNTGTATGTGAGGTTCGTGGTTCATGTGACAATGTCATAAAAGCTCATACAATAGTACATTGTCATGCACATAATATTGTTATGGTGGTTTCAATGTGCCTTTTTCTAGAACTACACACACACACACACACACACACACACACACACTCACACACACACAGGCTGTAACTCGAATCACCAATTACATCATCTCAGCAATAGACACCATGTATGCTGAAGACCTTCTCATCATTGGCAACCAGTGTATGACTGAAATGAGCAAGTGTCTTCAGGGTCATTTCGCCAACTGCTCCTCATCTGTGGCAACCTACATCCTCCAGCAGTTGGATGACCAGGAGGACCTCTCACAGGACCACCTCTCCTCCGTTGTCAAACTCCTCTCACAGGTACACACTGATTGTGTCGAATAAGGGATGAATGATTGTGTGTCTGTGTGTGTGTAGCCTCGTTTCTGTGCTCGCCCCTGTGTGATCTATGTCTGTGGGGACTGGGTTTGTCTGTTTACTGCTGGATGACAACACAATGTCATGCTCTTGTATAGTGTTGTACGTATGTGGTTTCTTGGGCTAAAGTTTGTAGCTTGTTGAGTTTAATCAAAACTGGGGCACCTTCTATCATTCACAGAGGCAAAATTGATAGCATGGAGATCCTTTGTAAACTTTAGTTAACAGAGTATGCCTGAAGCCTACATTAATGGTGTAAATACTGTATTTGCATACCATGTTGACTACTACAGTGCATCTTTCAATTCTTACAGATGGTCGATGATTTGCAAGCCTCTCTGCCGACCCAGTTCATCAACCAGATCTTCTCTCTTGACTCTCCTGTCTTGCACCTGAGGTACATGGCTGGAGAGAAGGTGAGTGTGTTGTTGTTTACAGTGACCTTAAGAAGAGGGTGGACTTGTACATGTACAAGTCACTGTGGAGTACTATAGACTGTTTGTGAATGTGTAGTTTACTCAAATTACGAGACTAATGTATTTGATTTCGTCTTCATTAAGTTATCTTCCAATATCCATTGGTGATGGTTGCACTGCAGCTCCATCTAGTCACAAATCATCCATGTTCTCTTGTAGCATGTCAGTTTGTAGTATTATTATTTCACCACACACATTTATTGGCAGCTGCTCTCTCAGCTCATCAAGCTCTACCTCAGCTTCCTGGCCATTAGAAACATCCCCCTACTTGAAGCAATGTACAGGTAAGGAACATGGGTTACATGGGTCAGTGTCAATACAGCACAGAGTCCTAATGCAAAAAATGTTTCTGGTTGTATGATTGCCTAAGCCCCTTCCTTTTCTGGTTATTCCCCAATAAAAAAAACATCCCTCCCTGGTGATTAGTAGTGCTTCTCTTTGAAATGTATGGCTTTGAAGTCCACTGAAAAGTTTTGCTATAATTAATTTTACCAATGGCATGCAATGATTTTCACTATGTGATGTATTAGATACTACTGTCATGTCACTCCGTACCTGTCACACTGTGTTCTCTCTCTCTCTCTCTCTCTCTCTCTCTCTCTCTCTCTCTAGGCTCATTATTGCCGATCTTGACAGCAGTTTCAAGCAGCTTGGTCACTGCTACAAGCAGCCCTTGTCTCTGTCAAGGTCAGAGGAGCAGAGTAACTTCAGCCCCATTGATGCTCAGGTGGCCATCATCTTTGACCTGAATGTCCTCTCACAAGTCTCAAACGCTTCCAAAGCTGTCATTGGGGTAATTTGCATTAACACTGTACATTGTATCTTGAACCAGTGTGTATTTTTCACACATCTGTGCATATACATGTATGATTCTGCATCATGAATAGTACCACTGCCCCACTTTTTTTTTTGTATCCTTGTAGATGTGGTCCCCCAAGCCCAGTGTCTTCTCCCTGCTCATGTCTCACATCAGCTCCTTCTCAACGGCACTGGCTTCAGAGTATCCCTCTGTCCACTATGCACTGCTCTATGCCCTCTTCCAAGACTGCAGAAAGTAAGCAAAACCAGTGACAGGAAGTCTTAGGCTTTCTATCTTGCCATACCCATGTCCTAACAGAGGAGCTACTCTATAGGAGGTTTTTTTTCCCTTGTAGGGAACAATTTTGTAGATTTGGGGTCCATACTACAAATTTTGCTGTGGTGTCCTATGGTGATAGCAAAACGGCAAAATTCATAATGACCTATTTCAGCATGTGCAAATCCAGGAAGTTTGTTTGCCTTAAAAAATGTTTGTATGGTACGACATGGGTGTGCTTTTGATTAGCTGCAATGAGAGTTGATCACATGCTCTAGCCTGCTAACTCAGCAAAGGTGCACACTTGTGTCATACCTCCTAGATCCCTGGTCCCAGTGTCTCTAATACTGTGGCCAATGCCGTTCTGTGAAGGTCTGGGTGTGTATATAGATGGTAAAGAAGAACAAAACTGCATGCAAATTGATACGAGCTGTCTGTCTTTTGTTCCCAGCAACCACTACTACATCCCTGGTGGTGCTAGTGCCTCGGTGTCAGTGGGGGGAGGGGCCTCCATCACCACCTCCTCCTCCTCCTCGGAGTCCTCTGGTACCGTCACGGACATCCTCTCCATGCTCACCAAACAGATGCAGACACACAACCTCCCCTTTGACATTTGGTGAGCTCACTGCAAGTCCAGCATCATAGGCTTTGCTGGGACAATATAGAATGTGGCTAGTAATAGTTGTATCTCATTCATGACTTGTACCTGTATCTCTCCAGTCGTTTGATTCAGAGGTGGGTGGATTACATCACTGGGTCATTGGAGAGTGCCAACAAGAGTGACCTACCCCTGGGCAAGCTGAGGCACATCATGGACTCTCTTGTTTGCCAGCTGCTGGCCTTCAGTGAGTGTGTTTGTATATGTTTGTGTGTGTGGAATGTGTTGGTGTGATTTATGTGTAATTATTATGTCTTAAATTCTAATGATGATTTGAGTCCATGCAAGCACCATACTCATGTTGGTCTGACTGATCTGCCCTAGTTGAGTAGCCATGATTGTTGGTGTCATTGTTGCAGCTTTCTCAAGAGAGCACTCTATTCGCCTGGAGAATGCTGTGGTGTTGAAAGCCATCTTTCAGTCAGGATACATCAGTGATGAGGTCATTATGAAGTAAGTGATATTGACGACCTTTACCGGCTATCATGTCCATGTGGTGCAACTTCTACCAACACTGCCATGCAAACTCAGCATTATAAAGCCCACATGAAAAGTTTCAAAACAGTCATACAGTATATATCTACACATGTATGACTTTAGTATATTGTGTGTTGTCAATTCCAGTATTTATAGGAATTCATGTCCATAAGTCCTCCTTTACCATCCAGGTGTGTTCCTGAGTGTCTGATGAGGCTGAGTGACACGAGAGGAGAGATAAGGGCAGCTTACTCCGCTCTCTTGGAGGTCATTCCTGTCCACATCACAACAAGGTATATTATATCACTGTACATGTATGCTGTTGATTGTGCTGCTCTCCCTGTGTGCTATGTATTTATACAGTTCAGTACACTTTGTGCCGCATGTGAATATGTGTACCGTATAGCTAGAAATATTTAAGGAATAAAATTTTAGTGGAAAGGCAATCACCAAACTTTTCGTGTAGTTTTATTTTCGAGGATAGAGCAATGCCACCCATATATATTACAATATGATCCTGAAAATTTCGGGGGTAGAATTTTCACAGAACGCCGATGATCCACAAAAACGGCAAGATTTATCCTCCTTGAAAATTTCTAGCTATAATGGTATTATTGTATGGAGGATGTGGCTAGAGATCGAACGAGTATAGGCCATATTTTACTGGATGCATGTATATTTGTTGTAGAACAATAATCAAATATTATATTATGTATCTATGATCAAAAGGTAAAGATCTCCTTATTGCAGTATGGTTGATGCACAGTAGTGAGAGAGAGGGTTACTGTTGTGCAGCCTCTGTACCTAATGTTTGGCGTGGTTATAAATTAGAATTGCTGTCTCTTGTATGTTGGAAATTGTCTTCGCTTGGAATGACCCATTGCTCACTCATGCACTAAGTCTTCGTATGCGTTTCAATTATGACCATGAGTGCTGTCAAAATGTAAGCCGGTCATTGGTTTCTGTTTGTGTATTGGGTATCAAATTAAGGTAATGACGTCTGTGTGTGTGTGTGTGTGTGTGTGTGTGTGTGTAGACAAATCATGTCAATCCCTACGATAATGTATAGTTCTTAAAAGTGAGGAAGTCACGCAAAACACCCACTTCAAGACATTGTTGTGGTACCACCCTTGAAAGGCTGTCGAGAGGCTTTTTAAAGTCAGTTTTGTTATGTATAGACAATCCCCAAGTGTAGTATTTGCATTCAAAGTTTTACTCTTAACTATGGAGATGGTATTAGCGTTTCACTGCCTTTCCCTTGCAATGCTACTAGTCTTCAGTAAGACTATTGACTCTGTAAAGAGTGCAAGTGACATTGTGAACTCTCAAGAGTTTAGGACTACAAAGAAGAAGTTGAATATCTTGCTGGTATCTGACTATATGTTAGGTCATATAGCCAAGGTCCTGCCCCTAGGAGAGGAGCTAGTTCATCGAGGCCACAATGTCTCTATGTTGTTGGCTATTTATGACAATGAACAGGAGAGATACAAAAAACATGTGGAGCAGTATAGTGTTCATCTCTGGAATGTGAGTGCTGAGGATGTACCACGAATAAACTTTAGAGATTTGTCCAAAAATTTGTCGAAATCATTCTTCAAAACAAACATTAAATTGACTGATATATTTGGAAGACTGTGCAGTGTACTGGCTATGCACATGAACAAGAGTCTATCAGCTGGTGACTGGGATATAGTGGTGGCGAATGAATTAATAGCAGGACTAGTTTCGTGTATACACTCTGTCCATAGAGTTCCATTTGTTGTAGTCGGCCATTTTCCATCATCATTTTACTTGTACCCCTCATGGTCTTGGCCTAACATGTTGCATGGAGCAACCTCTGATGACATGGGATTCACTGATCGTCTCTTCAATGTTCTCACTTTTCCGCTAGCAAAGTACTTTTTTCTTTTAGCCATTTATTTGTACACAAGATCTCTAGCTGCCAACCACTGCCGTTCTATTAACTTGAACCAGATCACCACTGATGTTGGTGTACGTATACCTGCCATTGTCCCTACTGTGATAGGATTTGACTATCCTCGAACTATCTATCCTATGGTGGACTATGTAGGAGCTATGGTCTCCAAGCACCCTGCCCCACTCACTGGGGAACTGGGAGAGTGGCTCAGTAGCAAGCCTGATAGAAGTGTTGTCTACATTAGCATGGGCTCTATGTTTGATTTGAAGGAAGAGACTGCTAAGGCCATGCTTGAGGGTGTACTGAAGACCAATCTTAGCTTGTTGTGGTCACTGAAGAAGTCTAACCAAGGTGTTCTTGAAGGAGTTAGTATGGACCCTGAACGAGTGATGATATCTGATTGGACTCCTCAGTTCAGTGTGTTAAGATCACCAGCCATTCACAGTGCTATACTCCATGGAGGAAATAATGGAATTAACGAAGCTATGTGGAGTGGAGTTCCCATTATTGTAGTTCCACAGATGCTGGAACAGGAGTACAATGGTGGGCGTGTCCATTTCAACAGATATGGCATCCTCCTTGATTCAAAGTCCCTCACCAGTTCAAAGGTGAGTGAGTGTGTGAAGGCCCTAGACACAGGAGAGTATCGAGGCAATGTGGGTAAACTCCAGAAGCTGTATAGGATGGCAGGAGGTGTGGAGAGAGCAGCAGATCTAGTGGAGTATTACGAGGCTGTAGGCTACGATCACTTGATTCCAGGCTATGTGAAGTACAATTGGAGCTGGATCCAGTATTATAATGCTGATGTATATGTGGTGTTGTTACTGATTGTGACTACTACTGCTGTGTTCATCTCAAGGTGTTGTAGGTGTGTCTTTAGGAGGTGCTGTTGGAAGACCAGGAAAGGGAAGAAAGAATAGCTTTGTTTTTGTCCTTAAATTTTTAATGTAAATTCATTTCGATAGAAGAGTTTTAATGTGTTTGCAGCACTTAACCTTAATGACCTGTTCTCTCCTTAAGACAATTTCATCATCCTGTAGCTGTGATGTTAGTTTAGGCTCGCTAGACTACTATGATGTCAAAGAGCAGCTAAGTACAAGTGTATGGTAAATTACTCCTTGGTTATTGTTGCTTACCATAATCAAAATTGTGGTACCTATTGTATAAACTACAATATACTATCAATCTTGAAGGCTCCTTGTCCTGACCTATATGTAGCTGTAGCAATGAAGCTGACCTTGACCTTAGCTATTCAGTGCTTTAGTGTAGTAATGCTTCGAGCTTCCAGCAGTGCAGAAAATGCTGTAAAGAGTAGAGATATGATTGCAAAGTTCCAAGATGTTGAAAAGAAGTTGAACATCTTACTGGTTTCAGACTATATGTTTGGTCACATGGCCAAGCTCTTACCCCTAGGAGAGGAGCTAGTTCATCGAGGCCACAATGTCTCTATGCTATTGGTTGTTTACGATGATGAACAGGAGAGATACAGAAGACATGTGGAGCAGTACAGTGTTCATCTCTGGAATGTGAGTGCTGAGGATGTACCCAAAATAAACTTTAAAGAAATAGCTAAAAATGTGTCCAAATCATTCTTCAAAACTAACCTAGAGTTGACCCAATCTTTTGGATTGATGTGCAATATTGTGGCCAAGCATATGAATGCCAGTCTGTCAGTTGGTGACTGGGATATAGTGGTAGCAAGTGAGGTATTGATATTGCTGCCACCATGTATGAACTCTGTCCATAGAGTTCCATTTGTTGTAGTTGGACATCTTCCATTTTCGTTCAACTTGTTTCCTCAATGGGGTTGGCCTTACATGTTGCATGGAGCAGCCTCTGATGACATGACATTCACTGATCGTCTCTTCAATGTTGTGTCTTTCCAATTTATGAAAATGTTTGCTTACCTCCTTGTGCATCTTTTTACACGCCCTTTGACTACCAGCTACTGTCCTTCCCTGACATTGAACCAGTTCACTACAACTGTTGGTATCAAGACACCTGTCATTCTTCCTACTGTGATAGGATTTGACTATCCTCGAACTATCTATCCTATGGTGGACTATGTAGGAGCTATGGTCTCCAAGCACCCTGCCCCACTCACTGGGGAACTGGGAGAGTGGCTCAGTAGCAAGCCTGATAGAAGTGTTGTCTACATTAGCATGGGCTCTATGTTTGATTTGAAGGAAGAGACTGCTAAGACAATGCTTCAAGGTGTACTAAAGACCAACCTTAGCTTGTTGTGGTCACTGAAGAAGTCTAACCAAGGTGTTCTTGAAGGAGTTAGTATGGACCCTGGACGAGTGATGATATCTGATTGGACTCCTCAGTTCAGTGTGTTAGGATCATCAGCCATTCACAGTGCTATACTCCATGGAGGAAATAATGGAATTAACGAAGCTCTGTGGAGTGGAGTTCCCATTATTGTAGTTCCACAGATGCTGGAACAGGAGTACAATGGTGGGCGTGTCCATTTCAATGGATATGGCATCCTCCTTGATTCAAAGTCCCTCACCAGTTCAAAGGTGAGTGAGTGTGTGAAGGCCCTAGACACAGGAGAGTATCGAGGCAATGTGGGTAAACTCCAGAAGCTGTATAGGATGGCAGGAGGTGTGGAGAGAGCAGCAGATCTAGTGGAGTATTACGAGGCTGTAGGCTACGATCACTTGATTCCAGGCTATGTGAAGTACGATTGGAGCTGGATCCAGTACTACAATGCTGATGTATATGTGGTGTTGTTGCTGATCGTGACTGCTACTGCTGTGTTCATCTCAAGGTGTTGTAGGTGTGTCTTTAGGAGGAGCTGTTTTAAGACCAGGAAAGAGAAGAAGGAATAGCAACTTTGATCAAGCAATTTTTGTTACTTGTTGTAATTTTTGATAGCTTTATCATGTTCATGCTGATATACCGTACTGGCACGTTATTAGGCGCACTTCGCGTATATAAGTGCCCACTCGAATATAAACGCAGCCTCGTTGTTGCTCTTGACACTTCATTATTAAGCTCTATGATGATTTTCACTATTGACACAGGGAAAGGATCAGTTTCTGGACATGTAGACAACACTTCACCCACAAAAAGAGTCCACACGCTCTTGCAGATAAGTTGTGCTCGAATAACGCTCTCCAAAAATTCTGTTACCTCTCTTTGAAACGTAGCTCATGTGGCAGTGGATCTCGTTATTATGCGCATTTCGCTGTTAAGCGCCTATTTTCTTCCTGTGTCCAGAATTTTCAGTCCTCATGGATATTATTGAATGACATGCATGTGTAGCCTGGAAAGGGTTGGTCTAAATTATTGCAAGATGCGCGAGATAGACATGAAGCTAAGGCAGTTCCTGGGCCATTCCTTATGAAGAAGGGTTGAGGTCATGGTCTTGAGTCCAGGCTACCTTACTCATGTCACCACATTACATCATCAAAGGTTGCCATTATAGTAGAAGTTTACACAGCCATTGTTCATAGATAACTAATTAACCAACCATAATTGAATGGTGTGCACTTTTTAGAACCTGATGCTTTACTACTATGATACCACTATGGCTTCAGTCAATAATTGGTGTAGAGAGATGATGCTTCTCTATCTAACTCAAGAACACCTCTAGCTTGTGAGACAAGGCCATGCTCTCTGTCCAGCTTTGCTTAGGATTGCTGCTAGTCTTGTGCAGTGCAGCAGAGACTGATAAAACAGTAAAGACTACAGCTAAAGTGAGCCCTGACAAGAAGTTGAATATCTTACTGGTTTCAGACCATATGCCTGGACACATGGCCCAAATCTTACCCCTAGGAGAGGAGCTAGTTCATCGAGGCCATAATGTCTCTATGCTGTTGGCTATTTATGATGATGAGCAGGAGAGATACAAAAGACATGTGGAGCAGTACAGTGTTCATCTGTGGAATGTAAGTAGGGAAGGTGGACCTGAATTGAAGTTCAAGGATTTAACCCGAAGTATGTCTAGATCATTCTTTGGAGGGCTCATTAAAAGAACAGAATCTTTTGGGAAAGTATGCACTGTACTTGCTAAGCACATAAATGACAGTCTATCAGCAGGAGACTGGGATGCAGTGGTGGTGATAGGGAATGAATGTGTACGAGGACTAGCTTCCTGTATGAGGTCCATTCATCGTGTTCCATTCATTGCTGTTGGGCATTTTCCATACTCTTTCCACTTGTACCCCTCATGGTCTTGGCCAAACTTAGTCCATAGAGCAGCCTCTGATGACATGGGATTCACTGATCGTCTCCTCAATGTATTCTCCTCTACATTCATGAGGATCTTCACCTATGTTTATGTGTATTTTTTTACGCATCCTCAAACATCTGATTACAGACAATCATACTGCCCTTCTGTTACATTGAGTCAGTTTACTATAAATGTTGGCGTCTGTATACCTGCCATTGTCCCTACAGTGATAGGATTTGACTATCCTCGAACTATCTATCCTATGGTGGACTATATAGGAGCTATGGTCTCCAAGCACCCTGCCCCACTCACTGGGGAACTGGGAGAGTGGCTCAGTAACAAGCCTGATAGAAGTGTTGTCTACATTAGCATGGGCTCTATGTACAATATAAAGGAAGAGACTGCTAAAGCTCTGTTTAAAGGTGTACTGAAGACCAATCTTAGCTTGTTGTGGTCGCTAAAGAAGTCTAACCAGGGTGTTCTTGAAGGAGTTAGTATGGACCCTGAACGAGTGATGATATCTGATTGGACTCCTCAGTTCAGTGTGTTAGGATCACCAGCCATTCACAGTGCTATACTCCACGGAGGAATCAATGGTGTAAACGAAGCTATGTGGAGTGGAGTTCCCATTATTGTAGTTCCACAGATGCTGGAACAGGAGTACAATGGTGGGCGTGTCCATTTCAACGGATATGGCATCCTCCTTGATTCAAAGTCCCTCACCAGTTCAAAGGTGAGTGAGTGTGTGAAGGCCCTAGACACAGGAGAGTATCGAGGCAATGTGGGTAAACTCCAGAAGCTGTATAGGATGGCAGGAGGTGTAGAGAGAGCAGCAGATCTAGTGGAGTATTACGAGGCTGTAGGCTACGATCACTTGATTCCAGGCTATGTGAAGTACGATTGGAGCTGGATCCAGTACTACAATGCTGATGTATATGTGGTGTTGTTACTGATTGTGACTGCTACTGCTGTGTTCATCTCAAGGTGTTGTAGATGTGTCTTTAGGAGGAGCTGTTGGAAGACCAGGAAAGAGAAGAAGGAATAGCTTTTTTTTTTGGTGTAAATAATATTCATTTCGATAGAAGAATTATAATGTGTTTGCTGCAGTACTCAACCTCAATGACCTGTTTTCTCTGTGAGACAAATTTATTACAGGGTCTAGGTGCTAGGCTTGCTGTGATGTCAGAAGCAGCTGAGTTTGTAGTAGTCACTAAATTACTTTATGGTTATTGTTACTTGCCATAATCAAATTGTGGTACCTATTGTATAAACTACACCACTACTATCAATCTTGAAGTGTGAGCTGGCAAGTCTGTTAATTACATTCCAATCTGGCAATTATGTGACCACAATACTTCACAATGAGAATTGATCACTTGCACCTGCTTTGCCAGCTCAGCAAAGGCGCACTCAGGTGTTGTACCTCCTCTGGCCCTGACCTATATGTGTGACTGGTTCAGGTAAAAACTGAATCTTATGCCTTTCTCAACAAAAATGAAATTTTTGTGGTTTTGTTTAGCTTGGTTCAGCAGCAGTCATCAGACAAAATTTCACATCATTTAGCTGTACCAAAATTAAAATATACACATAGAGTTCAATTTTTCACAATTACATCATATATGAACTTTGAACTTTATCTCTAAATATCTGAAATATGGTTAGTGGGCATATTTTTTTAAAGGTTCAGTTTTTACTTGAACCATTCACATGTATAGCTGTAGCAATGAAGCTGACCTTGACCTTGGCTATTCAGTGCTTTTGTGTAGCAATGCTTCTAGCTTCCAGCAGTGCAGAGAATGCTTATGACTATATAAAGAGTGCTGATATGATTTCAAAATTCAAAGATGTTGATGTTGAAAAGAAGTTGAACATCTTGCTGGTTTCAGACTATATGTTTGGTCACATGGCCATGCTCTTACCCCTTGGAGAGGAGCTAGTTCACCGAGGCCACAATGTCTCTATGTTGTTGGTTGTTTACGATGATGAGCTGGAGAGATACAGAAGTCATGTGGAGCAGTATAGTGTTCATCTCTGGAATGTGAGTGCTGAGGATGTACCACGAATAAACTTTAAATATGTGTCTAAAAATATGTCGAAGTCATTCTTTAAAACCAATTTTGAATTGACTGATACATTTGGAAGATTATGCAGTGTTCTGGCTAAGCACATGAACAAGAGCCTGTCGGCTGGTGACTGGGATATAGTGGTGGGAAGTGAGTTAATACTAGTGCTAGTTTCATGTATACACTCTGTCCATAGAGTTCCATTTGTTGTGGTTGGATATCTTCCTTTTTCTTTCCACTTGTACCCCTCATGGTCTTGGCCTAACATGGTGCATGGAGCAGCCTCTGATGACATGGGATTCACTGATCGTCTCCTCAATGTCGTATCACTCCAGTTTATGAAAATCTTTGTTCGTCTCATTGTGTTATTTTTTTCACACCCTCTAACTGCCAATTACTGTACTTCTCTGACAGTAAACCAGATCACCACTGATGTTGGCCTTCGTATACCTGCCATTGTCCCTACAGTGATAGGATTTGACTATCCTCGAACTATCTATCCTATGGTGGACTATGTAGGAGCTATGGTCTCCAAACACCCTGCCCCACTCACTGGGGAACTGGGAGAGTGGCTCAGTAACAAGCCTGATAGAAGTGTTGTCTACATTAGCATGGGCTCTATGTTTGATTTGAAGGAAGAGACTGCTAAGGCCATGCTTGAGGGTGTACTGAAGACCAATCTTAGCTTGTTGTGGTCACTGAAGAAGTCTAACCAAGGTGTTCTTGAAGGAGTTAGTATGGACCCTGAACGAGTGATGATATCTGATTGGACCCCTCAATTCAGTGTGTTAGGGTCACCAGCCATTAACAGTGCTATACTCCACGGAGGAATCAATGGTGTAAATGAAGCTTTGTGGAGTGGAGTTCCCATTATTGTAGTTCCACAGATGCTGGAACAGGAGTACAATGGTGGGCGTGTCCATTTCAATGGATATGGAATCCTCCTTGATTCAAAGTCCCTCACAAGTTCAAAGGTAAGTGAGTCCGTGAAGGCCCTAGACACAGGAGAGTATCGAGGCAATGTGGGTAAACTCCAGAAGCTGTATAGGATGGCAGGAGGTGTAGAGAGAGCAGCAGATCTAGTGGAGTATTACGAGGCTGTAGGCTACGATCACTTGATTCCAGGCTATGTGAAGTACGATTGGAGCTGGATCCAGAACTACAATGCTGATGTATATGTGGTGTTGTTGTTGATTGTGACTGCTACTGCTGTTTTCATCTCAAGGTGTTGTAGATGTGTCTTTAGGAGGTGCTGTTGTAAGACCAGGAAAGAGAAGAAAGAATAGCTTTGTTTGTCATCTGTGACAAGTATAATATTAATTTTGTGCTTAATTTTTTTTTAACGTAATCTGATTTTAAGTTGCTTATTGTATGCTGTTTTTTGACTGTACGTTGAATAATTGCAAAGGATGTATGCTTTCAAACATTTTCCATGAAAATTTGTAAAGTATAAAGTGTGTTGAATGTGCATTTCTTGTTCTAGCCTTTCATCAAGTGTGAAATGAAAATCTGCTATTTAAAAAAGCACTCTCGAAAATTATGTAGTGCTTAATTCTTATTCCCCCGACCTAATCCCGTATTCTTTTCTTTGTGGTTGTTGTTTCAGTTTTGCCCGTGGAGTGGACACCTTCCAGCCTCCCAATGGTCGCAAGTGGGTGGAGGGTCTTCGTAACTGCAAGGGCACCTGGCATGCTCGACACATGCATATGACAAAACAGTCTCAAGTGACGTTTCACGGCCACCACTTCAAGGCCATCATGGGCTTCATCATGCACGGATATGCCCCCAGGTACTCCATTTCAACATGATGTTACTTGTGCTAGTTAGAGTAGTTAACACGTGTACTTTCTTTATGAATGCTCATTTTTTATGTGTGTGTAGTAAACACCTTCCTGATGACTGGCTGGAGAGGATGTATCACTCTTGTCAACACAGACACCCACTGGTTCCTGAGTCTCTTGATCATCCAGAGCAGCACCCCATGCTCATGTCTCACTTGGTAGGTTGTTTATTTCTCGGCTGTCTGTCTGTCATTCAGAGGTTATGTTTCCACTTGCCCTCCAGGTATGTAATTGTGATGCTGTTCTTTGGTTTTGGGCAACCTATGAGTCAGCCCAGTATTGCCTGCTGGCTAGGTTGAGGACACCTCTTGGTATGCCTGCTGACACCTTCACAGCCATTGAGAGTAAGTTTGAAAGGAAGGATCCATTAGGAACTGCTTTACAGTACCTAGTTACCACCTGAGTGGCACTCCTTTCTATGTGGTTTTGATGATCCTTACCATCTTCTCTCGACTACAGTTGCCCAAGTGTGTTTATGTGTGTGTTGATTTCTCTGTGTAGATGTGTTAAGAGGATATTCTCAGGAGGTGGACTCTCGTGATGGTCGTCATCTCAGGGACACCCCCTCCTCCTTCTCCGGCCACATGGGAGCAGGTATGGTGGGGCGACTTTGGTCAATAGTCAAAAAATTTAATGATTGGCAAATTTTATATTGGTAATTAAAGCTTCCAGCAAAGTCTCATGTGTAGTGCTGAAAGCTTGTTTGGCAGATTTAATGACAAACTGCCAAATTTTGTGCTACTACAATGTATGTCCTCTGGTATTGTACAGTTACCTGATACTGTGTTGTCAATTGACCAGGCTTAGGTCCCCGGCACTACACCGTCCATCTGAGGGCTGTGCTGCTACTTCAGTTCATGGAACACCTTGATAAGCTCATGTACAATGCGTACGAGGGCTCCTGTGTTACACTACCTCCAGTGCCCAAGGTATGGTGTATAGTGATTTTACAATGCTGTGTGGGTGTCACAATTGTCCCATCATGATGTGTCCTTTATTTATCACTGTGTGTGAAGTTGCTGGTCTAAGTGAAATTTACGTAGAATCAACTGGCTTGTGATACATTTGTTATGTACTTATGCCCATGGCTCAATGTTGACCATTATCAAAGTATATTGCTCGATCTCTACTCTCTCAGAGTGTCAGGAACTTCTTCCGTAAGAACATGGACACTTGTCTTGAGTGGCTGACCCACGTGAGGCCCTACATTGTCTCCATTGCCATCCATGCTGGCATGCCTGCTGTGTCTGTCAGACATGGCTTTGCTGCTCTCAAGCACCTTATCAAACAACCTCATGGCAAGAATGTAAATCCATAGTACCACACATATGTACAGTTAATGCTTGATCTCTATTACTGTGGTTTCTTATGTTCACTATTAATTGCCAGTGATCCACAAAAATACGAAAATTATTCGACTCTGTAATTTCTTGTTATACCGTATATTTAGCCAGCTGTGAGTTGAATTCAAGTGGTGAGACTGTTTTGTGTTTTTCTCCTCCTAGAATCCTGAGTTCTGGAAGATGTTGGTGAATGTGGTACATGCTCTCCTGCTGATGGGGGCGTGGCAGGACATTCGAGGGATTGGGATATGGGTACAAAAGACCGTGGGTCCCATTACTCCATGGATCGTGGCTGCTGAGGCCCACGCCAAGTCATGGTAAGTTGAAGATAGTGATGCACTATAGTTTGTTTATGATTTGAAACATTTTCATGTCAGGATGTAGACATGTTGGTTGGTGAAGGACTCTACCAAAATCTAAGTTCCAAATTCCATAAATTGTTGATATTGCTTTCACAAATAATAGTATAACATTGTTCTTGTCTTTTGCAACATAAAAAAGTGACAGAACTCTCATATGAGATGGACAAGCTGCTATTTGTGACACTAAGACATAAGAGAGCATTTTTCCTGAAGTGGCATTAATTCTAAACGCCACTAGAATTATGTAAAATAGTGTTACTGGAAGGAAGGCTGATACAATGTATATGAACCAGTTATATGGGTGATATGAGCATTTGACACAACTCATGCTGTAGGAATTAGCAGGAAGTGAGTGTTCATCAATACAAGAGCTGCACATGAATCCTTCCCTGTTTAAATGGTAACACATATTCTGACGTACTTGTGTGGCATTGTTAGACACATTGAAGTACCATTCGCTATCAATCTCAGGTATATTGCAAGTGTATAGGCAGCTACGTACAACTGTAGTGTTGACAGACGAATAAGTGTCCATACAGAAACAGGCTAGCAGTCTTACTTGCTTTGTGTCATGGTTGCACCTTACTATTCCTCCCACACTAGATCCACACTCACATTTCCCATTTTGTCCTTCTGTCCAAATTGGACATTTCCTTTCCTCTTTAGACTTTGCTGGATATATCTCTGCTTCATTTAATGTTGTTAATTGACTCTGCAATATAGCTGGCAGTAGTAGAAATAGTAGAGTATTCTGGTACATTTTGGCAAGCATTTTCGGCACTATTAACATTTCACCAGTAAGTATAGGGTTCCGTTAAACTTATAATCTGTTGTGAAATCTTATAGAAAGGTTTACTAGCTTATTCAAGTACTTAAGTTTTTTGGTGCAAGGGTGTATTGTTTGTTTTCAGTATCTTTGGATGTTGTTATTTTGGGGAGCTTTGGATGTGTCTGAGTAAGTATAAGTACTGAAGGTACATATAGTCTCAGATTCATTTGCATGTTATATCACGTATTTAGCTGGTTATTTGGTGAACATTAAGCTGAACAAACTTTAATTTTAATTTAAAATTAAAATTTTATTGTATTAGCAATTTGGAGGGTTTTGCCAACATAGGAGTAATCCTCAGAAAAGATTCTGGATTAGCTGTACTCAAATTAATGTATCGTAAATCTTATACTAAGTGCCTTACATCTATAGATCCAGAAGCTTGCATGCGTATAATAACTGCATGTATTTTGCCATTTAGAATTTTTACTGGGAAAAATTGTGACCTATTCATAATATTACATGTCATTTAAAGTTTATATTCCTGGAATTTATGTAATTCATAAATTATTTACTGGCTCTTCAATGTTGTGGGTCTCGTGCATTAGTCCACCCTGGTGACATCATCTCCATTCATTGGGTCAAATTCAAAACTTTCAACTTGTGGCTTAGTTGCTGGGAAAATGCTTATGTATGCAATAAATAATGCATCAAAGATATCATAAACAAGTTACATGGACAAAAACTACTGTCACTAACACTCTATGTACACAGGAGAAAAGTTTGAGAGTTAAACATACACACATGCATGCACGCACCAAAAACATGCAAATACACACATCCACCCCCCCCCGAACCTAATCTCTACTCTATATACAATTATGTGTAACACTGTCATTGCAACAGGGGTGGGTACTCTTCACTGTGTTCCAGTCGATGTGGTGGCACTTCACTCAACTGGGAGTAGTTCATCCTCTCCTGACAAAATTGTTTGATTGCAACCAGTCTCTGCCATTCCCTAAGGCCATGTATGACAAGAGCCATCCCATAGAGAGGTGGCAGGAGTACAATTGCTAAGAATGACCCAAATGCAGCCTTTGTGTAATAGTTGTTGACTGGTGTGTGTAGTGTCATTTCATACGCAACATAAGTATATGCTGCCAGCAATAGGAAGATAGCATCAAGTGTATTGTGCCATTTGATTTTATATGGTTGAATTATGACCACAAGTATTGCAGCAAACAAAAAGGAGAAGGCTGCTGTTTTTGAATAAAACCAGCCAAGTTGTGTGTAAAAGACTGAGAGTATGATGATCCTTAATACCAGGTACACTCCAGCAAAACATCGGCAATCTCTTGGTTGTGTTTTGTAAGGGCTAAGGAACACATCCATGAAAGTATGCAGTGCAATACATCTGAGATTACAGCAGTTTAGGAGTCTTTGAAAGCATCGACAGGGATAGAGACACACCAGCAGCAATGGAAGTAGAACAAAGAGAGCCAGTATTATGATAGCAAGGATGAGGAATGGGGCCTCTTCTGTTCCGAAGTATGGAATATTAGAGTCATAAAAGTACATGATTTTCATAAGGCTATGAGTTGTGAAAACGGTAACATTTGGTAGTAAATCAATGCTTACATTTGTGAGCTTTACATATGATAACAGTAAGAATGTTGCAAACACTTCAATCAGTGACATTTTAATGTTCCATTCTCTCCTGATTTTAGAAAAGCACCAGTAAAATGGCCTCCATAACTTGACTACTATGGTATACTTGTCATGTAGTTTCACAGCAATGTATGTGATAAGTATCAACACAAGTGGAAATAGTGCTACTGCATAGTCTAGGGCAATGATTTGAGACATTCTCATGTGAGGATGTAGACATGTTGGTTGGTGAAGGACTCTACCGAAATCTAAGTTCCAAATTCCATAAATTGTTGATATTGCTTTCACAAATAATTGAATATTCTGGTCTTTTGTTCCATAAAACAGTGACAGAACTCTCATATGAGATGGACTTGCTGCTATTTGTGACACTAAGACATAAGAGAGCATTTTTCCTGAAGTGGCATTAATTCTAAACGCCACTAGAATTATGTAGAACAGTGTTACTGGAAGGAATGCTAATATGATGTACATGAACCAGTTGTATGGGTGATATGAGCATTTGACACAACTCATGCTGTAGGAATTAGCAGGAAGTGAGTAGTTAGCTTTACAAGAACTGCACATGAATCCCTCCCTATTGTAAGGATCACACATCATCCGGCGTACATCAGATGCATTACGTGGCACATTAAAGTACCATTCACTGTCAACTTGAGGTGTATTGCAAGTATAGAGGCAAGTACGTACAACTGTAGTGTTGAGAATGGAAAAATTGTCCATACAGTAGCATGCTCGTAGTCTTAAATCTAATGTAGCCTGATTACACTTTATTATTCCTTCCAAGCTAGAGCCACACTCACATGTCCCGTTGTGTGCTTCTGTCCAGATGGGACAAGTTGGTTTTTGTTTTGTCCCTGTGAAGTTTATGTCCTCTTGGATTGACTGAGTCTGTAGTATAGCAGGCAGCTGTAGAAGCACTACAGTACTAAAGTACACTTTCCCTAGCATTGACGCCATTATACTTTCTGTTTCTGGCTGTGCTGTGTTCAACTGAGAAATCTGCTCAACTATTGTGAAGATATTATCCACAAGGGGAAGTACATCAATACCATGTAAGGCTTAGTGTACTAGTTGATAGTTGCCTAGGCCTAGCTGAGTATCCCATTAGGGAACAACAATTTATTTTGTGCTTCCTGGAATGTTTTTATATCAGTGTATATGCTGTCAAAACATGATGTTAATGCAGTCTTGTTAACTACAAGAAGGCCTTTGACTCTGCATGTGCTACATCAAATTTTCACTGACAAGCTCAAGGCAACTAACAATTGTCCTATAAAATGGATTACTGCTTACCTCACCTCAAGGTTTCATTACATGTGTGGTGAACTGCATGTGCTTCCTCTCTCCTTTAATCTGTCTCTTCTGGTGTATTCTGGGACTCTGTTTGCCTCTTGTGTCAATGACATTGTGTCTATTCCTCTGTCAGATATAGGACCCTTCCTTTATGTGCCCACAATATCCTTCTAAGCCAGAAGTCCGACTACCTCTTCCTTCAATCCATTATTGATGATCTTTGTTACTAGACTATATAACCTTTAACTTAGCTATAATAATTATAATAGCTCTCCAATTCAACAGTACCAAGTGCAAGTATGTATGCATGCACTAAGAATGTGCTGTAAGAACTGTATGGAGTCTGGAATAAAACACCTGGCCTGTTAGACTCCTGAAGTCTGCCTACACTCTAGTTCTGACAGAAGAAACCAGTTGAAACTCTATATATACCTTATTTGAAATTCTGAATGATCATATCTGCATCATGTATGCAACCCACAGACACCCAAGTCCTCACCTTCTAGTTCAACTCTGGTACACTTAAATGCCCACAGATACTCCTTCTTTTTTGAGGTCATCTCATTGCTATCTACCAAGTATGATGTATGACTGTGACACCCTCCCCTAACTCAAGCACTCTTGTTCATTCACTACACTTAATTTCTATTATTCAACTGGATACATACTTATATTATCAGAACAAAGGGTATGCACTTACCAAAACTGTTTTGCTATTCATGTATCCTTGCTTTGTGCTAAATAATTTAAGAAAA
Organism: Tethya wilhelma; assembly: GCA_964030475.1. Taxonomy (NCBI): domain Eukaryota; kingdom Metazoa; phylum Porifera; class Demospongiae; order Tethyida; family Tethyidae; genus Tethya; species Tethya wilhelma. The sequence goes on from CAXIPT010000001.1 coordinate 8,169,807, forward strand.
ACAACCAAAAAAAGCATCATGCACTGTGTGCGCTTTTACTTCTTAAACTTAATTACTTATAGTCTCTAAGTAACTGTCACTGCAACAGGGGTGGGTACTCTTCACTGTGTTCCAGTCGATGTGGTGGCACTTCACTCAACTGGGAGTAGTTCATCCTTTCCTGGCAAAATTGCTTGAATATAACCAGTCTCTGCCATTTCCTAAGGCCATGTATGACAAGAGCCATCCCGTAGAGAGGTGGCAGGAGTGCAGCAATTAGGAATGACACAAATACAGCCTTTGTGAAAGAGTTACTGACTGGTGTGTGTAATGCACTGTATGCAATGTAAGTGTATGTTGACAGCAATAGGAAGACGGCATCAAGTGTATTGTGCCATCTAACTTTATACGGTTGAATTATGACCACAAGTATTGCAGCAAACAAGAAACAGAAAGCTGCTGTCACTAAATAAAATCGGCCAAGTTGTACATAAAACACCAAGAGTATGATAATCCTTAGTGCCAGGTACACTCCCGCAAAACATCGACAATCTCTTGGTTGTGTTTTGTAAGGGCTAAGGAACACATCCATGAAAGTGTGCAGTGCAATACATCTGAGATTACAGCAGTTTAGGAGCCTTTGAAAGCATCGACAGGGATAGAGACACACCAGCAGCAATGGAAGTAGAACAAAGAGAGCCAGTATTACGATAGCAAGGATAAGGAATGGGGCCTCTTCTGTTCCAAAGAGTTTAATATCAGAGTCATAAAAGTACATTAATGAATATAGCTGCCCTTTGATATTGAAAACGGAAACATTTGGAATCAGATCAATGCTGACATTTGTGAGCTTTACATATGATAGCAGTAGGAATGTTGCAAACACTTCAATCAGTGACATTTTAATATTCCATTCTCTCCTGATTTTAGAGAAGCACCAGTAAAATGGCCTCCATAACTTGACTACTATGGCATACTTGTCATGTAGTTTCACAGCAATGTATGTGATAAGTATCAACACAAGTGGAAATAGTGCTACTGCATAGTCTAGGGCAATGATTTGAAACATTTTCATGTCAGGATGTAGACATGTTGGTTGGTGAAGGACTCTACCAAAATCTAAGTTCCAAATTCCATAAATTGTTGATATTGCTTTCACAAATAACATTATGACATTATTCTTGTCTTTTGCTACATAAAACAGTGAAAGAACTCTCATATGAAATGAACTTGCTGCAATTTGTGACACTAAGACATAAGAGAGCATTTTTCCAGAAGTGGCATTAATTCTAAAAGCCACTAGAATTATGTAAAATAGTGTTACTGGAAGGAAGGCTGATACAATGTATATGAACCAGTTGTATGGGTGATATGAGCATTTGACACAACTCATCCTGTAGGAATTAGCAGGAAGTGAGTAGTTAGCTTTACAAGAACTGCACATGAATCCCTCCCTATTGTAAGGATCACACATCATCCAACGTACATCAGATGCATTCTGTGGCACATTAAAGTACCATTCACTGTCAACTTGAGGTGTATTGCAAGTGTAGGAGTGTTGTCCAGTAATGCCATGGGATATCCTGGGATTATCCTGGGATAAGTTACTCAAAAAAACTTAGAAAATGTTTCAAAGAACTCTAAAAAATATTTTTGACAAAGAAGGAAAGAATATAGCACCTAACAAGACTAGAACCATGTACCACACATTCTAAAGCTGATCTACTTACTCCCTAAGCCACCATGCTGCTCCTGCCATTTCCCCAATTTTTCTCCTTAGTCATGAGAATTCCTAATCATAATATCGTGCCTATATATAATCCCTAGCCCCTAGCACTAGCCATACCCACCCCTATCCCTGGCCCTAGCCCTAGCGCTAACCCTAGTCCTAGCCACTATCCTCAGCCTGAATTATCCGCTAGCCACATAGATGGAGGCTGTAGGCCTAGGGCCCAGAGGGCCCTAGGCCTACAGCTCTAACCACAGAGCTAGTGCTCGTCCTAGCTGTATTCCCTCTATAGGTCCTATAATATTAAGATTATCATGAATATTTAAATTTATGTCTCTAGTAGCTATGAATATTCTAATTTGAACACTTGGGACTACTACTGGCATTACTGGACATGTATG
>CAXIPT010000001.1:8172105-8222105 GCA_964030475.1 Tethya wilhelma
AGAGAGAGAGAGAGAGAGAGAGAGAGAGAGAGAGAGCACTTGGTTTACCCTTATACTGTCTTGATCCTCACTGATTGTTATTCTGAGTTCAATTTCCCTCTAGAGCACCTAATAATTGATTGTTCTCTCCTTGCAGTACCTTGGAGAACTATGATAAGTGGCAGCTTNTAAGACTAGATATATCCTCATTTCCATCCTCCAGCTATGAGACTGCTTGTGAGGAGTACATCAAGGCTCTGGAGATGCTTCGTTCAGCTGAAGAGGAGGCCATGGGCTCCTCCCACAAGTCTGTCAATGCCCCAGTGATAGCATTCATTGTCAACAGGGTGAGTGGATTGAATCAATGATGGTCACGGGTTCTTTATGAATAGCATTTATCGTGATAAACTATACACCTACCTGTATCAAAGATCTTCAAAGTGCCCTGAAGCTATTTACATTCTTAAGGCACAATCATTGTACTCTATTTGCCAGTTGGAAGAACTTTTCCCCCTGTGAATTATATGGAAACACAAATTTTAGATGACAATGTTACTTTGAGGCCAACCGTGATTCACAAATGTTGGGTCTCACTGTCCCATGCACCTTAACTACTGGCCAATTCGTTAGGTCAAAACTTCAACTTGTACACTACATGTATTAACACTTTATATCCACAAAGTAGTAATACAAAACGGGTGTATTTGACATATAATTGAACTGTGCATATCAAAAGATCCCACAAAAACAAGTTGTGTGGACAAAGCTAATGTCACTAAGACCCTATGTACACTAAGAGGAAAAGGTTCAAAGTAAAATTGAAAATTCCTAAATACATGTGCACAACCATATCTGTGCACATATACTCTATAGCCTCTGCAAACTACTGCAATAACATATCTATATGTGAATATATAGCAGTGTTTTGACTCTGTCTTTAAGTGTACATTATAATAACTACATAATCTGTAGTAAACAAAGTCATTGCAACAGGGGTGGGTACTCTTCGCTGTGTTCCAGTCGATATGGTGGCACTTCACTCAACTGGGTGTAGTTTATCCTTTCCTGGCAAAAAAATCTTTTGATTTTAGCCAGTCTCTTCCATTTCCCCAGGTAATGTATGACAAGAGCCATCCCGTAGAGAGGTGGCAGGAGTACAATTGCTAAGAATGACCCAAAAACAGCCTTTGTGTAATAGCTACTGACTGGTGCGTGTAGGGTCATTTCATATGCAATGCAAGAATATGCTGCTAAGAATAGGAAGATGGCATCAAGTGTATTGTGCCATTTAACTTTATATGGTTGAATTATGACCACAAGTATTCCAGCAAACAAGAAGCAGAAAGTGGCTGTTGTTGAATAAAACCAGCCAAGTTGTGCATAAAACACTGAGAGTATGATAATCCTTAGTGCCAGGTACACTCCCGCAAAACATCGGCAATCTCTTGGTTGTATTTTGTAAGGGCTAAGGAACACATCCATGAAAGTATGCAGTACAATACATCTGAGATTACAACAATTTAGGAGCCTTTGAAAGCATCGACAGGGATAGAGACACACCAGCAGCAATGGAAGTAGAACAAAGAGAGCCAGTATTATGATAGCAAGGATGAGGAATGGGGCCTCTTCTGTTCCGAAGTATTTAATATCAGAGTCATAAAAGTACATGAATGAATATAGCTGACCTTTGATATTAAAAACGGAAACATTTGGAAGTAGATCAATGCTTACATTTGTGAGCTTTACATATGATAGCAGTAGGAATGTTGCAAAGACTTCAATCAGTGACATTTTAATGTTCCATTCTCTCCTGATTTTAGAGAAGCACCAGTAAAATGGCCTCCATAACTTGACTACTATGGCATACTTGTCATGTAGTTTCACAGCAATGTATGTGATAAGTATCAACACAAGTGGAAATAGTGCTACTGCATAGTCTAGGGCAATGATTTGAAACATTTTCATGTCAGGATGTAGACATGTTGGTTGGTGAAGGACTCTACCAAAATCTAAGTTCCAAATTCCATAAATTGTTGATATTGCTTTCACAAATAATAGTATAACATTGTTCTTGTCTTTTGCAACATAAAAAAGTGACAGAACTCTCATATGAGATGGACAAGCTGCTATTTGTGACACTAAGACATAAGAGAGCATTTTTCCTGAAGTGGCATTAATTCTAAACGCCACTAGAATTATGTAAAATAGTGTTACTGGAAGGAAGGCTGATACAATGTATATGAACCAGTTATATGGGTGATATGAGCATTTGACACAACTCATGCTGTAGGAATTAGCAGGAAGTGAGTGTTCATCAATACAAGAGCTGCACATGAATCCTTCCCTGTTTAAATGGTAACACATATTCTGACGTACTTGTGTGGCATTGTTAGACACATTGAAGTACCATTCGCTATCAATCTCAGGTATATTGCAAGTGTATAGGCAGCTACGTACAACTGTAGTGTTGACAGACGAATAAGTGTCCATACAGAAACAGGCTAGCAGTCTTACTTGCTTTGTGTCATGGTTGCACCTTACTATTCCTCCCACACTAGATCCACACTCACATTTCCCATTTTGTCCTTCTGTCCAAATTGGACATTTCCTTTCCTCTTTAGACTTTGCTGGATATATCTCTGCTTCATTTAATGTTGTTAATTGACTCTGCAATATAGCTGGCAGTAGTAGAAATAGTAGAGTATTCTGGTACATTTTGGCAAGCATTTTCGGCACTATTAACATTTCACCAGTAAGTATAGGGTTCCGTTAAACTTATAATCTGTTGTGAAATCTTATAGAAAGGTTTACTAGCTTATTCAAGTACTTAAGTTTTTTGGTGCAAGGGTGTATTGTTTGTTTTCAGTATCTTTGGATGTTGTTATTTTGGGGAGCTTTGGATGTGTCTGAGTAAGTATAAGTACTGAAGGTACATATAGTCTCAGATTCATTTGCATGTTATATCACGTATTTAGCTGGTTATTTGGTGAACATTAAGCTGAACAAACTTTAATTTTAATTTAAAATTAAAATTTTATTGTATTAGCAATTTGGAGGGTTTTGCCAACATAGGAGTAATCCTCAGAAAAGATTCTGGATTAGCTGTACTCAAATTAATGTATCGTAAATCTTATACTAAGTGCCTTACATCTATAGATCCAGAAGCTTGCATGCGTATAATAACTGCATGTATTTTGCCATTTAGAATTTTTACTGGGAAAAATTGTGACCTATTCATAATATTACATGTCATTTAAAGTTTATATTCCTGGAATTTATNGTGAGAGGTGTGTGTGTGTGTGTGTGTGTGTGTGTGTGTGTGTGTGTGTGTATATACAAGGAGTGTGGCTTGCTTTGCTCGCCACACTCCTTGCATGTGTATGAAGTATACTGATGTTTCCTGTAGATGCATGCAAGTATAGGAGGCATCTGCATAATAATAACTGGGCAGTGAAAGGTTAACCATACATGCATTCAGTGCTCCTCTTTGCAATTTGGCCAGCTCAATTTACCCAGTTAAGTGACGTCACAGACGACCCTTTTCCAACTTACGCCATTTTTGCAATCAGCTGGCAAAGAAATTCGTTATCTGGCTAGCTGTGTTTTGTGTACAGCGACAGAGAAGCAGACTTCTAGAAGCAAAAGTTCTCTCCTTACTATGCTTCTTTTGTGAAAGATTGGCTGCTCTATCACGCTTCTTTGTCGGATACGGGTGGCACTGGTAAGCCTTGTTAGCGATCTCAAAAATAGTCAGCCATACTTGTAGCGCCTGCGATTCTATCCTAGGCTAGCACTATCTAAGCTAGCTATCTAAGCACTCTTTTCGTGGCCTGCATTTTCCACAGCCCAGAGAAAAAGTAGCATTTTAGCTCGAGGTCGCATCACTTCCGGTGAACTCCCGTGACACACACACACACGGACAGACACACAAAACTTTGCTTATAATATGATATGCAAACCAATGAACACTGGCTGCTCTTATATAAACAGCCTTCACAATATCATTCGAGTACATGCAACTTCCTAGAGTACATTCTGGCCATAGAGTAGGATGTACATTGAGCATTTATAATAATTTTGCTAAACAGCATGGACAACACAAATAGCAGTTGCTAATACATGCATGTGTGCACCCAATATAGTATATTATGGTTATAAAGATTAAAAACTAAGTAATGACTATGCGTAATATTACAACAGACTAATACAAGTTAGCATTACACACCATGACAATATAAATGCTGCAGCAGTTGGGTTTTAAAGTTATTGACGTTATCAGCAGAAATAATATCACTAGGCAGTCTATTCCATAATCGCACCACATCGCAGTAGAAAGAAAAATAGTAGGTATTAGTTTTAGCATACGGGACAGAAATTGTTAGGCTGTGTGACCTTGAGTTGTGCTCAAACTGTCTCAGTTGAAGTGGGGATGGAGAAGGAATTGAATAATTACCTTTTAGTAAATTAAACAGGTAGGTTAATCGTAAGTAAGTCTTCCTCATCTCAAGTATTGGAAGATTAAAGATGGCCAGGAGAGTTTCATAGGGAGCACCATTCCATTGCTTGCTGCACACCTTCAAAGCAAATTTCTGCACTGATTCGAGCATTGATATAAGAGATTTGTGGTGTGGTGACCACACATTGACTGCATACTCTAGTTTAGGTCAAATACAAGCAAGGTATATTCTTATCATAGTACTGCGATTTGCATGTCGATAGCAGGTCCTGTAAAGAACAGGATTTGACAACAAGGAGGTGGATACTGAAGTGCCATTTTCCTGGGGGGGAAAATGTGACATCCCAGATATGCTTATGAGCTAGGCGGCTTGGCCTAACTGCAAAATTCAGGAACGTCTCTAACCAAGGACAAAATGTGTTTTTTGTAGACATTTATCATTTCCTTGATGATACTACCACTGTGCATGCACACCAATACAAGTTGGATATACCACAGGGGCATACCTAGCATGGGACTAAGCGAGCTCAAGCCCCCCCCCCCTATGAGCTCACTGGAAGTGTAGATGTATTATTGTTAATTGTAATATAGCACAAAAACTAACATTGGCTAAGAAAATGTATAAAAAAATTCACAGGACAACTCTTCTTGGCCTAAAAGGTAACATTTTAGAGTATTCCACAAGCTATGAGGCCCGTAAACTTGCCAGATTTTGATTGCTACCGGGAGTGCAGCAATTATAGCCTAGTGGTCTGAGGTCAAATACTTGATAAGTGCACAAAATAGTAGGTGTAGCTGCTCAGCCTCCCCTTCAGTAGAATCCTAATTGGATTATTCCTCATCTGTTGTTTTGAGTTACTATCCATCTAGTATTGTGTCTGTAGGGAAATTTTTGTATCGTGTAAAGTTTTTCAATTTCCAAACAAATTACTATCTCAAGATAGTTCAGTTAAGCATTTTATTTTTAAACTACGAAAAGTTATAAGCTTCTGTATTGTGTAGTGTAAGTAGGTGCCAAATGGGTATAGATTTTTCCTATTATAGAAAATACAATTATTCTAACAGTATACAACAGCACCCAGTAAATGTCTAATATGCTTTTCTACTTCTTAAGCTATATACATAATAGTAAACACAGTCATTGCAACAGGGGTGGGTACTCTTCACTGTGTTCCAGTCGATGTGGTGGCACTTCACTCAACTGCGTATAGTTCATTCTCTCCTGAAAATATTGTTTCATTACAACCAGTCTCTGCCATTTCCCAAGGCCATGTATGACAAGAGCCATCCCATAGAGAGGTGGCAGGAGTACAATTGCTAAGAATGACCCAAATACAGCCTTTGTATAATAATTACTGACTGGTGCATGTAAGGTCATTTCGAATGCAATGTAAGCATATGCTGTAAAGAATAGGAAGACTGCATCAAGTGTATTGTGCCATTTGATTTTATATGGTTGAATTATGACCACAAGTATTGCAGCAAACAAGAAGCAGAAAGCGGCTGTTTTGGTATAGAACCTACCAAGTTGTGCATAAAACACCGAGAGTATGATAATCCTTAGTGCCAGGTACACTCCAGCAAAACATCGGCAATCTCTTGGTTGTATTTTGTAAGGGCTAAGGAACACATCCATGAAAGTGTGCAGTGCAATACATCTGAGATTACAACAGTTGAGGAGCCTTTGAAAGCATCGACAGGGATAGAGACACACCAGCAGCAATGGAAGTAGAATAAAGAGAGTCAGTATTATGATAGCAGGGATGAGGAATGGGGACTTCTTAATTCCTAAATATTTAATGTCCGAATCACAGAAGTACATTACTGATTTTGGTTCACCATTGATTGTATAAACAGCAACATTTGGGAGTAGATCAATGCTGACATTTGTGAGCTTTACATATGATAAAAGTATATAGGTTGCAAAGACTTCAATCAGCGACATTTTAATGTTCCATTCTCTCCTGATTTTAGAGAAGCACCAGTAAAATGGCCTCCATAACTTGACTACTATGGCATACTTATCATGTAGTTTCATAGCAATGTATGTGATAAGTATCAACACAAGTGGAAATAGTGCTACTGCATAGTCTAGGGCAATGATTTGAAACATTTTCATGTGAGGATGTAGACATGTTGGTTGGTGAAGGACTCTACCGAAATCTAAGTTCCAAATTCCATAAATTGTTGATATTGCTTTCACAAATAATTGAATTGTCTGTGCATTGGTTCCATACATCAGTGAAAGGCCTCTCTTATCAGATAGAAGTGACAGAACTCTCATATGAGAGGGACATGCTGCTATTTGTGATACCAATATGTAGGAGAGCATTTTTCCTGAAGTGGCATTAATTCTAAAAACCCCTAGAATTGTGCAAAACAGTGTTACTGGAAGGAAGGCCGATACAATGTATATGAACCAGTTGTATGGGTGATATGAGCATTTGACACAACTCATGCTGTAGGAATTAGCAGGAAGTGAGTAGTTAGCTTTACAAGAACTGCACATGAATCCCTCCCTATTGAAAGGATCACACATCATCCGACGTACATCAGGTGCATTACGTGGCACATTAAAGTACCATTCACTGCCACCTTTGTCACAAGTGTATAGACAATTTCGTGCAACAGTCAAATTGGGATTAGTGAGGTTGTCCATACAGAAACATGCTATTAGCCTCACTTCATGTGTGCTGTTGTCACACTTTACTTTTCCTCCCAAGGTAGAGCCACACTCACACGTCCCATTTTGTGCTTCTGTCCAAATTGGACATTCTTTGTCTGCTTCACTGTCGTCTGAGTGTTCACCTTCTCCAGTGGTATCAGTCGAGGTTCCTTCACTCTTGTATTGTGTCAGAACACCCAGTAGTAGTAGTAGGGTGATGTAGGCTTTGGTTAACATTTCCAATTGGTTGTTCGTGTGAAATAGAGACAGCTCTGGTTGTTGTTTAGCGTTTTCTGATTTCTTGCTGTCACCCAGTAGGTGTAGCTGTTGCCCATCTGGACGATAAGTTCCTTCCCTGCCCCCTCATGTTGTAGGTGTCTATTGTCTAATGATATGTCTGTGGGCGTAGACAGTGTATTGATGTATTTTTTTCAGTTTTTTTTTTAAACAATGGAGTGTAGGATAGTGTAAACATGTAAACACTGAAAGCTCAACAAAAGCAGGGGATTGTTGATGAATATAGTGCACATTAGTCAGGTAAAAACAACATCTGCCCATTTGTTGCATTAACCGAGTTAAACTAAATTTCCCTAGTAGTATCAACTCTTACTTACCTTCTATGTGAAGAGGATGTTCATAATCATGTACATGTATGTGCTGGAACTACCCAGGGAGTTAGCTACTATCATAAACTTTGTCGATCTCTGTTTGTTCACTGTTTTCGTAAAAAATTATATCCAGACCACATTGTATGCTTAGATTATTATATACAACATTTCATATAAGGGTGAATGCATGTGTAGATCAATGGTAAAATTATATTACAGTTCCACCTTACTATTTCTTCCAAGCTAGAGCCACACTTACTTGTCCCATTTTGTCCTTCTGTCTAAATTGGACATTTTCTTTCTTCTTTAGACTTTGCTGGATATATCTCTGCTTCATTTAATGTTGTTAATTGACTCTGCAATATAGCTGACAGTAGTAGAAATACTAGAGTATTCTGGTACATTTTGGCAAGCATTTTTGACACTATTAACATTTCACCAGTAAGTATAGGGATCCAGTAAACTTATCTGTAGTGAAATCTTATAGAAAGGTTTACTAGCTTATTTTTGGTGCAAAGGTGTATAGTTTGTTTTCAGTATATATATGTTGTTATTTTTGTCACCATCAAAGTTACATCCTACATGTAAACTTTATATGCTAAGGTAAGCTTATCGTATTTTATTCCGTGTATTATTTTTCTGTGACTATAGCTATAACATGTGTTGTGCAGCAGTTCAAATATTAATTCATGAATGTGTTAATTCCTGAAGGCACATAGTCCCAAATTCATTTGTTATATCGTCTCTTGCTGATTATTTTGGTGAACATTAAGTTGAGCAAAATAAAGCGAACTTTAACTTTGGAAAATTGAAGAGCTTGTCTCAATGGCCAAATTGTATAGCTATATATGCCTACAAAGTAGAATCCATTGGCAAGATTTATTGTTTAGTAAGCATTTGCCAGTATAAGAGTCTACAGGAGGGTCTGATTCACTACGTTATCACCATGCTTTCATTCTAGCCAGGCAACAAGGCTTTTAAAAGTTGATGCTATGAATTATAAACCCTATACTTAGAGCCATGAAGTGCTGTGAAGAAAATATTGCTCTAAAATCCTTCCATTGTGATGTTCTATAGCATGCACATTATTAAATTTTGTCGTATTGGCAATTGGAGGGTTTTACCAATTTGCCAACATAGGAGTAACCCTCACAAAAGATTCTGGATTAGTTGTACTCCAATTAAACATACATGTATCATTAATCTTGCCCTACATCTAGATCTTGGAGCATTATTTTGCTGTTTAGAATTTTTTGGTAGGAAAAATTGTGACCGATTCATCATATGTATGGTAGTACGTATAGTAGGAATGGGCTGACTGCCCCATAGACACAATACAAAATATTTATCACCATAAAAATCTAGCAAGACAAAGTTAAGCCTTCACACTTGCTCAGAAGCTCTTTTAGGCTGATTACCAACAGTATGTAAGGTGTAAAGCTTACAGAAACTTTCCAAAGCACTTGTAGAGAGCGCTAGTCAAAAGTTACACCCACGCAATTTTGTTCTCACTTACTTACTTACTTTCTTACATGTATTTACTGACTTACTTGAATGCATTTCCCAGACAAACAGAAGAATTTGAGCTAGCTTTGACAACACAAAGTAACTTCTTTTCATCCGAACTAGGGTCTTTTACCCTCATTTACTGCCTAAATGTGTTAAAACAAGAGCTAGAAAGCTTTGAAACTTCAGTATAAATTTGTATACTTCATGTGTAGCCATTTTCTAGTAGAGTTCAAAGGTCGTTGTCTCATCCACGTGGCACTTAATGCGCATGTGCATTAGCCTACTTGAGCTTTATGTAGCAGTTACATACTACTACTCAAAGTGTTTGTAGAGACTAACCAGTCTCTGAGAGTCTCCTCACTGTATAGTGTTGAAAAAAGTGAATGAACAAGTAGTAAAAATTTCAAAAAAAATAAGCAGTTTATGAATGGGCAGTGCTGTAAAAAGTATTGGAACAAGGAATGGTCTCAGCATATGACTACTTCATTTTTTGTGCCCAAGTTTTGGCCAGAGATCATTCTTTGAACCATGCATGCATTCATTTACGACAATTATAGCTATATAATTATGAGGGATCAAAAGTGAAAATGAAGTAGTCATGTGCCGAAATTGAGACCATTCCTTGTTCCAATACTTTTTTCAGTACTGCCCATTCCTACACTGCTTTTTTTTTTTTTTTTTTTTGAAATTTTTGCTACTTGTAATATTGCATGTCATCTAAAGTTTGTGATTCCATGGAATTTATGCAATTCATAAACTAGTTACTGGCCCTTCAATGTCTTGGGTCTCATGCATTATTCCACCCTTCTGACATCATCTCCATTCTTTGAGTCAAATATTCCCTTATCAAAACTTTAATTTGTGGTTCAGTTGCTAGGAAAATGTTTATGTAATTTTATTATTGTATTAACCTATTTATGAATATGCATGATATTATTGAACTGTACATCAAAGATCACGTAAAAACAAGAACTACTGTCACTACCACTACTCAATATGTACACACTAAGAGAAATATTTAGAAGTAAACATACATACATACACACACATCCACCAGCCAAACCTAATCTCTACTCTACAATTATGTGTAATACTGTCATTGCAACAGGGGTGGGTACTCTTCACTGTGTTCCAGTCGATATGGTGGCACTTCACTTAACTGGGTATTGTTTATTTTCTCCTGACAAAATTGTTTGATTACAACCAGTCTCTGCCATTTCCTAAGGCCATGTATGACAAGAACCATCCCATAGAGAGGTGGCAAGAGTACAACAATTAGGAATGACACAAATACAGCCTTTGTGAAGTAGTTACTGACTGGTGTGTGCAATGCACTGTATGCAAAGTAAGCATATGCTGTGAGCAATAAGAACACAACATCAAGTGTATTGTGCCATCTAACTTTATACGGTTGAATTATAACCACAAATATTCCAGCAAACAAGAAGCAGAAAGCTGCTGTTGTTGAATAAAACCAGCCAAGTTGTACATAAAACACTGAGAGTATGATAATCCTTAGTGATAGGTACACTCCAGCAAAACACCGGCAATCTCTTGGTTGTGTTTTGTAAGGGCTAAGGAACACATCCATGAAAGTGTGCAGTGCAATACATCTGAGATTACAACAGTTTAGGAGCCTTTGAAAGCATCGACAGGGATAGAGACACACCAGCAGCAATGGAAGTAGAACAAAGAGATTCAGTATTATGATAGCAAGGATGAGGAGTGGGGCCTCCTTGGATCCCAAATATTCAATATTAGAGTCATAAAAGTACATATTAAATAATAGCAGCTGCCCATTAACATCAAATAAAGGAACATTTGGTAGTAGATCAATGCTGACATTTGTGAGCTTTACATATGATAACAGTAGGAATGTTGCAAACACTTCAATCAGTGACATTTTTATGTTCCATTCTCTCCTGATTTAGAGAAGCACCAGTAAAATGGCCTCCATAACTTGACTACTATGGCATACTTGTCATGTAGTTTCACAGCAATGTATGTGATAAGTATCAACACAAGTGGAAATAGTGCTATTGCATAGTCTAGGGCAATGATTTGAAACATTTTCATGTGAGGATGTAGACATGTTGGTTGGTGAAGGACTCTACCAAAATCTAAATTCCAAATTCCATAAATTGTTGATATTGCTTTCACAAATATTAATAGTATAGCATCATTCTTGTCTTTTCCAACATAAAAAAGTGACAGAACTCTCATATGAGATGGACAAGCTGCTATTTGTGACACTAAGACATAAGAGAGCATTTTTCCAGAAGTGGCATTAATTCTAAAAGCCACTAGAATTATGTAGAAGAGTGTTACTGGAAGGAAGGCTGATACAATGTATATAAACCAGTTGTATGGGTGATATGAGCATTTGACACAACTCATGCTGTAGGAATTAGCAGGAAGTGAGTAGTTAGCTTTACAAGAACTGCACATGAATCCCTCCCTATTGTAAGGATCACACATCTTCCGACGTGCATCAAATGGCACATTAAAATGCCATTCACTGTCAACTTGAGGTGTGTTACAAGTAAAGAGGCAACTACGTACAACCGTAGTGTTTAGAGTGAAAAAACTATCCATACAGTAGCATGCTAGTAGCCTTACATTCAATGTAATCTCATCACACTTGACTATTCCTCCCAAGTTTGAGCCACACTTGCACGTTCCATTTTGTGCTTCTGTCCAAATAGGACAAGTTGTCGTTTCTGCTGATTTTGTCACCACTTCAGATTGACTCTGCAATATAGCAAGCAGTAATATGAGCACTGCTATGTTACAATAGAAGTGTCAGCGCCATTCAATGACTTCTGGCTGGCTGTGTATGCAGTGTCGATTTGTACTGATTTAAGCTCTATAGCTGGATACTTGTGAATAGGATTTAGTGAATAGAAGGGAAGTACAAACCATTAGCGCACAAACATGTATAGTTGTTTATTGTATATAGGTATGATTGTATAAATGTAATGGCATGCTGTACTGAATGTATTCAGTGGGAATAAACATTGAATGTTTTTCTATGAATGTATGTTATTGTATATGAAATGATGAACATCACTAAGTCTTGCTTTTAACACACTTATTTGGGACTATGAAGTTCTTTAATAACGATTTAACCATGCATGTTACAAAAATGTCTTGATATAATATTAAAGATTCACATATTCTATACATGAAGTAGAAACAAAATGATCAGTGATCAAACTTTTTTTTCCCTAGAGAAGGCTACAATTTCTTCACAAGTTTAATGCACTGTGTATGTGGTAAAGTTGATAGTTTCAACTACTGAGTATGTACAACTTCAGCTAGTCTTACATGTATGCATGCAGCTTCCGAGGATACATTCTGGCAATTATTAAGGGGGACGAACATTGAATGTTGACAACGTGAACGTGGACACTAAAGTGCCATTTTCCTGGGGGAAAATGTGACCACACTTAGCCTAGGCGACTTGGCCTAACAGTATCATTTAGATCAATGAACATACAGCAACAGTATAATTCAGAAGCTTCTCTTTTGAAGAAAAAAATTGTAGTCAAGGACTACTTAGTCTACTATGCATCCACACATATGTAATATATGTAAGTTTGATCACACAATCTTGTATACTCGTAGATTAAGTGTCTTACATTACCCTCCTTAATTAGATAATTCGTCAGCATTGCCTCTACCACCTACACTTATACATATAGGATTTTTGAATGGTGCAATCTTTGAGAATTTTTTTTAACTGCAAAAATTTGAGCTTCTCCATCGTGCAATATATACGAGTTGGTGTCATTTGTGTACAAAATTTCGTTTTTTCACATTTTATTTTTTTGAAATATTGCATTTTCTGTAATAGTTCTGCAAATGCAAGGATTTACAAAGTAGTGTTACACTAATTTTAAATGTATACCCACACTAGAGTAAACTCAACAGTACTAGATCAAATAAATTACTGACTACACAAAATAAGATGACATTACGTTTAAATGATATAACAGAGTCACAGTCTGTAATCTCTGTTGGGAGAGTGGAATATTAACTTTCCTGTTTAATATACAGTGATATGACTATTAATTTGTACCATTATATCCTTTTTATAGTTCTTAAACTGTAAGCTTAGTGCATGTATAAGTAAACACTGTCATTGCAACAGGGGTGGGTACTCTTCACTGTGTTCCAGTCGATGTGGTGGCACTTCACTCAACTGGGAGTAGTTCATCCTCTCCTGGCAAAATTGCTTGATTACAACCAGTCTCTGCCATTTCCTAAGGCCATGTATGACAAGAGCCATCCCATAGAGAGGTGGCAGGAGTACAACAATTAATAATAATGCCAATACAGCTTTTGTGAAGAAGTTATTAATGATTGTATTTAGTGTCATTTTGTATGCAATGTAAGCATATGCTGACAGGAATAGGAAGACTGCATCAAGTGTATTGTGCCATTTGACCTTGTATGGTTGAATTATGACTACAAGTATTCCGATAAACAGGAAGTGGGAGGCTGCTATTGTCAAATATAACCACCTAAATTGTATGTAAAACATTGCAACTACGTTCATTCTTAATACCAGGTACACTCCAGCAAAACATCGACAATCTCTTGGTTGTGTTTTGTAAGGGCTAAGGAACACATCCATGAAAGTGTGTAGTGCAATACATCTGAGATTACAACAGTTGAGGAGCCTTTGAAAGCATCGACAGGGATAGAGACACACCAGCAGCAATGGAAGTTTAACAAAGAGAGTCAGTATTATGATAGCAAGGATGAGGAATGTGGCCTCCTTTGATCCAATGTACATTCTATTTGAGTCATAAAAGTATGAAATTAGGTTTAGTTGTCTATTCGAAGAATAAACATGTACGTTTGGTAGTAAATCAATGCTTATGTTTGCGAGCTTTACGTATGCCAGCAACAGAAAACTTGCAAACACTTCAATCAGTGACATTTTAATGTTCCATTCTCTCCTGATTTTAGAGAAGCACCAGTAAAATGGCCTCCATAACTTGACTACT
Organism: Tethya wilhelma; assembly: GCA_964030475.1. Taxonomy (NCBI): domain Eukaryota; kingdom Metazoa; phylum Porifera; class Demospongiae; order Tethyida; family Tethyidae; genus Tethya; species Tethya wilhelma. Next base: position 8,186,338 of record CAXIPT010000001.1, read on the forward strand.
ATGGTATACTTGTCATGTAGTTTCACAGCAATGTATGTGATAAGTATTAACACAAGTGGAAATAGTGCTACTGCATAGTCTAGGGCAATGATTTGAAACATTTTCATGTCAGGATGTAGACAAGTTGGTTGGTGAAGGACTCTACCAAAATCTAAGTTCCAAATTCCGTAAATTGTTGAGAGTGCTTTCACAAGTATAATATTCTTGTCCTTTGTTCTATCAAAAAGTGACAGAACTCTCATATGAGATGGACATGCTGCTATTTGTGACACTAAGACATAAGAGAGCATTTTTCCTGAAGTGGCATTAATTCTAAAAGCCACTAGAATTATGTAGAAGAGTGTTACTGGAAGGAAGGCTGATACAATGTATATGAACCAGTTGTATGGGTGATATGAGCATTTGACACAACTCATCCTGTAGGAATTAGCAGGAAGTGAGTAGTTAGCTTTACAAGAACTGCACATGAATCCCTCCCTATTGTAAGGATCACACATCATTCGACGTACATCAGATGCATTATGTGGCACATTAAAGTACCGTTCACTATTAATGTGAGGTGTATTGCAAGTGTAGAGGCAATTACGTACAACTGTAGTGTTGAAAGCGGAAAAACTATCCATACAGTAACATGCTAGTAGTCTTACTTGCTTTGTGTCATTGTTACACCTTACTATTCCTCCCAAGCTAGAGGCACACTCACATTCTTGGTCTTGTTCTTCTGTCCAAATAGGGCAGGTCCTTTCCTCCTTTGGCTGGGATGAATTTATCTCTTCTCCATTTACTATTAGTGATTGACTCTGAAATGCAGTAGACAGTAGTAAAAACACTACTGTGTTACTGTAGAAATTGCCTATCATGTTAGCACTATATCATAATGACTTCTGCTTTGTCATGTAGTGATTTAGTCTTGTTTTCTGATGAATTGATATATAATTATGAAGTTTAGAGAAATACATGCAAATCTAACTACATAAGGTTAGGGTTTAATTGGAACAGGCATGTTGTTTTCAGTATGGATGAGATGTTAGTGTTCTCACGGAAGTTATAACACTTTTACAGCAGAATTAACCATTGAGTAAATGTTCATTGTTTTTGTATCGGTGTATATATGCAATGAATATCACAACACTTAAATAGCTTTCATATACTGTTGTATCTGTATATGCAATGAATAGCACAACACTTCAACAGCTTTCATACTTAGGGATCACCTACAGTTTTAGCAAAACAAACATTACTGATGAAATTTCACCATCTGCATGCACGTAGTATGCAATATATTGTTTACAGTAATCTACTCTAACTCTGTTTAGTACTAAGTTCTAAACTTAAACTATAAGGGTAACTGTCATTGCAACAGGGGTGGGTACTCTTCACTGTGTTCCAGTCGATGTGGTGGCACTTCACTCAACTGGGAGTAGTTCATCCTCTCCTGACAAAATTGTTTGATTACAATCAGTCTCTGCCATTTCCTAAGGCCATGTATGACAAGAGCCATCCCATAGAGAGGTGGCAGGAGTGCAATTGCTAAGAATGACCCAAATACAGCCTTTGTGTAATAGTTACTGACTATTGCTTGTAGTGTCATTTCATATGCAATGTAAGCATATGCTGTAAAGAATAGGAAGACTGCATCAAGTGTATTGTGCCATTTAACTTTATATGGTTGAATTATGACCACAAGTATTCCAGCAAACAAGAAGCAGAAAGTGGCTGTTTTGGTATAGAATCTACCAAGTTGTGCATAAAACACCGAGAGTATGATAATCCTTAGTGCCAGGTACACTCCAGCAAAACATCGACAATCTCTTGGTTGTATTTTGTAAGGGCTAAGGAACACATCCATGAAAGTGTGCAGTAAAATACATCTGAGATTACAGCAGTTTAGGAGCCTTTGAAAGCATCGACAGGGATAGAGACACACCAGCAGCAATGGAAGTAGAACAAAGAGAGCCAGTATTATGATAGCAGGGATGAGGAATGGGGACTTTCTGATTCCTAAGTATTTAATGTCCGAATCATAGAAGTACATTACTGATTTTGGTTCACCATTGATTGTATAAACAGCAACATTTGGAAGTAGATCAATGCTGACATTTGTGAGCTTTACGTATGACAAAAGTATATAGGTTGCAAAGACTTCAATCAGTGACATTTTAATGTTCCATTCTCTCCTGATTTTAGAGAAGCACCAGTAAAATGGCCTCCATAACTTGACTACTATGGCATACTTGTCATGTAGTTTCACAGCAATGTATGTGATAAGTATCAACACAAGTGGAAATAGTGCTACAGCATAGTCTAGGGCAATGATTTGAAAAATTTTCATGTCAGGATGTAGACATGTTGGCTGATGAAGGACTCTACCAAAATCTAAGTTCCAAATTCCATACATTGTTGAAACTGTTTTCACAAATAATTGAATTGTCTCTGCGTTGGTTCCATACATTAGTGACAGGCCTCTCTTATCAGATAGAACAGATAGAACTCTCATATGTGATGGACATGCTGCTATTTGTGATACCATTACGTAGGAGAGCATTTTTCCTGAAGTGGCATTAATTCTAAAAAACCCTAAAATTGTGCAAAACAGTGTTACTGGAAGGAAGGCTGATACAATGTATATGAACCAGTTGTATGGGTGATATGAGCATTTGACACAACTCATCCTGTAGGAATTAGCAGGAAGTGAGTAGTTAGCTTTACAAGAACTGCACATGAATCCCTCCCTATTGTAAGGATCACACATCATTCGACGTACATCAGATGCATTACGTGGCACATTAAAGTACCATTCACTGCCACCTTCGTCACAAGTGTATAGACAATTTCGTGCAACAGTCAAATTGGAATTAGTGAGATTGTCCATACAGAAACATGCTATTAGCCTCACTTCATGTGTGCTGTTGTTACACTTTACTTTTCCTCCTAAGATAGAGCCACACTCGCATGTCCCATTTTGTGCTTTTGTCCAAATTGGACACGTTTTGTCTGCTTCACTGTCGTCTGGGTGTTCACTTTCTCTAATGGTATCAATCGAGGTTCCTTCACTCTTGCATTGTGTCAGAACACCCAGTAGTAGTAGTAGGGTGATGTAGGCTTTGGTTAACATTTCCAAATGGTTGTTCGTGTGAGATAGGGACAGCTTTGGTTGTTGTTTAGCGTTTTCTGATTTCTTGCTGTCACCCAGTAGGTGTAGCTGTTGCCCATCTGGACGATAAGTTCCTTCCCTGCCCCCTCATGTTGTAAGTGTCTATTGTCTAATGATATGTCTGTGGGCGTAGACAGTGTATTGATGTAATTTTTTCAGTTTTTTTAAATAATGGAGAAGTGTAGGATAGTGTAAACATGTAAACACTGAAAGCTCAACAAAAGCAGGGGATTGTTGATGAATATAGTGCACATTAGTCAGGTAAAAACAATATCTGCCCATTTGTTGCATTAACCGAGTTAAACTAAATTTCCCTAGTAGTATCAACTCTTACTTACCTTCTATGTGAAGAGGATGTTCATAATCATGTACATGTATGTGCTGGAACTACCCAGGGAGTTACTATCATAAGCTTTGTTTATCATCGTTTGTTGACTGTTTTGTAAGAATTTTTATGGTATATACACCCAGACCACATTGTATGCTTACATTATTATACAACATTTCAAAGTATGAATGCATGTGTATAGATCAATGGTAAAATAATGTGCTGAGAGTTGTACTAATGTGATGCAATGTGATGTGTGTGTACAGGTGTTGGAGTGCTATACCAGTGTGAGTGAGTGGAAGGAGGCAGAGGCGTGGCATGCTCATGTGACCTCACTTAAAACTCAGTACTCTCAGATGTCGGAGCTCTCCAATGCCTTTGCTGTACAGTATGACATGAACCAACTGAGGTAGTGCTCACAAAATATATCACACAAAAATTAATACTTAAGAATGTACACATGTACATACATGTGGTACATGTACATACATGTGGTAGGTATTTTCACTACTTATAGACATTCCATACACATAGCCTCATACCCAGGCCTTCTCATTGCATGTAGGTTTGAAATATACACTATGAAACAAGGTCTGGGTTCGAGGCTACCACACATATACAATGGGTCATTAATTTGCCTCCCCCTCCTTCCTTCAGAGCTCTGGGTTCATTCAACAGCGGTGATCTCTCCATGGCCAGAGACTATGTTGACAGTCGTTCTGACAGTCGTCACTCCTCCAGGGACCCCGAGGTGTTCCCTCTCTGGGACCCCTCTCAGCTCCTCAACACCAGCCAGCAGCTGCTACTGAAGGCCGCCACATTCCAAGTGGGGGAGGATGGCTCTGACAGCGATGACACCACCAGTGTCACCAGTGAGGGAGACATGGGGCCCAAGTAAGAGAGCTTGTTGAGGCTGTGGCTTGTTTGTTTTGTGCTATTTGTGATTACTTAAATTTGACATAATATGGATTTAAGTTTACATGCCAGCATTTCTCTTAAGTTTTGCTCTATCATATTTCTCCTGACTGTAGGTCTAACATCCAGCGATGGTTGAAGCTCTCCTCTGCCTATGCTGAGAGTCCTCTGAGGGTGGGTTGTCTGGAGTGGCCTCTCAGAGTCTCCCCTGCTCACTCCCTCCAGCTCCAATCAGCAGCTGCCATGAGAGCTCTTAACCCCATCAAATCCAGACATGCACAGGTCAGTGTATTGCATTTAAGTGCTGTAGGTCATACATTTATGACCATGAAAATATGTATACTAGCTTTTATTAGATGTATATTTGTTTAGATACGCAACTTCTCTCTTTGAAATGGCCAGAGTTAACTACCTTATACCTTACCTCACACACCCACATACATGTGCAGCCTGTGTTCTCTGGTCTCCTTCTCTTCCCGACTCCCTTCAAGTCCCTCAGTCCTTCCAGCCACGACACCGGCATCATCAGCGAGGCCCTCAACATCTCCAGCCATCTCACCAACTCCTCCTCCTCCTCCCTCTTCCCTGACTCCAAAGACATCACTCCTTCTCTGCTCTTGGAAGCTTATCGCCTTGCAAGACGACAAGGCAACTTGAAGCACGCTCAGTACCTCATTCAGAGACAGATCTTTGGCCTCACTGGACAGCTGGATGGTGCCATCGATGCACTGAATGCCTCCACTGACATCTCACCCATCGAGAAGCTGCGTATCGTAAGAGAACGTGCCAAGCTGTGGACGAGCAACAACCAGCCTGCTTTGGCCGTTGACCTTCTCTCCACCTCTGTGGTCAACTACTGTGAGACCCAACAGGGGACCAAGACCACGGGGCCCCTTGGCTCCGGTAGTGAACTAGCCGCTAGGAGTCTTCTCACCATGGTAAAGTGGATGCAATCTGACTCTCGACTGATGCTCACTGTTTGGAGTTCAGAGTCATCACAAAAACTGCACAAACTTCTCGTGTCTGAGCATGAGTGTCGCAAGGCTAGAATGGGTCTCTACAAGTCCACAAGTTCCAGTGAGTCGTTTGAGTTGTTCAAACCTGACGAGTCGGTAGCTAGGTTTGATAAGAACGAGTACTCCATCGGTCAGCTTCTTCACTTGTCCACCATCTACTGTCCTGACCTGGCCAAGGCTTGGTGGGCCCTGGCTGGATGGTGCTACAGGATAGGTAGGAAGAACTTGGAAGCACTAAGGTATGATGTAATGTATAAAGGCATGCATGATGGTTTTTCCTTTGTGAGAATTTGGTTTAATTAATATCCATCTAGCTATATAACGGTAATGTTATTGTTATTCTACGTGTGTGCAGTGCAACTGGTACAGCAGAACTTTTGGAGCATGAACAGCAGCAGGTTGATGGCATCATTGGCAAGGTAAGTGTGAGCCTGCATGTACATGTGTCTGTGTATCTGTATATGTTGTTTACATACATTGTATTGTGTGTTTGTCTGTAGCTTGCTACAAATGAACAGCGGGCAGCCATCTTTGGTGTGCTTGGAAAAGTCCACATTTCAGATGCAGCAGAAGAGGAAGATCTTAAAGCCAAGGAAGATGTGAAGGTACTTCTGATGTCTAGTACTTGAAACACACAGAGTAGCTAGCTTGGAAGGTGTGCATTTATTGGAGTTACTTAGTCTTTTTCCTTTTATAGCATTTAGATATGGAGGAAGACAGCAAATCTCTGAAGGGGAAGCTCCTGTCCATTTGTCCATCTCTCGAGAAGCTCCCCTCCATGGATGACCTGCTCTCTGTGTGGACTGGTGTGAGAGTCAGGATGTTCATGCACTACCAGCTCTCTGCCAGGGCTTACTTCACCTTCTTGAAGCTGTCTGGCAGTCAGGCAGGCTCTTCGGCTGGACTGGATGATATGAATGTGACAGCTACATTGAGACTGCTGAGGCTGTTGGTGAAGTATGCTGTGGAGCTGAAGAGTGAACTGGAGAGTGGGTTTGCCACAACCCCAACCAAACCATGGAAAGGTGAGCTCATCATGTGTGTGTCAATAATATTTGGTTCTCAGTAGCTGAATTTGTTGCAGGGGATCAAGTTAAATTTATATATATTTTTATGACCATGTGTACAGATTATACACATGCATGCATACTTTATCACTACAAATAAGTCAATTAAGTTTCTTAGTTTTTGTGGAAATTGGATTGTGAAAGTTATTTAACCTGTATTGCCTTTTAATGATACTCCTCAAAAATTTCCAACTTTACAGTATCTTCAGAAATAGTAATTGCTTATCAACACCAGTGTATATTCTTGTAATTTATACTCCATCTCTTGTACAATGTAGGTATCATTCCCCAGCTGTTCTCTCGTCTCAACCACCCTGAGAGCAATGTCCGTCAGAGTGTGTCCGACCTGCTGTGTAGAGTGGGCCATGACTCCCCTCATTTCATCATCTACCCTGCCATCGTGGGAGCCTCTCGCAGAGCAGAGAAGAAGACAGTCACCGACTCAGAATCAGGTAAAACAATAATGTGATCAGGTTCATGTATTGGTGTGCGGTAAGGTTATCTGTTATCTAGGCTAGGATGGTAAGAAAAACATTTTTACGATAATTATCATAAATACCATTTCTATCCATTCTGTAATGTATATTGCATTGAGTACATAATATTATTATAATGTGTGTACATGTATATGTGTCCATGAGTGTTGTTTCAAAGGAATATTTTATAATCAATCTTGAGTATAGTTGCTGTATATCATTAGTTGGTCCCTGCAGCCTTTAATGGAGCCTTCACTGTTTTTGCCCATTTGTGCATAATGGATTGCGTTACTACATCAATGTTTACTTTCACTATCCACTTAAGGAATCAATTTTCTATGGTGTATTGATTATTTACTGTAATCGAATACGTATTGAATGCATTGCTTGCCATTTGTTTTCCAAACAACTGGAGGCGGTAATTATACAGTTTAATTCATTTTTACTAAGTGGGGGAAAACCTTTTATCAAGCCGCTTGTGTAAATAGATAGTGAAGTGTTTCCTAAAGATTTAGTCGACATCTTCAGCATCAGTTGTTTCTAGCTAAGAGACTTCTTTTCCCCTCGAAAATTTATTGGCTGTTCCTTTATGAGGTAAGATTGTTATGATCTGATCATAGTGCTTGACTGTATAAATTCTCCAAGAATACAATCTTGATAGTAGTCACTGCATCCATGGCGGTTGTCTCTCTGTAGCAGAAAATGAAGTCTCTTTCTGTGTGGATGTTGATAGCACTATTCTCACTCCCAGTAATCTCCCACTGTGATCCAACTACTGTGTATGTCAAGCCCCACACAAGGCAGAAATGTCCAGGCTCATCATCATCGTCACACTGCGAGCACTTGTCGTTTTACATCCAGCGTACTGAACAATATTTTGTCTCAAACATGACATTTGTGTTTCTCAACGGTACCCACGAGCTGGAGTTCAATGACGGGATCCACCTTCAACACATCAGCCGCTTCACTCTCACCAGCTACCCAGGAACCAACCCCACTATCCAGTGCTTTGGGACGAGACATAGTGGCTTCTATTTCACCAACTCTTCAGAAATTGTTGTTTCAAATCTGACCATATCTCAGTGTGGACTGCAACTTGATGGTGATGTACGTGTACACGCTGCTCTTGCATTTGATACTGTCTTCGATGTCACCATCTTTGGTGTTACTATAAGAGATTGCAAGGGATATGGGCTGCATGCTGATAACACCTTTGGTAGGGTCCTCATTTCAAATTCGAACTTTGTGAACAACACTGGTGACCCTGTGGTCTACGGTGGCAATGTTAGATTCTGGTACAACATAACGTGCCCTAACAACTCTGAAACTAATCTCACTATAGAATCCAGTCAATTCGTCAACGGCTCTGACGTATTTGTGAAGAAATATTCCCACTACTACCCTGCTGCATCTGGCTTGACTCTGTTCATTTCCTGCCCTTACATCCACGTCAACATCACCAACATCACGGCAGCTAACAACTCTGCTGATGAAGGTGGAAATGTGGCTATCAGTTTGGACTTTAAGGACTATCATAGGAACATTGGCTCGGTGACTCTAAGGAACAGTGTCATTCGGGGTGGTGTGGGCTACAGGGGAGGGGGCCTCAGAGTGTGGTCCTACGCCAAGCTCAAGTCCGGAATCACCACTTGTAACAACATTTCCAACACCTACACCACTCTGCTTGTTGAAGATGTAACGTTTGTCGGTAACCGGGCGAGAGTTAGTGGCGGTGCCCTGTATGTGATTCATTACGAGCAAGAACATGTTGATTGTGTTTTGAGAACGATTCTGTTTACAAATTGCACTTTCACTGAAAACAACGTTCCAGCTTTTGGGAATGGTGGTGTAATGGAGATAATCAAACAAAAGATAAGCAAGTACCTTCCCCACGTCTCCCCTCAGTTTGAAGTCACTTTCAACAACAGTGTGTTCACCAATAATTGGAACATTCTCGATCAGAGGAAATCCATCCATGGTGCTATTTTGGACATTTTTTTCGTCAACAAGATAACGTTTCACAATTGTAATTTTACAGAAAACAACAGCACCACTCTCTCAGCAGTGGAGAGCAACTTGATCTTCTCTGGCCACATCTTGTTCAGGAACAACACTGGTGTGAACGGAGGAGCAATAAAGTTTTGCGACAGCTCAATCGTCTACCTGAGAAATGATACGTACGTTGTATTCGAGGGCAACCATGCCCAGGCTGCTGGTGGGGCAATCTATGCAGAGCAGCGATGTCTTGAGACAGCCAGTCCTTGTTTCTTTCAGCCTGATGTGCAAGGAGAGGTGAAAGTTGAGAGCCTCAAGTCAATGATCCAGCTAAAGTTTATCAACAACACTGCCAATGTCGCCGGTAGTGCTGTGTATGGTGGAACGGTGGATTTCTGTTATACCTTTCAAAAGTTCAGCAGCAGTTATTTCAAGTCTAAGAAGGTGTTTGACAGCATTGTTGACAAAAGTGAAGAACACTCTGACTCACCCATATCCTCTGATCCCATTGGAGTGTGCTTGTGCGATCGTATCAATGGCTCGGCTGTGATGAATTGCGGTAAAAAGTTCATAGAACTCAGTGAATATCCTGGCCGTACCATTCCCATCCTCGCTGCCTCCGTTGGGCAGAGAAATGGCCCCATGCCAGCAGTCATCAAAGGTATGGTAGTGGACAACACCAACAATAGCACTAGGATCCTGTATCCCAACAAGACCAACCTGCTCGTGCCTTCCAAGGGGTGTGTCATGGTGGATTTTGCCATCCAGTCCAATGAATCGAGCGTCAAGTTTAACTTGACCGTGGAACAGTTCAGTGCGAATGGAGCGTCTTTCTACTACAAGTTCCATCCTCCTCAAGTGGTGGTCAACCTGACATCGTGTCCCTGGGGCTTCAAAGCTGAAAACAGTCTGTGTGTCTGTAAGATAAGCAGAACGGATATTGACTACAACAACGACACACAAATGATCACTCGTCACGGACGGACATGGATAGGGTACAATCTACTGAGTGTTGATGTAGAACAAGAGCAAGAGAACATTATAGTGTATCCCCTGTGCCCCTACAATTATTGCAAACTGGAAAAGGCACATGTCAATTTGAGCACTTTAGATTTACAATGTGCCCATCATCGTCATGGTATGCTATGTGGTGCATGTAGTGTCGGTAAGAGTGTCTCCCTGGGAGGCTCTCACTGCCTGGAGTGTCCCAAGACCTCCATTGCTCTGATCATCCTCTTTGTTTTGATGGGACTCTTCCTCGTCCTCTTCTTGATAGCCTTCAACCTGACAGTGACTGAAGGCACACTCAATGCTCTCATCTTTTACGCCAATGTCATTCAGATCAACCGTGATGTGTACTTCCCAGGGAGTAAGTTTCCATTCGTTGTTCAGCTCTTGCGAGGGTTTGTATCTTGGCTGAACCTCGATTTTGGGGTTGTGACCTGCTTCTATAAAGGAATGGACATGTACGCTAAAGTGTGGCTACAGTTTGTGTTCCCTCTCTACATATGGCTCATAGTGGTGGTGATTATTTATCTCAGTCGGAAATTTTATACCGTTCAACGACTTATTGGTAAAAATGCCGTGAAAATTTTAGCCACTTTGTTCCTACTTTCCACAGCAAAATTGAGTCGAACTGTAATCTATGCCTTGTCTTATGAAGTGCTCAAACCCTCTCCTGAAGAGTCCATTAATCTTTGGACTCCGGACTCAAACGTGCAATACTTGCGTGGAAAGCACATCCCCCTGTTTTTGATGGGTGTTTTCTTTTTGGTACTTCTGTTGCTATACTCTTCTATACTAGCCTTCATCCAGTGTCTGCAGAGAGTTCCTAATAAGGCACCTTTCACCTTTATCAGCCATTTCAAGCCTTTCTTTGATGCTTACACTGGACCCTACAAAGACACATGTCGATTTTGGACTGGATTTCTACTCTACATTCGTATGGTGCTCTTCTTTCTCTTTTCTCTCAACGAGCTTAACGATCCAGTTTTGAAGTTAGTTTTGACTTCCCTCTCTTGCTTTATAGTCCTATCTCTGTTGTCCTGCTTCCGTGGGGTTTACAAGAAACAACATCTTGATTTCTTGGAAGCTCTCTCTTTCTTCAATCTAGGAGCGCTGTCTGTGATTGTATGCTGTTTGACCAACCTAAGAGTCCATGAGAGTGGCTTGTTCATAGCTTCAGGTGTCTCTGTTGGAATTTGTACTCTGACATTCTTCACTGTTATTGTAGTTCACGGTTACCACCAGCTGAAAGAAACAAAGAGCTGCTGTTTTTCATTCAAGAACTTCTTCAAGGGCTACTGGTGCTACTCCAGTCCAAGGTGCTCTGAGGACACTGAGTGTCTGACCGACTCCTCCGTGTGTTCGTCCTCTCTCTCCCCCAGTCCTTCAATGACCCACACCGAGGTGTTTGTGTCCACACCTGACGAGTGTTCCTTGCAAGCCAAGCAGCTTCAGCAGCAACCGAATGTGATGGATGTGACAATGGACAGGCCGATGCTTCCTGTGGTTATAAGATACGATTGTTGTCGAGAGCCTCTGTTGGAGTGCCTGGAGGACAGTGACAATAACAACAACTGAGTAGTGTGATATGTCTGTGTGTGTGTTATGGACAAGTTTCTGTTTGGTTTGATTCATGTGCATTAGATACATTGTAATTTTTGATGTAATTGATACTGATTGAGAAAATTTTTAGACTATTTGCTGTGTGGAATGTGTTTAATAATTTTGAGTTTGTGATGGACTAAAGTGTACAATTGCTGTGTGGAATTATATGTGTTGTCAAATCGGTCCTCTGTTCATTGTCATGTTGACATGTGCAGTTCATAAAAATGTCATTTATTATAAACAAGATATATAACTCACGTTTAAATAGAGTCTGAATTGGGTTCTTTCACTTACGCAATATCTCGCACACACACACACACGCACACACACACACACACACACACACACGTGCCCACCAATCTATTAGGTTTTCTTCGTCAAGACAGGAAGCCCAGGGAGAGTGAATCTAGCTTCGACATGGGAGGAAGTCGGGACCTCATTGAAGAGAACTTCACTCCTCCTGACTCCGGTATGGACTCAGATGAAGACCAAGGTGAGTGAGTCACAAGGCTCCTTGCTGGACTATCTTCAGCTATATAGGTCCCCCCCTGTTAATGTAAAAGTGAGCTGTGCTGTCATATTGGAGCACTTGCCATTATTATATAGACTAAGTCAGCATGATCATCATGAGGTCAAGACTAAGATTGTTTTGAACCAATGACTGGTTTCATTGCAATCATGAATCAGCTATAATTGTTTCCTTTTTTATACCTATTACAAGTATTGATGTTTCTGGTTCAATCTCTAAACCCTTCTCTTATTGTAGGTGAATCATCACCAGTGGAGTTGACTAACTTGGAGAAGTGTCTCTCGGTCATCATTGACTCTCTCATGCAACAGAACTCGCTGCTGGTGAAGGCAGTACAGGACCTTGTCTCTGAACTGTGTCGTATCACACTGCTCTGGGATGAAATGTGGTTGGCTGCTCTCATGCAGAGGCAAGGCGAAGTGCACAGGTATGCAGTGGTCATCACTCGCTATGTTGTCAATGGTACTTGACCAGTCCACGTAGATAATGTACATACCATAGTGTGGGAAAGTTTCAAGGATGGCAGCTCATCAAACTTTTTTGCATTTTTTGCTTCACGAATGAGTAGTACAATATCTCTATGTATTTAGTAACTATTTATGTTCATTTCATTGATAAAAACTTTCACAGCTCTAGATGATTGTAATCTGTGAAATCTGTGAAACTTTCTTTCCCACTGTAATGATTATGATAGTATGTTTAATATGTATATGGTTCAACTGTGTGTGCATTGCTCAATTTGCTATGATTGAAGTACATGTGTTGGTGTGTGTTGTTGTTGCAGACGACTGATCCAGATAGACCAGGAGGCGAAGCACACCATGGCCATCCCTCACCTCACCAAGGACGAGAAGGAGGCCATCATGAGAGAGAAGTATCTTGCCACCATGAAACCAGTGAGGGCTGAAAATGAAACAAGTGTTGTACACACATTATTCCCATGCATGCATATTCTCTGCTCCAATGTTTTAGTAGCTCAGTGGTAAAAGCTTTTGACTAGAATTCAAAAAGACTTGGGTTTGATGAATCTCAGCTAAATCTCAAGATTTTTTGAATGGTTTTTCATACATACATCGTTGGATACCTTTACATAATTGCACTTTAAGTTGCGTTGACTGAGTCCTTCTTCCTTGCCCACCCCCTGCAGCTACTGTGGGTGTTGGAGCACCTTGCCTCCATCACCTCTCAGCCCGCTGAGACACCCAATGAGAGGAACTTCCAAGCTCAATATGGAGAGACCATCAACTCAGCTCTCCAGCGCCTCAGGAGCCCAGTCAACTACGCCACACCTCACACTGTCTGGGAACCTTTTAAAGAGGTAAAAGTTACAAGTTGAATTAAATTTTTTAAAGTTTTTTTCTATTTATAGCCCACTAGTGATAGCTAGTACAAACAAGCTTGTTTCCTCAACTGTGATTCGTTATTCTACAGTAAACACATAATATGTATCGTTCATTTTTATGTATACTGTACACTGTATAATTTGTCTGCATGCAGTTCCAGCAGATGTTGATGCATCGTGCTCAAAAGAGGATGCAGAACTCCCTCAGTCTCCACGAGATCAGCCCTCATCTGGCTGCCATCTCCTCCTCTTGTATCACAATGCCCGGACACAAGCAAGGAGATGAGGTAACCATGCAACTTACACTTTATATTACTGACACATGCTGTAAGCTTCTTAAGGCAGGTTCACAATGTTTCCGTTACATTGCCAAAGCACTGGGTATTGTGAACCTGCCTTTAGCTTAGAAAGCTAGACGTAGAGAGCTACAATATCTGGATACTTGAGAAGATATATGTTTGCATTTCAATAATTATTTCTTCTCTCTTCTTCACTTGAACTCAGCCTGTGACTCTCGAGTCCTTTCAGCTCGAGGTGGCTGTCCTGCCCACCAAGACCAAGCCCAAGAAGATCTCCATGATGGGCTCTGATGGTAGGAAGCACACCTACCTCTTCAAAGGCCTGGAGGATCTTCATCTCGATGAGAGAATCATGCAGTTCATGGACATCATCAACAACATGTTTGCAAGATCACAAAAGTGAGCAGTTTTCATTGTGACAATTGCACATGCATTCTTAGTTCAAACCATATCCGTTTCGTTTTGATTTGTTTTCTTATCACCTAGAATCCCCATACATATCTCATCAGACTACAATAGGCATGCTCATATTCGGTACTTATACGTGGCCCGGATCCTAAACAGGATATCATCACCAAAAGATGATATCTTATCCTTTCTTTAGCAGTTAACCTCATGAGTATTCTGCACACACACACATACACACACACACACACACACACACACACACACACACAGGCACAGCTCTCAGCAGTATGTGGCCAAGGACTATGCCGTGATTCCCCTCGGTGCCCGCTCTGGTCTCATCCAGTGGGTGGATAATGTCACTCCTCTCTTTGGCATCTACAAGAGATGGCAGCAGAGGGAGGCCTATGCCAAGGCCCTGGAGCAGGTGAGGAGTGTGAAATTCTATATTGCAGCTTCTTTTTCTTCACAGCTGCCTGTAGGGCCAGTTGTTAGGTAACATGTCCAATGTATTGAGATGTGTATGTCCTCTACCATTGTGTAACAGAACATTGTTGACAATTGCTCATATGGGAATTTTCATTTGCAATTGTTGACTAGTCAAAAATACATAATCCATTGTGATTTGTCGTATTCACTATAAGAAGACTGTGAACTTGTCTTGTATGCTATGTAATTCATATCCCTGTTGACATGATGTATTATGTATTAAGGCTATTGTTATATCTACCTGCAAGTAATCATTTCATTGCATTTCAATTCAAATGCAATAAAGTGAAATAGAATGAAATGAAATACAATGCAATTGTGACCTCCATGTTTTCTCTCCCTGTGGTGTACATCCAGGCTAGCTCTCAGCCCACCATCCCTCTGCCACTTCAAGTGATGAAGCCCAATGAACTCTTCTACTCCAAGATCCTTCCTCTCTTGAAGGAGAAGGGCATGTCTGAGCAGACCCCTCGTAAGGAGTGGCCTCATCAGGTCCAGCTGAGAGTCCTCAAGGAACTCATGGCAGAAACACCTGCAGATCTGTTGGCAAAGTCAGCCACTATAGTGTTTGTATAGTGTCTAATATGGTATATACTGTTTGCAATGCTAGCTGCACTTGTCTCACTGCCAGGCCTCTCCCGGCTTCTAGTGTGTACCTGAGCATTGCATGATCTAGGAATTAGACTACAAACATACATGTCTATTGTGCCTTTGACACAAGCTGTCTTTATATTTTAATGACGTAGCAATACATGCAATGATTGTTGATATTAAGTTTTACTTTCACCTGCCCATGTGTGTTCACTGTTGTTGTCTCAGGGAGCTGTGGTGTGCCTCCTCCTGTGCCTCAGAGTGGTGGTCAGTGACACAGACCTACTCCAAGTCCACTGCCGTGATGTGTATGATTGGCTACATCATTGGTCTTGGCGATCGCCATCTTGATAACCTCCTTGTTCATTTCGCCACTGGACAGGTAACGTCCCCTAACAAGAGTTTACTAAACGATAGAGTGTTACATTGTATGAATACAATACTGTAGTGCTGCTCATGGCAATGCTTTTATAAATTTTGGCCAAGCTGTTAGATTGTTATTTAAATTACTCAGTCAGTAGCTTTCTAGTTATACATTTGCATGCACTTGTGTGTTGTACATGTACTTGTATATATAGTTTTATTATGAGCATCTTGCTATTAATGTTTTGACCACATACAGGTTGTTCATGTGGATTACAATGTGTGCTTTGAGAAAGGAAGGAACTTGCGTGTGCCAGAGAGAGTGCCTTTCAGAATGACACAGAACATTGAAACTGCTCTTGGATTTACTGGAGTTGAAGTTAGTTTTTTTGTAAATGTACTGTAAATGTGAGGCAGTCAGGATGGGTATGTATGCTATACTTTTGAAGCTAAAGCTATAAATGTTTGTACTTGTTTGTTACTAAACTTGAACCTTGAAGCTAGGAGCTCCATTTGCTCACATAATTGTAGTTGGTACTGATATGATACTTGTCTTTGGTGTTGCTATTGACAGTGGTTGTATTCTTCGTGTTGCTCTCGCTCTAAATAATGTGGATGTGATTTTGTGTCGAATTGGCTTGTGTAGTGTCATGATGAGAACTGGGAAGAGGAGATAGTTCACTTGTAGTGTGTAGGTCGACAGGAACTCAATGTAGCCCTGCTCAGTTCCACGGAAGCTGGACACGTACAATAGTAGGGTAGGAGATGTTATGAGGAAAGATGCCATTAGAAGTGTTACTATTAGTCTTGCTAGACATTCAACTACAATCTTGTCAGCTTTGTCAATACTTCCTTTGACGTTCTTCACATTCAACACTGTACTGATGATCACAAGAACAGCTCCCACTCCAAACCCACCTCCGATACGTGCAATACCAAGAAAGGCAACTACTGGCTGATGAGAATAGTACACAACACAAAATGAGCCTCTAATGTGACAGCTCTGAATGTGGAACACTTCAAGGACTAGCACAAATCCAACTGAAGTAGCTACACATAAGGCAAACAAGATTGCCAAGGGAATGTTGAGACTCCATTTCCTGACTTTTTCCTTTGTGCTTTTTACTCCCAGATAGATGACAATACCCAGCACTCCTGGTAGCCAGATAAGATAGGCCTGTATTACTGTATGACTTAGTAAATAAAATATCCCTTTCCATTTTTCACAACTACCCAGCAGTGGTAGGTTTGAGAAGAGACTGAGGTCCATTAGCAGGCCATATGTGGATGGGCCAAGCATACAAATGACTAGCATCCAACAGAAGACTGTGTTTGAGGGGTGTCTCTGTTTGCTAGTCTTTGAGAGGAGCCACAGAGCCAATGTGTTGAGCAGAATGGCTGGTATGAGGATAAATAGAATGTGAAGAACTGCTAGAATATTGTAGCTCAGTGGTGAGGTCGGGATGGCTATGGTGTATGTGAAGATTTGTGTCCTTTCCTGTAAATAGTAGTCACAATCTTCTTCATAGTCTGTGGTTTGGTTGTTAGTCTCAGGATTTGTTGAGCTGTTATAGTAGTGTTCCATTTCAACAAGTAGCTGAATAGCATGAATTATATATTATTTGAAGCAATTCAGAGTATGTTTACAAATAGTATATATTTTTTATCAAGCATATATACTCTGAAAGTTTTCTTTGTCCCAAGAAATTGCTATAATTTTTCCTACTACTCACAAACCCAATATTACTATTGCTTTTGAAAATACACACACACATACACATGCACACATCCAGGTTTATGTACCATCATACTTTCAGTTAGTAGAATGTACTTAGATGCCCACTAAGTAATAGCGGTAATTCACACAATCTCATGAAACCCTGCCAATTGGCGTCCAGTTTGTAATGCTGAAAGCTTCACGAAAATTAAAGCTGTAAAAATTTTTAAATTCTTGCTAAAACAGCCAAAACTGTTAAAATTTGTACCAGCAAAAATTTCTGCCATACAGTACCTAAAGAACAAAGTTTGAGAAGAGATAGTTTTAAGAAAAATCCATAGTTTTAAGTTAAGCCAGTATAGAATATTCCCTTCCATTTTTCAGGATTACCCAGCAGTGAGAAGAGACTGAGGTCCATTAGCAGGCCATATGTGAACTAGGAACCTAAAAATGATTTTAGTAGGAACCCCTCAATTTACTAGGAACCTAAATTTAAATTAATTCTACTAGAACATTATAAGCACATTTTACTAGGAATCTAAAAATGTGTGTACTTCATGTATACAGACCCTTTAAAAAAGTTTTTACTGGGAATTCTGAATTTATTCTACTAGTAGCCTATAAAATGATTTTACTAGGAACCCCCAAATTTATTCTACTAGGAACCTTAAAATTTTTTACTAGGAACTCTCAATAAAATTTTTGCTATGTATAACTATAGGAACCTGAGAAAAGGATTCTACTAGGAACTTTATAAAAATGATTTGACTATAAAATTATAGGAACCCTGAAATTATTCTAATAGGAACCTAATTTGGAACTCCAATTTGATAGGAACCTAAAAGATTCTACCAGGAAACCTTATAAAAAGATTTTACTAGAAACCTAAAAAAAAACTTTTATGTACCCTACTTTAGAATATCATTTTTATGCACACTCTTGCTCCAACTGTGTCCTTTGGGCTTAGATCGAGGTACCTGATTTCCAGGATTTTTATAAGATTGTGTAAATTGTGACTCTCTCAGTGAGCATTGCTGTGTACCAAAACAATACAGTTTTACTCTAAAGAATAAGGTGGTTGTGTATGAGTGCATACTGGCTATAGTAAACAAAGTTATAGTTATGTTGCAATTGTTAAAGGTGTAGTATAGTTAATACTCTAGTGTTGAACCCAAATGCTCCCAATCATGTGTCGTTTCTCAACTCTTGGTGTTGAATGCTCATCTTCAGTGACACTCTGCTTATCTTTGGCACTAGCACTCTGCTTATCTTTGGCACTGATGTGATACTTGTTTTAGGCGATATGATACTTGTCTTTGGTGTTGCTATTGACAGTGGTTGTATTCTTCGTGTTGCTCTCGCTCTAAATAATGTGGATGTGATTTTGTGTCGAATTGGCTTGTGTAGTGTCATGATGAGAGCCCTGCTCAGTTCCACGGAAGCTGGACACGTACAATAGTACAGTAGGAGATGTTATGAGGAAAGATGCCATTAGAAGTGTTACTATTAGTCTTGCTAGACATTCAATCACATTCTTGTCGGCTTTGTCAATACTTCCTTTGACGTTCTTCACATTCAACACTGTACTGATGATCACAAGAACAGCTCCCACTCCAAACCCACCTCCGATACGTGCAATACCAAGAAAGGCAACTACTGACTGATGAGAATAGTACACAACACAGAATGAGCCTCTGATGTGACAGCTCTGAATGTGGAACACTTCAAGGACCAGCACAAATCCAACTGAAGTAGCTACACATAAGGCAAACAAGATTGCCAAGGGAATGTTAAGTCTCCATTTCCTGACTTTTTCCTTTGTGCTTTTTACTCCAAGATAGATGACAATACCCAGCACTCCTGGTAGCCAGAGGAGATAGGTCTGAAATACTGTATGACCAAGCCAGTAGAATATTCCTTTCCATTTTTCACAACTACCCAGCAGTGGTAGGTTTGAGAAGAGACTGAGATCCATTAGCAGGCCATATGTGGATGGACCAAGCATACAAATGACTAGCATCCAACAGAAGACTGTGTTTGAGGGGTGTCTCTGTTTGCTAGTCTTTGAGAGGAGCCACAGAGTCAATGTGTTGAGCAGAATGGCTGGTATGAGGATAAATAGGATGTGAAGAACTGCTAGAATATTGTAGCTCAGTGGTGAGGTTGGGATGGCTATGGTGTATGTGAAGATTTGTGTGAACTCTTCCAAAAGGTAGTCACATCCTAGTTCAATATCTGTGGTACTGTTGCTAACTGTGATATTTGAAGTTACTGAGAGATTATTGAGCTCCATTGTAGCTAGAAGAGAGTTCAATTGAATAACTCGGTCACTGCAGTACAGAACCCTTGTGTTCAAATCTTTGTAAATTGTCACGCACTGATGTTTGGCTGTAGCAATGCTTAGTTTTGGTTGGTATGTGTTTTGTATTTGGTAATGTGTCAACTGCCACTATCTTTTTTTTGAAGTTCTTTGAGCATTCTACACTTTCTGCTGTAGTGTTAAATAATACTCTATAATATTATTTCTCAATTCAATACAATGTGTAGAAATTGTGGACACGTGCAGTATTTATCATAGTTCAAAGGTGCAGAGCATTTTTAGAATAAACATAAAACTGCTTTCAAGGGCAAATTCACCACACTAGTAAATGGTTTTCATAAAAGCATAAAAAAGTACTGTCTCCCTTATAGTCTCGTACCCAGACCCCACCCTCGCACGTGAGGAAAAGGGGGTCTGGTACACTTCGAAGGATTTTTGGGTCTTGCTGACTCAGCAAGTCAGGATATTTGCCGGTTCAATCAGAGAACTTCCACGTGACTTTATCATTTGCCACGCAGACTCTGCCCACTCAATGATTCCATGTTTGGAGCACGCAGCAGCTGCTCATGCATTGTTGCTACACTGTTGCTCAGAGTGTTGCTAGACAACAAAGCTCACATGTGGGAATTAAACTGGATATCAGCTGACTAGCTGAGTCAGTAAAATCCCCAAAATCTTTCGAAGCGTACCAGACCCATTTTTCCTCGGGAGAGGGTTGGGTCTGGGCATGAGACTATCTTCCTTATACTAGTGTGAGTGGCGTATGTTATCTCAACATACAAGTGGGGCTCAACTATTGAAACAAATCACGCTTTTATTAGCATTGTACTGTCCTCATTCTGTCCACAGGGTCTGTTCCAGATATCATGTGAGGATATTCTCCGTATTCTCCGTCGTGGTCGTGAGACTCTCCTCACTCTCCTCGAGGCCTTCGTCTACGACCCTCTCATCGACTGGACCCAGAGTGAGGACGCCGCCTTCCCCCTGGCCGTGAGGACGTCCAAGGAGCAGACCGGACGACAGTCTCGGAAGGAGATGGAGAGAGAGGTTGCTTCAGGGATGCTGGTCACCCGACTGGCCGAGTCTGGACCCTACTGGCAGAGGAACAGGTGAGACTAGGAAACTGTGGATGTTAGCTATTCCTTTGAGAATGAGTATTTTGCTGGGGATTGAGAGAGCAGCTCTGTATTAGCGGATGTAATCTATTGCTGATACTATTGTCCACACTCAATCTAGAGAGAACCTGTGCTCTGTTTTACTGGCTCTTGAGCTCCATCTTGATGAGATCACCAAGACAGGAGAGAAGCTGGCAGAATATCAAGACGTTATCACCCACGTGGACAAGCAGGCAGACATCTTGAGGGATGCTGTCAATATTCCTGACCACCCACTCATCTCCATGCAGGACAAGTACGGTGTAGCAACTGTCATTATTGGGTTACAAGTCTGTTAGGCTTCTAAGCTTTTAAGCTTGAATTTATGTTGATGTTTGTTTGCCATTTAATATGTATTTTTCTCTTTTCTTTTTGCTCAGATTGTCAGAGCAGAGTCGTCTTGTTGCTGAACGCAAGAGACTTGTAGCTGACATCAAGGCCAAGTATGAAGAATGCCATCATTGGAACATCAAATACATGGTAAAATATAATGCAAGTACATTATTAGTGAGCTCCATTCACAGGCCTTCTTCGTGTGCTTGTGTTGTTGACAATCTTGACTAGTGTGTACCAGTACAGATGTAGAAGAATATACGTCAGCTAACATGGTACTGAATATATTTATCATTTTCTGATTGAATTGACAATATTTAGGAGGTGTTTAAAGCCATCCACGGTTCAGGTCTTGGTTCACTCATATCCCACATGCAAAACCCATTGGATCTTGGTAGGTTTAGTTTACTCAAGTTTCCAATGAATTTTAGTGATTCAATATCATTATTGTATGTAGGTCCTCCTTTCCACGAGCCTGCTGTTGACTTCCTCCATTCCATTCACCAGAGCCAGGCAGTCAACACTGTGAGTGAACTCTGACTTAAAATGATATAAATTAATGCTATCTCTCTCTCTCTCTCTCTCTCTCTCTTCTCTCTCTCTCTCTCTCTCTCTCTCTCTCTTATGCTTGAGGATGAGCTGCTCGATTTGTTCCAGAAGAGAAGGACTGTGCTCAATGCTGCACTGGATGCTCTTCATCAGTACAGGAACATCACATCTCAGGTACAGGCAGTATGAGCTAGGCTACTAGCATGCCACAAGTGAGTGTCAATGTTATCCTCATCTCCTCCAGTTCCATGCTGACTATCTGAAGGCGTCTCGTAGTTTCCTGTGGGAGCAGTGTGCTGAGCCAGTTCTTTCCAACGATCTCACTCATGAGAAGTACGTGGGTGGTTAAAATTAGAAGATTTTAATAATAAATTACATTTATATGTTTGTTTGTTTGTTTGTTTGTTTGTTTGTTTTTGTTAAGTTTCAATTTTTGTGATGTTGTACCTATATGCATGTAATTGTATATCTGGTACGTTAGGTTGAGGCAAGTGATTGATGATTTTGAGAGCAGGTTGGCTGCTGGCAGTAGCACACCACAGCTTGTTAGAGCCGTCGATTCAAAGTTTAGGAAGTCACTGCAGGAGCTTCAAGTCAGATACACCAAGGTATGGTATAGAGGTGGATATTGGAATGTGTTTTGTGTGCTGTATTAGAATTCCCCCTCATTCTCACTCACACAGCTAATGGAGCGTTCCAAGTCCCTCTCCATTCGAGACCCCAACAACATGGAGTCCATCGTGATTGAAGCCAGTGAGCACCTCGCTCGGTTCTGCCACGAACAGTTGGATGTTGGTCCTCCTTCTCTGGCCTGTTTCATCATCGTGGCCCTCTGTCCTCTCAGCAGGAGGTGGCTCTTCATGGAACAGACTGCACAAGGTACTACTCTCTTCACTTTGAGCCTGTAATTCTACTAAGAGATTAGCCATCAGCTGGTCAGCCTTACAAAACTGTCCAGTTCTTTTATAATGGTATCATGGTGTATTTACAAGCAGTATCATTGACCAACTAAGTATTTAGTAATGTCATAGTAATTATTGTGCTCTCCATTACTAGTGGGGAATTCGATGACCAGTTTTATCACCAGTTTGTTTATGTGCAGTGCCATGTGTATTGAGTTCAGTCTTGAAGAACTTCTCTCTCTCTCTCTCTCTCTCTCTCTCTCTCTCTCTCTCTCTCTAGCTGCTCGTGATCGTCTCAGTGACCTCACCTCTCGTGATGGGGACTGGTTCTTGGATGAGCTGTGCACAATGAGTGGTAATGTCTCTCAGATGGTGGAGCTGTTGGAGATGTGTTTGAAGGCCATGTGTGGGGACATCTCACCTGGCTCTGTCATGCACGCTAGCATCAGTGCCATCACTGCTGTGCACAAGGTCTACACAGGCATGCAGGTCAGTTGGAAATGCCATGCACACTGTCTCAAAGTGGAGCTCCTTGTGTATAGAGCTTGATGTGTACTGGGAGTTTTGTTGGTTTAGGTTTAAGTTTCCCTTCTACATTTCTATATGCTGTCGATTGGGATATTTTTCATTGCTAAAATTTTGCTTACAGTTTAATTTTCACCACTTGCGTTATATACCGTATAGCCGGAAATATTGACGGGGATTTTAATTTGACGGTTTGACGGTCAAAGTCCAAATCGTCAAATTTAAATCCGCCAATTTTTTGACCGCCGTATATGAATGTATTGTGCGCATGTGCAAATCGTCAAATTTAAACTCGTCAATATTTTTATTTTACGTTCCGCGGAGCAAATCGTCAAATTTTTTGACCGTCAATGTTTCCGGCTATACGGTAGTAGCAAAAAATTCCCAATCTACGGTATCTCAGAGAAGCCTATAAGTGTACAATTAGTATAGAACTTACACGTTTACTTCTTTCCTCTAATTCTTAGGACTTGTTCAACAAGTTCCAAAGTCTAGTGCTTCCAGAAGCTATCAACACTGTTCTCTCTGAAGACGAGAACATTCTGGAAATGATTGACACCATAACTGGCTTCACTCTCACCAGCTACCCTGGAATGAACATCCAAGAGGCTTTGAAGTCACTGGCTGAAAGTCTACGAGAATGTTCACTCAATGTAAGCTGGTCACTGTAGCTACTGTCTCTCACTCACTTCACCTTGATATCTCATCTCTTGTATGCCTTCAGTCCAACCCTGCCGACTTGAGTGTTACAGCTGCTGTGGAAGAAATAAGAAACAAGTTATCAGGGTTGATAGTCACTACTGACAGAGGTGGGGGAACTGATATTGAAATGCCTACAGAACTATTTGTTTTTGTGCACAATGTAATAAATACTCTCATTGTCCCTATAGATGGGCAGATGACATCGGCCCGAGTGATTCTCAACAGTCTCTATGGGCTGTTCCAGATCAGTGAGGCCTCAACGCAGCTCATGCTGGAGAGGGTGGAGAACATCCACATCCCTGTCCTCTGGGAGAATGTGGACCTCATCAAACAGACCATGGGTCTCATGTGCACCACGTCCGGTCTCTCCCTCACGGAGGAGCTGCTCTTTGTCAGGAAGGCACTGGCTGTTGTGGAGTTCTGTATCGAGTTGAAGAATGTTCTCAAGGCTTTTAAGCTTGAGTTTCCTAAACGTGAAGGTACAATATTGAGCTCTAGAGTTGTGTCCATTGTATAGTGTATGTGCTTCATGTGATTTCACTAAATGTTTATTGCTTG
This sequence comes from Tethya wilhelma, assembly GCA_964030475.1. Taxonomy (NCBI): domain Eukaryota; kingdom Metazoa; phylum Porifera; class Demospongiae; order Tethyida; family Tethyidae; genus Tethya; species Tethya wilhelma. The sequence continues at coordinate 8,210,677 of CAXIPT010000001.1, forward strand.
TACATAATTATGTATTCCTCACCCCCCCTTCCATACCACTCTCTCTTTCTCTTCCATCCTCCTAGGTGATCAGTCCCCTGGTTTCAGTCCTGCTTCAACCCCACCCAGCACCCCGGGACACAAGCAGTTCATTCTCCACGTGCCAACAGCAAGCTCTCTCAGCCTACCCATCCGTCGCTACATCTCTGAGACACTGATCTGCCATGTTTTGGGTCAGCCCTCCCACTCCCTTGCCTGCCTGCTCATCTCCACCATCACCCAGTACCTTGACATCCAGCTACCAACCAAGCAGATGACCATGGAAGATGTGTGCAAGCTAGCCAACGACCACTACCAAAATGCCCTCCCAATGGCCGTCATCCAGCACGCCAGGTCCTTGTTCTCTCAGCATGATGTGGCCTGGAGGGAGTGCGACAAAGCCAGGTAACACACAAACAAAAGTTCATGAATCTGATTTGAGAATATACTGGTAGAAAAAATTGAATTATTATCTTTATTCTTATTATCCAACCAATTTCAAAATTCAATGTCATTAGGACATTCTCCCGGTTCTTTTGGTTACTTTTCTAGCTTTGCAGTCAAAACTTAGCTGTATATGAAAAGTATTGTAGAGATGGTAGATTTCTTGAGCAATTTTACATAGCAGCACAAATAAATGATAATAGGACGTTTCGGCCCGTGAGCCTTCGTCAGCTATTGACACAACGGTATTGACCATAAGATAGCATTGACTGGCATGTACTATCAACATTGTGAATCTCCTTATCATCCCTGTAGACGGCTGATGAATAACCTGGACAACACCAAGCTGAACCTCCAGAGAGCACGCACCATGACTGCCAGATTTCAGGTCTGTCTTCACCATACACTCATCTCTGAACACAATGATAATTGCATGTGTGTCGTCTTTTCACATCTATGCATTGTTTGTTATGCCTCCAGTGGCTGCATGAGGAGGCGTTGATTTTGCCCGACTCCCACTACCCCTTTGTGGCCCCTCAGAGATCAGCTCTGCTCACCACCATCAAAAAGGTTTGTTGTTGACTGAGAGAACTATCACCTACCACAAGTCATGCATGCATCATTAATTTTGTCACCAATTAAAAGAAGGAAGTAGCTTGATTTGTGAAACATGTAGTATGCATCATATGTGTCAGTTAGTTGGCAATGTCAATCCCACACATATACTCTGAGTGAACCTGCTGAGTTATTTAGGCACTGGGTGTCATATGTGTGTTTTTGTTGCGAGTCAAAATCATTTTTTAAAAATTGTGTCGATCATGAAATTTGCAGTACTGCTGCTGGTTGTCACTAGTCTAGGGTTGCTTGTGAAGACTACTTGCGGACAGCAGTTTCCAGCAAGAGTCAATGTACAATACATTCAAAGTAACCCTGGAGCCTGTCCATTAGCTGAAGATATAGAGGCTGCTGTCGATGGGCTGGTTGAGAATGTTACAGAAATCCTAGAGGGTGGTGCTATCCAGCCTTGTGGCGGACCAGGCTGGAGGCGTGTTGCATATGTCGACATGACAGATCCAACTCACACCTGTCCTGACGGTCTAACAGAAGCCACACGATCTAATACTAGGGTGTGCGACATGTCTGGTGGTGGTAACAAGTGTGATTCGACCACGTTTTCCACTGGCAATGTTGAATACTCTCATGTATGCGGACGAATCGTTGGATATACCTACTACTGGACGTGTGCTTTTCAACAGTATACGAGCGGATCTGGTCGTACAATTGAAAGAAACTATGTCGATGGTGTTAGTCTCACTCACGGCGCTCCACGACAACACATCTGGTCCTTTGCTAGTGGAGTGAGCGAGATAGCCGGTACTGAAGAACTAAATGACTGCTATTGTCCTTGTGCTGCTAGGCAAACGTATTCAGCACCACCATGGGTTGGAGACGACTTTTTTTGCGAAAGTGGACGAAACATACGTTGGAACGGTGCAGCTACATTCTCTGCTGATGATCCACTGTGGGATGCTGAGGGCTGCCCGGCTGGTAGCACGTGTTGTGAGTTGAACGGCCCTCCGTGGTTTGTTAAGATGCTACCTAGTCCAACCACAGATGATATTGAGATGCGTCTGTGCAGTTGGAGCGTGGGTCATGCAACTACACCCATTGAGCTGATTGAACTCTACGTCCAATAGAGAACGTTTTATTATTGACTGTTTTAGAAGAGAGTATAGTTGGAAAATAACAGTTAGTGGACTTTAGTGATAGTGCTCAGAAAAATTTTGTAGTATATACTGTAAAATCTTTTGCTTTTGTACTGATTGTTTCTGGAGAAATTCTTTGTTAGATGGATCTATTTTGTGTTTCATTTTACTATTGGATTTGGTGAAATAATAATTGCATTGTTTACCTAATGTATCAACGACTTTGTACGAGAAATTACAATTGGGTTGTGCATGTGTGTTGAATCAGGGTATATTCTGTGTGTTGAAGTCTTGCATTATGGTGCTTCATTACTCATCCATTTACTTCCTATATCACATACTATAGGTCCTAACAGAACAGATGGCTTCCTCCATGACTGGTCTCTTGGATAAGATCAGCAGTCAGCAGTTCCGTATCTCCCAGAGGCTTCAGTGGGCTGCTGGAGCCAACCCCGCCCTCAACTCCATCGTTGATGAGTTTGAACGCAGCATGAACAGAAGGAAACAGATCCTACAGGTGAGGCAGTCTGAATGATCAGTGCTGGTAATAACATGCCACCATGCAGCATGTACATGTGTGCTAGTAGCTTAGAAAGTGTTCAGTTGTCCTTCGATAGCTCAGTTGGTAGAGCGGTGGACTGTAGTGGCGTAATAGATATCCATAGGTTGCTGGTTCAAATCCGGCTCGAAGGATAATTTTTTTCTATCTTAAGCTTTTAGAGAACACTTATACCCTGTTTACATTAGTATTATGGAATGTAATCCAACTGTAGGTTTAATCTGTTGTGTTGTCCTTCGATAGCTCAGTTGGTAGAGCGGTGGACTGTAGTGGTGTAATAAGATATCCATAGGTCGCTGGTTCAAATCCGGCTCGAAGGATGATATTTTTGTTTGTTTTTTCCTACCTCCGTAAAACTCCATTTGTTTTTCTTGCTACAGGAAGAGGAAGACATCTACTTGAAGATCTATGAATATTGTGAGGCTGTGATCCACCTGGAGTCATCCCACACCCGAGTGTCAGCTCAGACCAACGATGACAAAGAAATGATACAAATGTTACACAAGTATGTCGCATTTCATGTGTAGTTGTGTATATATACTCCCTTTTGTGGGCTCAAACAAACATAATCCACAAATCACCCTTTTGGATTTGAGTATTGTTTTGTACCGATTGCTATAGCAGCTCCTAATTTATGTGAGTACCACTCTGTGTGTGTCCTTGTGTGCCTCTCAGGTGCTCTGAAGTGACACTGAAACATCAACTGTGTGGAGAGCAGCTCTCCCAGCTGTCTGACATCATTCCTCACATTGAGTTCCCTGAAGATGGTGGTCCTCTCACCATCCAGTGGATGCAGAGGCGCCTGGAGGAGTTGAACGATGAAAGAGGAAGACTACTGAATGAGAAGAGAAATGCCAATACCAAGATGGCCAAGCACAAGGAGTCTGTTCTCTCAGAGCTGGAAAAGTTGAGAGGATTGAACAGAGCTCATCGCAAACTCATGCTAGAGATATGGGAGCACCTCACTGCTCTGGCTAGGGTGAGCACATTATTGATATTATCTATATGTTTGTAGTAAAAATGTGGAATTTGACTATTCATAAATTTTCATTCCTCTTTAGTTGGAGGAGCCACCGCCACCAGGCCAGATCCAACCTGGACCAAGAGGCTTCATCAACTTGCAAAATAAGTTTGGTGAGGTTGTGAGGTCTTTCATTCAATCCACACAGGAACTCATTGGTAAGGCTTCCTCATGCTCTGGCTGGCATCAACCAATATAAGAGCTGTGTGTTGCATGAATACATCCACTCATGTTCATTCTTCTTCTCTCTCGTAGCCTCTGACATGTCCCTGGCAGCTAAACCAACTTGGACCACCAAGGCTCGTGCTGAAGAGTTTGCCCGGATGAGAAATGCTGCAGAGAACCTTAGGTTGCTAGCTGAATGGTATGTGGAAGTGCTATATTGCAAACTGTGTGTGTGTGTGTAGTGTTTGTCAGTGGCCTATATTGAATGACCTGAGTTTGTCACTTAAATCTTTCGGTTGTCCTTCGATAGCTCAGTTGGTAGAGCGGTGGACTGTAGTGGTTTGATAGATATCCATAGGTCGCTGGTTCAAATCCGGCTCGAAGGATGATTTTTTTTTATCTTAAGCTTTTAGAGAACACTTTACTCTGTTTACATTAGTAGTGTGGAATGTAATCCAACCATAGGGTTGATCAGATGTGTTGTCCTTCGATAGCTCAGTTGGTAGAGCGGTGGACTGTAGTGGTGTAATAGATATCCATAGGTCGCTGGTTCAAATCCGGCTCGAAGGATAATTTTTTTTGTTCTTTCAGCATCTATTCTCTATTCTCTTCAATTCAGTTTGCTTGGCCAGTTGCTTGCATTCACTGACCAACTCTTCCAAGGTCAAGCTTGTGGCAACTTGAAGTGGAACCCTCCTCCTCAACTTGAATCAGGTATGGAGAATATATTTTGATGGTTTGAATTCCTTTTCAGGTTTTGCAATAATTAATGTTCTTTTGTTCTTGGTCTGTTTGATAATCTTTGTTTAGTGATCCCCAAAAGTACCTCAACTGTGAGTATTTCCAGTCAAACTCCTGGCCAGGGCGCTGAGAACGAACAACAGCAACAACAACAACAACAGCAAACCAAGAGTAAGTCCCTAGTCATTAGGACTACCGTATAGCACAAAATATTGGCAGGTATAAAATTTGGCGGATTGTCCAAAATTTCATGATTGGCGGATTTTATTTTGGCGTTTGTGCACGCAGCAATACACGTATTCCATATGCAGATTTTAATATTGGCGAATTGGCGGTTTCGGTAAGGACCGCCGATATTAAATCCGCCAAATCGTCATTTTTGCACATGCACACCAAATTTTTGTGCTATACAGTATTGTATAAACATGCAATAACATGAGATTATAGTCTAAGCTGTTGACCTGAATAAACAATTGCGATTTCATTGTCACAGTAATTATTATTCTTTTATATGTACCTACTACAGTCTATCGTTCAAGCCAGGGTATTGTAAGGGACAAGAGAACTGGAAAAGGTTTCTGATAAACTCTTATCCAGTGCATTGTACTTACACTTACAATTGTCCTTTGTTTATTTAGCCTTGCAGGAGCAGAACTCCTATGCTGTAAGCGTGTGGCGTAGAGTGAAGGCCAAACTGGATGGTAGAGACCCAGATTCCAACTACAGACAGACAGTAGCTGAGCAGGTGGGCATTATATGAAATCATAATTATTGCTGTATTCAAAATCTTTATAAATTTTCCCATTGTTAGGTCAAGTTTGTCATTGATGAAGCCACCAGCCTTGATAACCTTTGCCAGCTCTATGAGGGCTGGACCCCTTGGGTGTGAGTGATTGTACCATTGAAAGAACTTTTCAAATTTAACGACTATTGACATTGACTATGAGAGAGAGAAAGAGATAGACTTAGGAAAACAAGAAAAGCTGTGCCAGCTACCTATGGCTACACACAGAATCACTAAATGGACCCACAAAACAACAAGGCAGTCCGTCCTCCCCACTGTGTGTTTAGTAGTTATTCTCTCTCTCTCTCTTGATCCATTGTCACATAATGGTCGTCATATGAACAGTAGTTTGTTTGTATTAGCAGAACTTCACACCATTGGTCCATGCTAAATGATATGTTACCAAGTTTTTCTTCACATCCACACCATTAAATAAATTTTGTACACACTAAGTCTTTAAATTTTGAGATTTTGTATCACCCCCATAGTAGCTAGTGATTTTGTTAATGTAGATCAAAGTAGTTGAGTTATTTTCTTTGTAAAGTTAACAACTAATATTTTAATTTGCTTAATATAGTATAATAGAGATATTTTGTTTGCATAAAAATTAATTATTATAAGATTGTCAATAATTATTATAACATAATTATTAATTTTATCTACGTATACTATGCAACAAACTTACATGACATTGTCTCATTAATTTTGGTATTTTGAGTTTATAATTGCAAATATCAATAATTGTAGTAACAGATCGATGTTTGCTGAAAGGTTGAAAGATTGATTTATTGTGCAGTCCTATCCTATTATGTATGTGCTAAAAGATAATTATAGATTAATGCATGAGTGTTATTATTTGCAGATTAGGAGATTAGGCATTGATGTGTGCTAAAACAACAAAACATTGATAGCTGATGTACATGTGCGAAAGATTGAAGATTGATGTGTGCTAAAAGATTGAAAGATTAATATATACTGATTATGATGCTAAATGACTGAAAGATTGAAAATGTTGAGCTAGCTACCTGCTAGAACAAAATGTTTCTATAGAATTAACTGCATAGAATCGATCGATCCACGCGGCCTCGTGCGCATGCGCGTGAAAACACAATCACGTGCGCACAAATGCGGTTTCCATGGATAACGCACAGTTGCTATACACAATCACTTGGTGGATCTTAGGAAGCCGGCAAGTTTCACGAAAACTTTCAGCCATTGTAAGTGGAGTAAAGCTAACTTTTTACTGTGAAAAAAGTGAACCAAAACTTTTTCATACGTTGAACAAATGGAACCAAGCAAAGAAGTCATCCAAGAACGGCTGATGAGCCGCAAGGAAGACGCTCTTACCATGGTCGACCATGTACCACATCTTGTAGAAGATGCGGTATCCCCTATCCTTCACAGGGACATGGTGAAGGAAATGACAAACATCATTGATGACTCTGATGTCAAAGAGAGTGTTATCAGTCAGGAGAATGAGCAAAGTGATGTCTGTGATGACAGCTCTGAAGAAGAAAGTGATGAATATGATGAAGAAAACTGTACTACCAATGAGGTAGAAAGTGATGAAACAAGTGATGGAGAAAGTGATGAAAGTGACATGTATAGTGATGAAGAGAGTGAAGCTAGTGATGAAAGTGATGAAGAAATTCATCCATGGCCAGTTGAAAACAGAATTGAAGAAAGTGAAGTTAGTGACGAAAGTGATGAAGAAGAAATTCATCCAGTTGAAAATAGAATTGAAGAAAGTGATGTTTGTGATATTCAAAGTGAAGATAGAAAGGAAATCAGTAACAAAGAAGATATATCCACTGATATTGTTTCCCTGGACAGTGGAAGTGATGTCTCGAGTGTTGATCTTGATAGCATTCTCAGTTTGAGTGAGAGTGTGATGAATCCTTTCAACGATGACCGAAGTGATATGTTTGATTATACTCCTCCAGAGGAACACGACTATCTTACCTGTGGTTGTGCATTTTGTGCAGACAGAATGATGAAAGAAAAAAGCTCTGGAAAAGTAAGTTCATGTTTTACTTTGTTGAGAAACTTATATATAGACCAAGTAAGAGGTGGTTTCACTTACACTGACTCGATTATTTTCTGATACAGCCAAAGGAGCCAGAGACAGAGCCACAAGAAGCTCCTCAGACAGACTTGGAAGAGGGCCTTGGATCATTGCTGGAGGATGATCTTGAGATAGAGCTCTCAGAAGAAGAGCCTGAAGCTAAAGCAGAGAACACAGTAACTCTTTCTGAGGTCAAGGATGCAGTGAAGAAGCTGTTGGTATGTGATTATTACATACTCATAATTATAAAGTTTGCATATGTATATATGTAGCTGGATTTTTTACAACTCCAATTAATGCTATTATTATTTGTTTATCAAATGTAGGGAACATGTACCACATTTCCATCTCTGTCACAATACTCTACTTTTGAGTTTGATAGCAGCTGCTTTGGAGAGGATCAGACTCTCTTGATGTCTGTGCAGATGTTTTATGCCTGTGGACTAGTCAAGAAATTCCACATAAAGGAGAAGGTATTGCACAATCATACATGTGTATTGCAATGTTCAGATTCATGTTTTGTATATTCTGTTTCAGGTTCTCTTCAGATGGTTGGTCTCCGTCAGGATGAACCATAACCAGCATCGTTGTTACCACAACTGGAACCACTCCTTCAAAGTGGCCCAGAGCCTGTTTGCTCTCATGAGTGTACGTTTACTTGAATAGATAGAAAGTTTACTTAATATGTGTGTATGATCCATGGTCTCGTGTTCATCCACATGCAGACTGGTGTTCTAGCCAAATGTTTTGATCCCTTGGAGAAACTAGCTCTCCTTGTTGCTGCCTTCTGTCATGACATGGACTATAAACCACCTCCAGTCAAGGATGACTTCCCCTGCGATCTTGGAGAGTTCTACTCCAGTACAATCACTGGCCGTCAGATGAAGATATTGGGGTCCATACTAGCCTCAAAGGTACAGGGACGCAAAGCAAGCCACTCTCTTCCATTTACATATATGTGTGTTGTGAAATAATATTATATAGAAGTATAATATTCTTGGGCGCCTCCACAAGAAAGACTACGCTTCCATTGTTGAAATGATAAACAAGGCTATCAATGCCACTGACCTTGAAAAGTCTTCTCTCCATGTTGAGCAGTTCATTCAACTGGTGAACAAAAGGACTTTTGATATGTGTCTCCCCAAACACAAGCAACTCTTCATGTATGTGTTCTTTAGGGTTAAGTGCCATAAATTTTGATCAGAGTATTGCTTAGGTTTGCCAGGTAATCATGGACTTCTTCATCTTCTATAGGGTTATGCTGGTGACAGTGTGTAATCTTTCCTCTCTTGCACAGCCCTGGGAGGCTCACCAGAATGTAAGAACTGAAATCAATGCATGTCAACAATAATGTTCATGTGTATTAAAATTATGATAATGACATCACTTGTAGGCATCTCGACTGGTGTACTCACAAGCACAAGCTTCCAACCGACGACTAAAGCAATCGGTATAATACATACATGCAATGTTGCCTACTAATTGTATACTGTTGAGTGCTTGAATCACCTTTCATTGTTTGCTGATGCTATAGAATATGGCAAATGAAGACTGGTACTCTCAACAGGCAATGTTCATGGAGAAATGCATCCCCCTCTACATTGTAAGTTAACATCACACCCCTTATATACGATTGTATCAGTCATCATTTGGATATATTTTTCATGTAGGCATTGTCAAGGATCTTTCCAGAGTGTTTCACTCCTATTCTGAACATGGTAGTGGAGAACTGTAACCGATGGGAGGGAATGTGTGGGCCTGATGCAGATTACTGTCCACCCGACCTCAAGAGATTCGGATCACAAAGTTTGGAGGGTAAGGAATACACATACAATTTTGTGTAACTTGTTATTGAGTTTCCTATCTCTGCGTAGACTTATCCATATCATCAGATTCTCTGTCAGCTTCATTGGAGTGCCTCTTCAACATCAACAAAAAGAAGAATCGCTCCTTATTGTCACGCATGCTCAGAGCATCTATAAAGTTCTTGAGGAAACTTTTCACCTCCAACCCTCCTGTAGTGAACGAAGAAAGCAGCTTCAGTGATGACTCTGGTATTGAACAAAGTCAAGGTGTACCCAGTGACCATGAGCCAAGCGATGCGAATGACAGTTTAAGTGGAGAAAGCATCTCTGATGGTGAAAATGAGGAAGAAGGTGACCAAGAGAGTGTTATCAGCTCTCAAGAAGATATGGCTGGAGAGTATGACTCTGTTGATGAAGAGAGCATTGCCAGCGATGAACAAAGCATTGCCAGTGATGACGAGGGCATTGCCAGCAATGACGAGAGCATTGTCAGTGATGAACAAAGCATTGCCAGTGAGGATGATAGCATTGCCAGCGATGACGAGAGCATTGCCAGTGATGACGAGAGCATTGCCAGTAATGACGAGAGCATTGCCAGCGATGAACAAAGCATTGACAGCGATGATGAGAGCATTGCCAGCGATGACGAGAGCATTGCCAGTGATAAACAAAGCATCGACAGTGATGAAGAGAGCATTGCCAGCGATGAACAGAGCATTGCCAGCGATGAACAGAGTATTGCCAGCGATGAACAGATCATTGCCAGTGATGAAGAAAGTTTTGCCAGTGATACAGAAAAAGTTGTTCAAGAGAGTGCTACCAGTGATCAGAAGAGCAATACAAGTGAGGAAGAAAAGGACATCATTGCCGAAGAAAAAAACACCACTCAGGAAACCCACCAGACAGAGACCGATTGCAGCTCTCATAGCTATGATGGTGGTGATCCAGGAGATGGAGACAGTGATGCATTGATGCTCACTTCTGATGAGAGTGTTTACAACCCCTTCAATGATGACCGAAGTGATATGGAGGATGGAGCTTGTGACCCAATGTTGCACGATTGTTTCACTTGCAATTGTGCAACTTGTGCCTTCAGAATGAAGGAGTTTGATGATGTCCTTGTAAAAGTAAGTAAAGTATTATCACTTTGTCATTGTCAGTATATCCCAATAGATGCAAATGATGTACATGTGTGTCTTCATACAGCCTCCCGAGGTTGAAGTAAAGCCAAATGAAAGTGTGTTTGAGACAGAGCCCCTAGAAAAGGAGATCAAGACTGAAATGAGTGCATTAACACTGTCTCGGGTGGAGGATGCAGCAAACAAGTTGCTTGTATGTAATTTTTATCACTTGGAACTGCACTACTGCAGTCTTATATAATTTCGTCTCTCATTGTATTTGCATAATTATATGTTCACAGGAAACAGACATTGCTCTACCTTCTCTGACTGAATACTCCAGCTTTGCCTTCAACTGTGACAGCACCTACTTTGGAGAGGATCACATTATCTTGATGTCCCTTGAGATGTTTTATGCCTGTGGGCTAGTGAAGGAGTTTAGAATACAAGAGAAAGTGAGTTGAAACTATAATCTTTTTTAGTTAACTTCTCAGCTATAAAAGTCAACAGTAAAACGCTAATAGGACCTGGTAATTTTATGTGAAATGTCCAGGTTCTCTTGAGGTGGTTGATCTCAGTTAAGATGCATCACCGTTGCTATTCCTACCATGACTGGAAGCACTCCTTCAATGTGGCACAGAGCATGTTTGTTCTCTTCAATGAATATGTAAGTACAATGGATGTAGACAAATTTTATACTGATTTGAACTTCTTGGCTTCCACATGTTCATCCACAGACTGGCATTCTAGCCAAATGTTTTGATCCCTTGGAGAAACTAGCTCTCCTTGTTGCTGCCTTCTGTCATGACATGGACTATAAACCACCTCCAGTCAAGGACGACCTTCCCAGTGATCTTGGAGAGTTTTACTCCAGTAGAATCACTGATCGTCAGATGAGGATATTGGGCTCCATACTGATCACAGAGGTACAGCGTTTGCATGTAATTGGGCTGTATTCTTTCATAATGTGATTTTATACTTCTCCTTAGGGGTGTGACATTTT
>CAXIPT010000001.1:8227105-8266168 GCA_964030475.1 Tethya wilhelma
TCCTTTCAACGATGACCGAAGTGATATGTTTGATTTTACTCCTCCTGAGGAGCACGACTGTCTTACCTGTGGCTGTGCATTTTGTGCAGACAGAATGATGAAAGAACAAAGCTCTGGAAAAGTAAGTTCATGTTTTACTTTGTTGAGAAACTTATATATACACCAAGTAAGAGCTGGTTTCACTTACACTGACTTGATTATTTTCTGATACAGCCAAAGGAGCTAGAGATAGAGCCACAAGAAGCTCCTCAGACAGACTTGGAAGAGGGCCTTGGATCATTGCTGGAGGATGATCTTGAGATAGAGCTCTCAGAAGAAGAGCCTGAAGATAAAGCAGAGAACACAGTAACTCTTCCTCAGGTCAAGGATGCAGTGAAGAAGATGTTGGTATGTGATTATTACATACTCATATAAAGTTTACCCATATATATATGTATAAATATGTAGCTGGATTTAAACAACTCCAATTATTATTTGTTTATCAAATGTAGAGAACATGTACCACACTTCCATCTCTGTCACAATACTCCACTTTTGAGTTTGATAGCAGCTGCTTTGGAGAGGATCAGACTGTCTTGATGTCTGTGCAGATGTTTTATGCCTGTGGACTAGTCAAGAAATTCCACATAAAGGAGAAGGTATTGCACAATCATGTGTATTGCAATGTTCAGATTCATTTTTTGTATATTCTGGTTCAGATTCTCTTCAGATGGTTGGTCTCCGTCAGGATGAACCATAACCAGCATCTTTGCTACCACAACTGGAACCACTCCTTCAAAGTGGCCCAGAGCCTGTTTGCTCTCATGAGTGTACGTTTACGTGAATAGATAGAAAGTTTACTTAATATTTGTGTATGATACATAGTCTCGTATTCATCCACAGACTGGCATTCTAGCCAAATGTTTTGATCCCTTGGAGAAGCTAGCTCTCCTTGTTGCTGCCTTCTGTCATGACATGGACTATAAACCACCTCCAGTCAAGGACGACCTTCCCAGTGATCTTGGAGAGTTCTACTCCAGTACAATCACTGGCCGTCAGATGAAGATATTGGGCTCCATACTAGCCTCAAAGGTACGTGCAGGGATGCAAAGCAAGTCACTCTCTTCCATTTACATGTATGTGTGTTGTAAAATATAATAGAAGTATAATATTCTTGGGCACCTCCACAAGAAAGACTACGCTTCCATTGTTGAAATGATAAACAAGGCTATCAATGCCACCGACCTTGAAAAGTCATCTGTCCATGTTGAGCAGTTCATTCAACTGGTGAACAAAAGGACTTTTGATATGTGTCTCCCTAAACACAAGCAACTCTTCATATATGTGTATAGGGTTAAGTGCCATAATTTTGATCAGAGTATTGCTTAGGTTTTCAATGTAATTATATGGACTTCTTTGTCTTGTATAGGGTTATGCTGGTGATAGTGTGTAATCTTTCCTCTCTTGCACAGCCCTGGGAGGCTCACCAGAATGTAAGAACTGAAATCAATGCATGTCAACAATAATGTTCATGTGTATTAAAATTATGATAATGACATCACTTGTAGGCATCTCGACTGGTGTACTCACAAGCACAAGCTTCCAACCGACGACTAAAGCAATCGGTATAATACATACATGCAATGTTGCCTACTAATTGTATACTGTTGAGTGCTTGAATCACCTTTCATTGTTTGCTGATGCTATAGAATATGGCAAATGAAGACTGGTACTCTCAACAGGCAATGTTCATGGAGAAATGCATCCCCCTCTACATTGTAAGTTAACATCACACCCCTTATATACGATTGTATCAGTCATCATTTGGATATATTTTTCATGTAGGCATTGTCAAGGATCTTTCCAGAGTGTTTCACTCCTATTCTGAACATGGTAGTGGAGAACTGTAACCGATGGGAGGGAATGTGTGGGCCTGATGCAGATTACTGTCCACCCGACCTCAAGAGATTTGGATCACAAAGTTTGGAGGGTAAGGAATGCACTTACAATTTTGTGTAACTTGTTATTGAGTTTCCTATCTCTGCATAGACTTATCCATATCATCAGATTCTCTGTCAGCCTCATTGGAGTGCCTCTTCAATATCAACAAAAAGAAGAATCGCTCCTTATTGTCACGCATGCTCAGAGCACCTATAAAGTTCTTGAGGAAACTTTTCACCTCCAACCCTCCTGTAGTGAACGAAGAAAGCAGCTTCAGTGATGACTCTGGCATTGAACAAAGTCAAGGTGTACCCAGTGACCATGAGCCAAGCGATGCGAATGACAGTTCAAGTGGAGAGAGCATCTCTGATGGTCAAAATGAGGAAGAAGGTGACCAAGAGAGTGTTATCAGCTCTCAAGAAGATGTGGCTGGAGAGTATGACTCTGTTGATGAAGAGAGCATTGCCAGCGATGAAGAGAGCATTGCCAGCAATGACGAGAGCATTGTCAGTGATGAACTGAGCATTGCCACTGATGAACAAAGCATTGCCAGTGATGACGAGGGCATTGCCAGTGATGACGAGAGCATTGCCAGTGATGACGAGAGCGTTGCCAGCGATGACGAGAGCATTGCCAGCGATGACAAGAGCATTGCCAGCGATGAACAGAACATTGCCAGCAATGACCAGAGCATTGTCAGTGACGAAGAGAACATTGCCAGTGACGAAGAGAGCATTGCCAGTGATGAAGAGAGCATTGTCAGTGACAAAGAGAACATTGCCAGTGACGAAGAGAACATTGCCAGTGATGAAGAGAGCATTGCCAGTGATGATGAGATCATTGCCAGTGATGAAGAGAGTATTGCCAGTGATACAGAAAAAGATGTTCAAGAGAGTGCTACCAGTGATCAGAAGAGCAATATAAGTGGGGAAGAAAAGGACATCATTGCCGAAGAAAAAAACACCACTCAGGAAACCCACCAGACGGAGACCAATTGCAGCTCTCATAGCTATGATGGTGGTGATCCAGGAGATGGACATAGTGATGCATTGATGCTCACTTCCGATGAGAGTGTTTACAACCCCTTCAATGATGACCGAAGTGATATGGAGGATGGAGCTTGTGACCCAATGTTGCATGATTGTTTCACTTGCAATTGTGCAACTTGTGCTTTCAGAATGAAGGAGTTTGATGATGTCCTTGTAAAAGTAAGTAAAGTATTATCACTTTGTCATTGTCAGTATATCCCAATAGATGCAAATGATATACATGTGTGTCTTCATACAGCCTCCCGAGGTTGAAGTAAAGCCAAATGAAAGTGTGTTTGAGACAGAGCCCCTAGAAAAGGAGATCAAGACTGAAATGAGTGCATTAACGCTGTCTCGGGTGGAGGATGCAGCAAACAAGTTGCTTGTATGTAATTTTTATCACTTGGAACTGCACTACTGCAGTCTTATATAATTTCATACTCTCATTATATACTCATATGTTCACAGGAAACAGACATCGCTCTACCTTCTCTGACTGAATACTCCAGCTTTGCCTTCAACTGTGACAGCACCTACTTTGGAGAGGATCACATTATCTTGATGTCCCTTGAGATGTTTTATGCCTGTGGGCTAGTGAAGGAGTTTAGAATACAAGAGAAAGTGAGTTGAAACTATAATTTTTTAGTTAACTTCTCAACTATAAAAGTTAACAGTAAAACACTAATAGGACCTGGTAATTTTATGTGAAATGTCCAGGTTCTCTTGAGGTGGTTGATCTCAGTTAAGATGCATCACCGTTGCTATTCCTACCATGACTGGAAGCACTCCTTCAATGTGGCACAGAGCATGTTTGTTCTCTTCAATGAATATGTAAGTACATGTTGACAAATTCTATACTGATTTGAACTTTTTGGCTTCCATATGTTCATCCACAGACTGGCATTCTAGCCAAATGTTTTGATCCCTTGGAGAAACTAGCTCTCCTTGTTGCTGCCTTCTGTCATGACATGGACTATAAACCACCTCCAGTCAAGGACGACCTTCCCAGTGATCTTGGAGAGTTCTACTCCAGTAGAATCACTGACCGTCAGATGAGGATATTGGGCTCCATACTGATCACAGAGGTACAGCGTTTGCATGTAATTGGGCTGTATTCTTTCATAATGAGATTTTATACTTCTCCTTAGGGGTGTGACATTTTTGAAGGTGTCCCCGGGTGCAACTACATGGCTCTAGTTGGAATGATTGAACAGTTTATTGCTGCAACTGACTTTAGTAAGTCCGCAAAGATGGATGAAACATTTGTTGAGCTGGTGAACCAGGAAAAATTTAATGTGTTCATCCCTGAACATAAGCAACTTGGCATGTAAGTGTATACCCTCTACAAATGTGTGTTGTTGTTCAAACAGTGTTTAATAACAGATTTTCCCTCAAACATTGTGTAGGGTTATGCTGATGAAAATGTGTGATCTTTCCTCTCTTATACGCCCGTATGATATTCACCTGAATGTAGGTTTGACAGCCGAGATAAATTGTACAGTTTTATGGTGATTGATGTACCCGTTTTCCAAAACACATTCACGCTTTGCTTTTAGATAACTCAAAAGGTCCACTCACTTGCACAATGTTGCAACAGAAGATTAAATCAATTGGTAACAATAATCTTTCAATGTTATTCTAGTAGCGAAGTTAGTTTCATACTTCTGTTGTCTGATAACACTTACAGGATTTGACAGATGAGTACTGGTATTCTCAGCAAGTAGCTTTCATGGGAAAATGCGTTCAATCCTATTTCATTGTAAGACATGCATTCTTACTAAAGAACTGATGAAGAGTAATTCCACTTGTATTATTACTTCTATATCTACAGGGATTGGCAAAAGTTATGCCACTATGCTTTGTCCCTCTAAACGTTGGGGTAGTGAACAACATGGTCCGATGGAAGGTACTATGTGGGCGTATTGGAGATTTCGATCCAATGTAGTCCAGCACTGCTATCGAAAGAAAACTACATTGTAGTAGTAGCATAAAACAGATCAGTACTAATTTGACCTTGTGAAATAATGACTCGATCAGTGAACTTAATTTCATACATGTATACAATGCTCATATTATTTTTTTTTCTTTTTTCAATACATTATCATGGATATTATGCTCACGCACCGACTATATGCGCTATGCGTCGCAGGCGCATAATATTTACAAAAGGGGTGGGGTTATATTGCATGGCCGGCCACACGCACGTACATATACGATCTTGATGGATCAAGGCACCGCGGCCACACCAGACTGAGTTGATACAATGGAACGTGATAATTTTTTTTTAGGTGCTCTGCATTTTATTGGCTCCGTTTTAATTCCTTCAGGTGAGTCTTAGTTGTCATAAATGTATGATATCAAAACCAGGAGAAAATTGGTATAGTGGTACCATATTATGATTCTGTAGCAGACTTTTTGCTTCACTAAATCTTGGTTTTCACAATCATGATACTTCATAACTAGGTGAATGTATGTGCTCAGTACCCGTTGTTTATATCTATTCCAGATACTGTGTTCAAGCTTACAGTAGGAATAATAATAGCAGTTTCTATTCTGTTCCTTGTTACAATTATTGTGACTTGGTAAGTTTGACTGTATTATAGTAATTGTTGACTAAAATAAATGATTTTGTAATTAATAATAGCATAGTTACTTGGAGGCATAAGCACGAGAAACTAAAAACTCTTATCGTTGTTCACAAACGAGGCAATGTAACAGATAAGTGTGTTGCATACAATACAAGTCAGAAACTAGGATCTGGTTCCAAAAAAGCCCTTAGCCAAAGTGTATGTGATTTACGAACTTCTGAACCAAGAAAAACTCTTTATGATCATAAGTCAAAACGATTCAGTGCAAGTTGCAGTGCCTTGAACCTGCCACTGCCTTCAAAACCAGGTTCTATTCATTTGGGTTCAAACATTGCATACGATAAACCAAACAAACCATTATCATCTCGTATCAGTGAACTGCAGTCTCATTATGAACATGTTTGTTGAGTTTGACTTTGTAAAGTTTACAAACTACACCAAAAACACTGAGTTCATTTGGGAATTAATCAAAGTGCATCAATTTGAAACTCTACTGTAAAGTATAAATTAATGATAACTTTTGGAAAATCATATTATTGTGAAATCATGAATTGTTTTTATTATTGCAGCAACTGTCTAATCTCACTTATTTCATAGATTATATAGCTCACGTCTGACATGCATTACACAATGTCATGGTGGTTTGCCACAATGTACTAATAGTGAATGGTTTTAGGGATTTTTAGTGGCCAGTAGTGGGAACTTTTGAGAGAGTTAGGGCATAATGAATATTAATAATGAACACTCCATCAAGAGGAGCAAGAACGACAACATATACATACAACAAATTAAGTAGATAATTAATAGTTATAATGTAGATATACAATAAACTTCATGATTTAAATGACAATTAGCAGACTGGTTACATCTAACATCTCTGATAAAACTTGCACACAGTTTGTCAGATTCTGAATAATGCTTGCAGTGCTTCTGACCTAGCTGAATGTTATAACCAAGATAGTTATACAGGCGAGAAGAAGAATGAAGAAACAAACCAGAGATGAGAGAAGACTTAGACTTGAGAGCAGACATCAGGAGACCTCTAGACCTTACAAGAATGGTATTGTATACACTTTGTAATTTAGCAACGGAGTGAACAATACCAGTGTGACTGTGACGAGGTAGCTGTGATATAATATTATACGTTCAGTTTGATACTTAATTATTAAGACAGCTGTCAACTTTTTTTATGTTGTCTGAGTCACAACAAAATGTCATTTCCCGCTCTAAACTACGCATGCGCAGAGCAATAAGCTTATTCCGAAAATTGCAAGTTCATATCAATTCCGCCTAGAATAAATCCACAATTATAATTCAGTTGGAAGGCCTATAATAAAGCCTTACTATGACAAGCCTACCACACTCAAAGTTGTCTATCATGTTTCTATATACCTACTATACGACCGTTACGTTACCGAGCTGAGCGCGCGATCGCGTTGCCAACTGTGCACGTGATCCAGAAGATGCGCGCGGTTGCCAGCGTAACGATGTTCTAGTTGTTGTCGTGTACGTACCAAGCCGGGAAGTTTCACGAAATTTTCAGTTCATTGTAACATTTACAAGCCAACTTCGAGAGTGAAAACATACAGCTGATCCATAGAGAAAAATGGAGAACGTGGAAGTGGATAAAGATTTCATCCAGAATTGGCTCAATAGTCACGAGGAAGAATTTACCAACCAATTCGTTGTCAACTGGATGAAGAGCCACAGCTTT
The DNA here is from genome assembly GCA_964030475.1 of Tethya wilhelma. Taxonomy (NCBI): domain Eukaryota; kingdom Metazoa; phylum Porifera; class Demospongiae; order Tethyida; family Tethyidae; genus Tethya; species Tethya wilhelma. The sequence goes on from CAXIPT010000001.1 coordinate 8,234,356, forward strand.
CTTCTGGAGAAAGTGGTTCCTTCCCATCATAAGGATATCAGTACTACCAGTACTGTTGTGAAGGAACAGAGAAACAAGTCTGATGATGATCTATATGATAAGGAAAGTTATCTGAGAAGCTACAGTTCAGATGAAGAAGAAAGTGATCCCAGTGAGGAAGAGAGTGAAAGCACTGATGAAGAAAGTTCTATCAGTGCTAAAGAAAGTGGCACTACTACTAGCCACGAAGAAATTTGTACCCATGAAGAGAGTGGTACAAGTGTCAGTGATGAAAATGAAATCACTGATCATGAGGCTTCCAGTGCCATAATGGTAGAACAAAGCCTAGACCAATGTGATCACGAACAAAGTGACGATCGTGATCAGGATAAAGATATGGCTCAAGTAGATAATGCCAGTGAAAATGAAGGAATTGAAGGTAACGACAGTTATTACACTACTGTTGAAGTCCTTGAAGAACAAATGGTTCAGGTACATTGTTGTTGAGTACAATAACTATTTCTATCTTCTATATTATGACCATATATTTCTTTGTAGCCTAAGGAGCTTGAGAGTGACTTGCAAGAAGAGAATGAGGCAACTGTGGTTCCTCTGGCTCAGGTGGAGAATGAGGTGGATGAGCTCCTGGTACGAGATTAACATCTATATCTGTTTGGTACATGGTTCAGAGTACGATAATAAACAATACTCTGCTCTCTCTCTGTACAGCAAAAGAAGTACTCCCTACCTTCTGTGACTAATTACTCCACCTTTGAGTTTGATGCCAGCTGCGTTAGAGAGGAAGTAACCATCCTCATTGCTATGCATATGTTTTATGCCTGTGGACTGGTGGGACAGTTCCACATACAAGAGAGGGTTCGTGCATATCTTTGTATACTAAATGTGAATCCATCAGGCAGTGTGTATAGTCACTTATTTGTTTTTAATGTACTGCAGGTTCTGTTGAGGTGGTTGATTGCTGTTAAGATGAACCACAACCAATACTTCTTCTACCACAACTGGAAGCACTCCTTCAATGTGGCACAGAGCCTGTTTGTTCTCATGAGTGTAAGTGCTGTCGTTTTATGACCAATGTAAGCTGTACCTCATTGATTTTTTTTTTGAAATTAGACGGATTGTCTAGCCCTGAGACTAACTCCGTTGGAGAAACTAGCACTTCTTATTGGTGCATTCTGTCATGATATGGACTATGAGCCCCCTCCACCGCAGCCGAACTTTGTGTTTCCCTGCGATCTTGAACAGTTCTACTCCAGTACAACCACTGGCCGTCAGATGAAGATATTGGGCTCCATACTAGCCACAAAGGTAAATCATTTTTTTACTAGTAATAATTTAGCAACACTCATGCAGCTATAATGTAACTTTGAAATTACTTACTCAGGAGTGCAACATTCTTGGATGCCTCCCCAACAAAGAGCACTCTGCTGTCATTGGTATGATAGAGCGGGCTATCAATGCAACTGATCTTGAGAGATCCTCAATGAAAATTGAGAAGTTTATCCAACTGGTAAACAAACGGAGATTTGATCCTTATGTTCCCAAGCACAAGCAACTCCTGATGTAAGTACCATGTAAAGAATCTTAAGAGCAGCGAGAGTATAAAAAAAATTACTCTAAAAAACAGTGAAGTGATGATCTATGTATCTTTTTGTGTGTCAAAAATGTCATGATTACAATTGTTTTACATATTCAACAGGGCTATGATAATAATAGTCTGTGACCTCTCCTCGCTTGTGCGGCCATGGGAAGCTCATCAGAGGGTACGTACAATCTACATGTAACTAGATACACACACACACACACACACGCACACACACACACACACACACACACACACACACACATTATTATTTGACTTCCATTTGCAGTTGTCAGAGTTGGTGTATATGCAAGCACTAGCTTCCAACCCCAGAATGTTGCAACTGGTAGGTCTCATTTTCACCATTTCGTTGAAAGAAAGCAGTGTTCTATTATCATCATAATTATTAATGTAAATTTAGGACTCAAGAAAAGAAGAAAGGTGTTATCAACAGGCAATGTTTATGGAGAAATGTGCTCCCCTGTACACTGTAAGCTAAGACAAAGACAATGTTATACCCTCAAATTGTCAGTCACATTATTGTGATGACACTCTCACTCCTAATAGGCCTTGGCAAGTGTACTTCCACAGTGTTTCTACCCACTGCTCACTAATCTGTTGAGCAATCGGGATCAATGGGAGAAGACATGTGTGCCAGTTTCAGCTTCAAGATCACTTAGACTTAAGCCATATGGGATGGAAGCATCAGAGAGTAGTAAGTCAACTTGAAGTTAGATATGTTGCCAGAATCACTCTAATAACATTTTCATTGTTCCAAATTGTAGGTACATCCCTGTCATCAGTGTCCTCTGTGTCGGTCACACTAGATGGTGATGGCTTACATCAGCAGAGCTTGTTTGGCAATACAAGTTCACTTGGTGATGAGAATAACAAGAAATCAAAGAAAAAGAAACGCTCCTTTTGGAGTTGTTTTCTTAGACCACCAAGAATGATTTTGAAGGCTTTCAGAAGAAAGAGAACTCAATGAGAGTTTATTACAACTACAGAATAATTAATGAACACGTACACCAAGTGTGTGGAATAATTCAGACAGACACTGTTACTCTATAATATTATGCATGATGTACCATACATCAATTTTTCACATTGAAATTATTATTAAACCATCAAAATTGCAGCAGCTACATAAAATTTACAATTCAGTCAGCTAATAATATTATTAGAGAAAATTTTCAAAATTCAAATGCAAGGTTCCACCGTTCATCTTTGACCCAGTGTTGGTTACTGAAGTGGACACGATTGCCATCTTGAAGCCACTTTAGTTTCAGAAGGGGCTCAATGTCACGCTGGTCTACTCCTGCACTCTTCAAAGCTCGCTCCACAAGAGAGATGTGACGGTTTATCTCATTGATAGCTTCAGTGACTTGAGCATTCTTCACCTTCTTCTTTCTTTTCTTCACTTCAATGTCAATCAGCTTGAGACCGGCAAGAATGCTTCGACCAGATGAGACATACAGGCTAGGCTCACTTTGTATGCCTTCGGAGAACTCTCTCATGCGCTGGGCTGCTCCAGAGCAGCTGTATAGCTCATCAGCAATCTCCTTAGCAGCTGTAGTCATGACAAGGTCTGATTTGGTCAAAGCTATTCCATTGGGAAGTTTGAACGTCAAAGAGGTGGATGATGCTTGTTGGGCATCTGCATTGGGCTGAGCTTTGAGCAGATTGAGCTTACAATGCATTGGAAGACCATAGAGAGTAGCAAGAAACACTTGACCGTAGTTGCTGGCCAGTGGTACTTCAGTTGAGCTGGGGGAGAGGTGGGAATCATCGAGACTCATGGACACCATGTTGCCCCCAGCACCATCCACAGCAACAAACTTACAAGAACGAAGGATGGGGAATCGGCGGAGATCAACATTTCCGTATGTGTATCGGAATGCACTCACAGGCTCAATGCGACGTGTACGTGCTAGGACTACAGTTGCTTGTGTAGGATGATCTTTCTCAAGTTTCTTGAGGAAATTTTTCTCCCACTTGTACTGCGGTTTCAGATCAACACAGCACGTTCCAGGTGGACACACGTGTTTGCCACCATAAGCACCAGGAGGTAAATTCAATGGCTCTTCCACAGTTGATAAATGTCGCAGGATCTGTGAATCTCCTCGATCGTAAAATCGACCAGGTCGTCTTGGGGGAGAAGGTACTTCAGGCATGAAAAGAACCATACTGGAATGGAGATCCTTAAGAGAGTTGTTGCTGTAGTTTGCACCATGGAAGTGGCAGATAATATCAAGCCCCAACAGCTGGTTAAGATTGCAGTGAGGGTAGAGGATCATTCTACCAGAGTACCGTCCTTCCCACGAGACCTGGTGTCTGGTGTTGGTGTCAGAGTCGACTGAGAGACCACTGTAACGAGTTGTGTCCCAAAAGTCAACACTTACTCCCAATTCCTGAAAGATTTTTTCCCAGTACAGGAATTCTTTTCGTGAAATCACATCACCAGTAATCATCAAGACATCAGCTGGTGGATCACGAGGGATGTAAGATGGTGAGACACGAATTTTCTCAAAGTTGTACTCAATGAGCTTGTCACGTAGGAAGAGGTCTGCTTGCCAGTGACAATAGTCACAGAGCTCTGCAAAGCTGTCCATTTGCAGAGTGACTTGGACATTGACAGTCTCTCCAGGAGGAATGTGATGTACTTGGATGTACATGCTGTCTCGGACGTTGGAATCATAAGTGATGGTATATGGCACTGTGGATATTCCAATGTTGGCAGAACCCACTGGAATCAGCCGGGCGTCAAGATGTACTTGAAGGACCACTTTTCCTCCAAAGCTTGGGTCACTTCCGTAAGGCATAGTAGAGATGTTCTTCACCCCTATATCAATCACAGACACTTCTCCTCTGCCAAGATTTTCAGAGCATCTCAGATAATCAAGCTTTACAGGATACTGCACAACTAGCTTCTGATGCAGGAAGGATTTCTCAAATGGTCTTCCCAGCAGCTCAACACGAGGGTGGAACTCAGCAGTGGACACAAACGGACCAGGAGCATTGGGTGGTGGTTGATCAAAAATGCGTCCGTAGTAGGTTGTGGGGATCGTAAAGGACTGGCCAGGGTACAGAGCTGCACTAGGAAGATCAAACTTGATGGGCTCAAATTTGATTGTTTTAGTGGAAGGCATGAAGGCAGACGCACCTTCAGGAAGTGGCAAACCACCGCTGTTTACCACAGTAACTCCAGACACAAGGATACGCTCATTGGGTTCAAAGATTCCATCATCAATGGCTGAAACAGTCTTGAGGCTGGTCACTTCAGCATCGTAACGTGTTCCTGTCTGGTAAAGAACACTGCCTTCTGGTGAGCTAACGACCCACAATATTCCACCAACGTTGGCTGGCTGGCCATCTGTCCCTCTTGGACCATTAGATCCACATGGACCAGAAAATCCATTTTGACCTGGAAAACCATTCTGTCCCGCAGGTCCGTCAGGATAATGTCTCAACTGGCCATTTGTCCCTTCGTAGCTACCCCCCTGTCCTCCGGGACCTCCAAGACCACCCTTCCCTCCACTACCTCCATGACCACCACTGCCACCATTCCCACCATCTCCTCCTATACCAGGAGCACCGCACATGCAGTCAGCTTCGACAAGCATAAGCAACTCTGGTTTAGCAGTTTGCAGCACACATACACCGCCATAGCCAGCACTACCTCCATTCCCTCCTGTGCCACCATCACCGCCAGCTCCCCCTGCTCCTCCACGACCACCATCGCCACCTGGTCCTCCACTACCACCTGGACCTATGCTAGAATTCTTTCCAGGATATCCGTCAGTCCCAGGTCCGCCAGTTCCTCCCGTCCCACCAACTCCACCATCGCCACCACGACCACCGTGTCCTCCATTACCACCGCGACAGTTTACAAGAAGCACTTCTTCCACTCTAGTGCCACCTAGCTTAGCAACAGCAGATACAGTGCCAGATACATGAAGCTCATCAGCATCACCCCACACATTCAGTATCATGTCACTTGCTTCGGTAGCATCAGCACCACGACCAGCATCACCACCACATTTACCAGCGCTGGCAGCACTTCCAGATCCTCCCTTTCCACCATAACCAATTCCATTGTTTCCGTTGTAACCATTTGATCCACTTTCTCCTGGTTCTCCGTGGATACCTTGTTGGCCATGTACACCACAAGCATATAAGGTAAACCCATGTGGCTTTGACAGGGCCCTCTGTGATGTGGCTTTAATAACTGCCACATCAGAAACAACTCCTGGAGGGATGACAGATTCACGTCGTCTGTCTCCGTAGGGAAACTGCTGTTTCTGAACAACAGGAAGAGGCACAGGGGCTGGACGAGGATCGTCAAAGAATGTGATCTGCTTGAAGTGGTCAAGAAAGAAGTAGGTCTTCTTCACCGGATCCCACAGTGCTTGTAAGCCAATCTCCAGTCCAACCTCAGGACCGTAGCCAATGCTGGTTGGGAAGAACACAGGTGGGCCATGGGGAGGCTTAAACATGTCATGCCATGGCCTACGAAACGCTTTAGGCAATGGGGCATTAGGATTGTACATTGGAATTGCTGACCCAGGAAATGCAAGCTGTGCCTGCACATTTGCTGGTAGATTGACACCAGTATCCTTAGGGAAGTAGAATCCATAAGGAAGTTGTTGGATTGTGTCAGCATACGTTGGAGGAGCATCAACTGGACGAGTGAAGGTTGTATCATCCGACTTTCCTCCCTGGGTTTCATAGACCTTTTGCTGCTGATAGAGCTCATCCTCAGAAGGATGTAAGACATCCCAAAGACCATGAGTAGCTTCAATAGGGATGTCACCTGAATCACTCTGCTTCGTGAACAATCCAGTTCCCGTTGCTCCAAGAGAGGCCATGAACTTCCTCAGTTGAACGATATTTTCGGCCCGGAAACGACAGATCTCTTGTTGTGTTGTCATGTTTAAAACACGAAATCCCAGAAAATCTTTATTCTTTTGATCAGTGGTAAGTGGCTCGATTTGAATGCTCCCTGTTTCAAACTTATACAAAGTGTGGCGATCTGTTCCATGCTTCTCAATAGAATGAATTCGAACACCTAAACAAAGATGATGATCATCAATGTGATGATATTGCTGGTGTTTTGATTTTTGCTATCATACATTTAATTTGACTATAATAACAATGTTACAATCACATGAGTCTACTCTAGCAACTAGGTTCACCACCTGTACCATTACTCTTACACTGACCCAATTAGCCTTGACAGGAAATGTCAAAGTACAGGTTAAGTATAGTTTGGAGGTCAAGTACCCTACTCTTGAGTACTCCACTTGACACTTTAATAAGGTATGACATTGTACAATAATTATTACAGAATGATTTACAGTAACTGTATAGCTGAAGTATGATTTGACCTACAACTTATAGTCTGACTGTCATCGAACATAAAGATTGTTAACCATTAATTATTCACTGTGGCTAGAGTACCGGCAGTCCGTATACTTTCCTATTGCTTTTGTATATTACAGAGTTACGTAATATACAGTATCTGAATTTTGCCAGTGCTGCATTAAAGAACCAGCATCATTGACTACAATGTATTTAGCTTTAGTTTACGGAGCTGGTACTCTATCCACAGCATTAATTATTATAGGCAACCTGATATGCATGTCTGTGTGAACATAGACTACCCATTAATATGAATATAACCAAATCCAATCTCTAGGTATCTACACAAGTACAATGCATGAATCAGCTAGTAAATACCATTAATTGCAATCAGGTACTCATTTATCTAGCTACTGTATGGCTCACCTGGTACTATTTTTGTCCACTCTTTCTTCCATTGCTTTAGAATCTTTGATCTTCTCCTCAGATATCCTTCACAGCCTTGAATGAAGCCTTCTTGAAGAGTGGGAGCTGGTTGCTGCTCTCCTGGAAGGTCAGGAGGCTGGCTCTCCTGTTGATCCATATTAACAAACTGTTCTCATTGCAAGTGAGCTATCCGTATTTTTTAAGGTGATTATGCGGTAAGTGCCGTTGCAGTACGCATGCGCAAAACCCGGTACCCATGCTGGATCTGGACCGTCACAGCGTGATTGGTGACCAGGTCTATGGTCTAAATGAAACATTGATGGATCTACTTCATGATATAATCCACCTGAAAAGACGAGACAGCAAAAAGCAACTTACTCTGTGAGTTTGACATCACATCACCATAGATAATATAGACTACGTGACCGGGATTGGAAACGCCCAGGATTTTGCGGACAACTCTGGTTTCGTAACGCATGCGCGGGAAAATTGCAAAATGTCACGTGATACAGGAGGAATGGCTGCTCCTGGATCCTTTGAGTCTATCAGAGCTCTTATGCTTTTGAAATGGCATGCTGCAAGTTTACAAGGAGACTTTTAAGGTAAGATTTTTTTGCATGTTTATTCTACAAATCATTATACTGTCTGTAGTAATGAAATGGCTGCTTTATTAAACTAAAATTATTATCACACACACATACACACACGCACGCACACACACACACACACACACACACACACATACACACACATAAATATTGATATGCTGATAAAGAGATGTTCCGTAATTGACAAGTTTATGGTGGCTGCTGTCAGGGATCTGAACACGGAACATCAGGAGTGCGGTGCATCTGCCATCTGAACAGTCCGGTACCTATTGCATTAATCGAGTCAGAACTGAACTTCAATCTTGTCTTGCTGTGATTAATCCTGGTTGTAGTACTTTTTCTTATGAAATATGGTTATAGGCGAAGTTTACGTCCCATCCTATCAAATTAGAATGTAATGATGCTGTTTAGGAGTACTGTAAAAGTTCAAATACCCAATCTTGCTGCTAGGTAATAATTACATCACTTGTCATTTAAGTACTTGTATAAACACACCATTCAGCTGAAAACTATACATTCCCATGAATAAAAATTGTGCTTGTTCCATGAAACATAGACTAATGCACCTTAAAATGTCAATATTAGCTATAGCCAGAGAACAGTACAGTTCTGAGGGGTACAGAAAAAGCATATACATGGAGCTCTACTATACCTACCAATTGATGACAAAATTTTGACATAGCCCTTTGTGTTATGCCACACAAGATTAGCCCATTCCATATTGCACCAAAAGTACTAGTTAGTATGATAACAATGACTACTATTGTTGGCTTACTTTTAGAGTTAGAGGTACAGAAACAATGAGAGTTCATAGACTCATCACAAAACTCGGCATGATTTAGCCCAAAATGCATACGTAAGTAGGTATTTGCACTTTATTATTCCAGTGCCAAGTAAGTACATTCTTACCTGTTCCAATGAACCTCCACTGTAACAAAACTATTGCCTCTCCTAGCTTCTCTTCGCCTCTTTCCTTGCTGACTTGCACGTCAAAAGAACTCGCGAATTTTATGGCAGCTGTCAAAAATTGAAACCCGCGCTGTCCGTGAAAATTACATTGGAGTGAATGGGCGTTTCCAATCCCGGTCACGTAGTCTATATTATCTATGACATCACTAGGCGCTAGGGATAGATGAATATTATTATTCTAAATAACGCACACCACCGCGCGCTGGCGCTCAGGGTAAACCAGCTGCACAGCACATTTTTGGGTATTTTCATGCACTTTCAGAAGGTTATATTGACAGCTGCAGACAATATTCTTGACTGATTCTGTTTTTTGCAGTGAATCACACAAAACAGTAAGTGGATAAACACTTGACTTGGGTGAATTGATGACTAGATAGTATTTATTTTGAGACATTTCTTGAAGGTCTCTAGTTCATGTCAGTAGCCATTACTTTTGGAGGCCTCACGCTTACACCATAGCTTCAACTTCCATATTATTCTTGCTAAACTTTCTACATAGACTGCTCAAGTAGCTTACATCAGCAAATGGGTGGGGAGTACCCAGCTAGTTGTAATCTGACCACGACAATTTACCACATCCATTTCAGTATTATACCACAGGTATGAATACTCCAGTTGAGTGGCCTTCCAGCAACCACTTCATACCAATACTGCACAATAGTACATTACCACAGTTTAATATGGGTATTATCACTGACTATTTTGTTACTCGTATCGCTTCTGATGGCAAGGCAGCAAATGATTTTAGGAACATCAATTCTAGAGCTTTTCCTTTGTTCATGGATGGTCATATACAAAATATCGAGGTGTGCACAGGTAGAACAAATGATTTGACCTATTATCAAGCTGAGTGTCTACCAGAAATGAAGAAGAATACAATCTACAGCATTCAACTCGTTCAAAACAACAGTACAACTCACATAGTATATGCACGGTGTGGATGTGCTGCCGGCAAGGGTCCTACAGGAAGCTGCAAGCATATAGCAGCAATGTGCTATGCTTTAGAAGATTTTTGCAGACTACATCAACTTCACGACCATGTATCTTGTACCTCAAGACTTCAGACATGGAATCAACCCCGTAAACGTAACTTGGATGCAGCAAACATTGGTGAGATTTCTTTTTTGAAGGTGGAATATGGCAAGAAAAAACGGAAAATATCGGTTACTCCTTATGATCCCCGTCCAGTTGCACTTCAATGTACTTCAGAAGATCAAATCCAAGCATTGAGACAGTCTCTTGAATCTAGACCAGGTGATATTTCGATGCTTCATGTCATGCCAGCTGATTCAGTCACACCAATAGCTCATCACTTACCACTGATTCCTAGGTCATCACAGGAACGAACTCGACACTCACTGAAACAACTCCCTCAACCAGTATCAATTAGAGACATCTTTGCTCATGGTGAACAGTTGGTCAAAAAGCTCACACTCTCTTCATCAGATGTTATAGCTGTTGAACAGGCAACAAGAGAGCAGTGCAATAGTAGACGATGGTATGAGGAGCGACATGGCCGATTGACATCTTCAACATTTGGAGAGATAGTCAAGTGTCGAGAGTATGAAGGTCACGCTCAGAGGAAACTTTATCCTGATCGCGCTCAGAGTAAGCTCTCAACATCAGCGATTCAATGGGGGAAGGATAATGAGTCTGTTGCTCGCCAACACTATGAAGAGCACTTGAGACATGAGAATTGCAATTTGAGAGTTCAGACATGTGGCATATACATATCGAGTCAGGGTTTTTTAGCAACTTCCCCAGATGGTGTATTATGTAACCAAGAGGGAACTGTTATTGGGACATTAGAGATCAAATGCCCATACAGTCAGAGAAATAATACTGTTTTTGAAGCAAGCAAGGCCAAATCTTTCTGTTGTGAGTTGGATGAGAAGGGAACAATACATCTAAAGAAAAAACACAATTATTACTACCGTATTAGATTCAAGGTCAAATGGCTATCCTAAAAGTATCATGGTGTGACTTTGTTATATGGAGCAACGTTGACTTTTACACTGAGAGAGTATACTATAATGAAACTTTTTGGAAGGAACAGTGCTACCCCAAGTTACATTCCTTTTATTATGGCGTTATATTACCTGAAATAGTATTCCCTAGGTACCCTCTAGGATTGAGTATCCTTGATTATAGACCTTTCCTTCAACAGCAGCACCAATAGTATTTACAAAGTGTGACTACCATTACCATATTATGCATTCAATTCTGCTGTAACATGTGACATGTAGTAACAATAATTCAATTACTTATTTAGACTAGAGGTTTTTGGAAGTTGGTGAGGAAGCTACAGACAAAGAAAACTTGATCTGCAATCCCGGCCATACAATTTGGCATCATATGGAGAATCTTGAATATTTTGATTCTCCTGATTGCTCTCTCTACATGTATCCTTACTGAAGCTATATGCCTAGTGGCAAGCAACTCCTGTTCTGTTAGCTGATCCTGGGTTTTCATGGGTGGAATGTTGAGTGTCACACCTCTCAACGACAAGATATCGGCAATAGTAAAACCTTTGTCGGCCATTACTGAGTCACCCGGTTCTAGAAGATCACTCCTAATAGTGAGTTCACGGTCTGATATGCTGCCACCATACAATTGTGAAACGAAACTGATAGCACCTGAAGGAGTTATGCCAATGAGAGCTTTGAGAGTGTTATGGTTCTTGTACGAGCTAAATATCTGCTGTTGAGTTGATGGTTTGGATGGTTGCTCAATGAATATCTCTGTAGCATCCAAAACAACTCTTGTTGTTGGGTAGTCCCTGAAGGAAGCTGGCATTTTGGCAGTCACTTGTTCTCTAGTAGGCCAAATACTAACTTCCTTAAACTTTGAAAACATCGCATTCACCCAAGTAATGAAAATTCTGAACACAGATGGCTGACTAATCCCAAAAAGAAAAGCTAAATCTTCTTCAACGGCTCCCTGGCGTAACCTACATAGAACGAGAAAAAATTCATTCAACGGCGACAATGATCGAGGTGCTCCATGTGTTTCAGATGTTTCTTTCTCTTCTGTAGTGTTCCAGTACTGCAGATGGTGTACACATGGTCCTAAAAAGTTGAAGCAAATCATAAGAGTATCATAATCATCGAATCCAGTGTACAACCGAACAAGACCTTTGTTATCTTGTATGTGTTCAATTCTAAGTGGAGTTGGAGACTGAAACTCATCTGTCATAGGCATTGATTGTGTAGTGACATCAACAACAGTAGGGCAGGCTTGGACCTGCTTATCCTTGGTCTGTCGATGATTCACGAGCTTGATATGTGAATCACTAACAATGGAGAGAAATTGTGGGGGTATATAATCGGAACTTGGACAAGCATATGTGTGATCATGCTTAATGTTCTCACGCATCTCCACAAGAGTAATACATCTTTTCTTAGGTGGTGGCAGACGCTCTTTAGGCAGCTTTCGTTTTTTGGTCCATGGGAAAAATTGTGGTAAATCATCCATTCCATTTCGTTTACCATTTGTAAAGTGAACACTACATATTCGACTATTTCTATTTATACTATCCATGTTTAGATGCATTTTTATTAAATATTCCCTGAGAAGAGTTGGATTGGATAGAGGAAGTGTATAGAATGACACTCCTTGGCATTCAGATTTGTAGGAAGCATTACAACATCCTGGAACCACACACTGATTTGGCATCCTTCCTGTGGTAAACCAGAGGCAGAATAATAAGTGGATGTGGTTAGCTAGATCACCACTAGCTGGGTACTCCCCGCCCATTTGCTGATGTAAGCTACTAGAGCAGTCTATGTAGAAAGTTTAGCAAGAATAATATGGAAAGTTGAAGCTATGGCGTGAGGCCTCCAAAAGTACTTAAGTAATGGCTATATACTGACATGAACTAGAGGCCTTCAAGAAATGTCTCAAAATAAATACTATCTACTCATCAATTGACCCGGCCAAGTCAAGTGTTTATCCATTTACTGTTTTGTGTGATTCACTGCAAAAAACAGAATCAGTCAAGAATATTGTCTGCAGCTGTCAATATAACCTTCTGAAAGTGCATTAAAATTAATACCCAAAAATGTGCTGTGCAGCTGGTTTATCCTTAGCCTCGTCCCCAGGCCCAAAAGAGGCCTCTCTTTTGGGCCTGGGAACGAGGCTAGTTTATCCTGAGCGCCAGCGCGCGGTGGTGTGCGTTATTTAGAATAATAATATTGAATACGGTCCATTCATTGTCAGGAATAGTCAATTACACAATTAACAAGGTAAGAGTTAAAACCTTATAGTTAATCAGTCAAACCTTAGACTATACTACACAATTACTATATATATTATCTATATACTATATAGGCTATGGCTCAGCAACAACATCAGGACACACCCAAAATTGGCTTTAGGTCAATTCAACTCTTGAAAAATCAAGCTCTTGGTATTGGATCGTATGGCTCAGTCTGTAAGGCTCTGTGTGATGATCTCCTCTGTGCTGCTAAAATCATTCATCCAACTCTTTTCGATCCAAATGTACACCAACAAATTGAACATCAAAGAGAACACAGACTACCTATTCAACGTTTCATGCAGGAGTGTGAGTTCATGAGCGCAATAAGGCATCCCAATATTGTACAGTTCCTGGGCACACACCNGCGACTCCCATATGTACTGTACTTGGAGCCGCGACCGCGGTCAAGATCTTGACCGTCCAAAATTTCCATTTTGACCGTTGACCTTGCCTAAAATTTGATTTTGATCGTTGACTGAACTGTGAAATTCGCGCTTGACTGACGACCTTTACCAACTTTGGTCGTCTAAATTTCATTTTGACCGTTGACCAGCACTAAAATCTCATTTTGACCGTTGACCGTCATCTTGACCGCGGTCGCGGCTCCAAGTACAGTACATATGGGAGTTGCCACCCCCTGTCTTGGTTCATGCTTTGACTCCAGTAAATAAACAAACAAGGAGGAGTCATCTCTAAACTTTACCTGCTGCAAAGAGTCGAGACCATCGTAAAAATAACTCAGGTACAGGAGCACTGTTAATCACCAAGATAGAGCAGTAAACGAAGAGTCAAAACCATTGGCAGCTGCTGTTATTGTGCACCAAAATGGCCGCCCGCGGGTAATCCCGCGCCGCGTTTTTACGTCACATGAATACGCTCTATTAATTAATGATCCAAACGAAAAATTGGAAAAAATATTTGGACCCATAATTAGAACATTTACGGTATGCAATTATGGGCAGAACAGGAAATGGATGTGGCAACTGGCATAAGTAGGATAACTCATTGTTCGGTTGCTATTCACAAATAGTCTCTTGTGCCCAGCGCCATTTTTTCCTTTTACATATAGCATTCTCTACTCGTTCTAACTGGTCCAGGAAGTTCATGGACCAATAATTTATTCCGGGGCATAGACTGCTAACCACAATTACATACACTTAGCTAGGTAATGCCCGTTTACATGGCTGTTACTCTCTGTATCCCTATACAGTTCTCCTGGCCCGGTTAGCAGTCTATGAATAAATTATTGCTCCACAAAATTCCTGTGCATGAACTGAAATGTGCATTACTAGGGAAACATTACCAGAAAGTGTGTTATCGGCTTGGTGCTCTAGTACCTATACTGTTGTAGCATTTTCTCCCAGATATAAATATCATACCGTATAGTGGGAAAGTTTTGCAGGATAAAACTTTCACGGTTTTCACGGATCACGATCCATCCGTGAAAGTTTTTATCTGCAAAATTTTCCGTAATGTATTATATGTATGGGCTCACATAGCTCGTCCGTGAAAGTTAAACCGTAAAAATGTTTGACTAGAGACATCCACGAAAGTTTGACACCATGAAACTTTCCCCCTATACGGTAGTACTCTCAAATTGCATGGTATGTAGAATTGTTCATAGCTATAGCTAGGACATAATTATGTACATATTATGGCAATACTCCATTGACTGTGTGAAATGTGTAAATAATCCCCTTCTTACTTGGGATGATTTTGTTACTGCTGACCAATTATGGTTTAGAGGGTAAAGTATCATTGCCTTTATTGAACGTGTGTACATACTCGACTCTTGTTCATGTCTGTCAACATGTGCTTGTTCATTGCCAGCCTTTCCTAAACTGAAATCAGTGTTGATCATGGCTTCTTAGTTTAGAATGTCGTTGTCTCTGTGGACAAATATGGTCAACATACACAGCTGTCATGCTGGTGTGACTGCAAGGGTATAAAAGCAACGATCTTTTGTTTGCTAGAGTTCAGATTGCATCCAAGTAGCTGTGTGAGCATGAAAGTATCAATAGTTTTTGTGATTGTCTGCTTTGGTGAGTGCATGCTTGTGTAAGGATATTGGTCATCATGTTATATCAGCAAGTCTATTTTTTGGCTTCAATTTTTATTGCTGTAGGTTTTATCTACTGTCAAGAGGATGGTACAGAGCCTCCTATTATTGAACTGCCAGGTCAGTTTATATTTTTGAGTATATTCTTGTATATTATTAATGTTGATCTCTGATTGCTTCTTGTAGATTCTATTCCTGAGGACTTTGACACAAATTGTCTAGCCCAGCGAGCAGTCCGACCTGATGTCTGTTGTGAGGATGATGGCAGCTTCTGTTGCAAGCAGTGTATGCTAGGGATATGTCAGTGTGTGGATCCTGAGACTGGAATGAGACTGGATGCTCAGGGTAATTTTCCAGAGGTGGAAGATGTTGATTGCTGTCCAAGTGAGTATACATGATTGTACATATTATATATTATTGAACTATTACTGACTGTCCCAAGACTGATTGTGTATGCAATATAAATATTTTCTATTAGTTATTACTGACCCACCAGTGACTGCTACTGATCCACCAGTGACTGCTACTGATCCACCAGAGATTGAGACTGATCCACCAGTGATTGAGACTGATCCACCAGTGACTGCTACTGACCCACCAGAGACTGAGACTGATCCACCAGTGACTGAGACTGACCCACCAGAGACTGAGACTGATCCACCAGTGATTGAGACTGATCCACCAGAGATTGAGACTGATCCACCAGAGATTGAGACTGATCCACCTGAGACTGATCCACCAGAGATTGAAGAGCCAACTGATGATGATGATGATGATGATGAAGACAGTGACAGCAGTGAGAGCAGCAATTCAAGCAGATCTAGTGAAACAAGTTTCTCAGATTCTAGCAGATCAACATCAGGTACAAGATCAACTAATGGAACACGTTCTACAGGAACTAAAAGCAAGAGTGGAAGAAGTGGCACCACTACAGGGAGGAGTGGCACTGGAAGGAGTGGCACTAGTAGGAAGAGTGGGACATCAGTTAGTGAGACCTCTGGACGCTGTCCTAGTGTGAATCACCTCTTGGAGAATGGTTGTCTTCGTGAGTGTGTTGTCATGGACAGTGACGATCCTGAATGCCCAGCCTGCAATTTGACTTGCAATGGTGAGTTACTCGAATTAAGGCAGTCATAACACATTATGCCACATATTGATCTTAATGGTCTCTCCTTTTCAGAGAATCTTCCTGTACAAGCAGCTGAATGTGAATGTACAGACTCTCAAGAATGTCTGAGAACTGGACGATTTGGACAGCCAACTTGTGTTGACTGTGAGTAAATTATAACCACACTATCACCTGCATACCTCATTCAAACACATCTTATACAGTTGTGTTAATTGTTATCCTATACTTGTATAGTGCCTGGTATTGGTGAGAGATGTGGTGCCATCAGTGAAGATGGTGAGAGTGAAGATAGTGAATCAAGAAGCTCCAGGAAAAGACGCAGGAGAGGGAAAGCAAGGAGAAGGATTACTGGTGCTAGTGCTCGCAGGGCTGTTGGCCAACTTAATGATGTCCAGTTGCCTTGTCAAGATGGTCTAGTGTGTGTTTCATCCTCCAATGGTGTTGAGACATGTCAGGAACAAAGCAGTGAAGGTTTGAATAAAGATTTTTAGGGTTCTTGGAATCTTCCATCTGACCTTTGTCCTCTGTTTGTACAGGACCCTGTGTGTTAGCTCAAAACAGTGGTCGTTCTGTGGACTGTGATGCTGAGGGATTCTTCCGACCACTCCAATGTGACACTATTGATGGCAGCAGTCTTCTGAGATGTGAGTGTGTGCTTCCTAGCAGTGGCACTCCACTCCCTGGCACAGAGGTGGTTGTCCCATATATCAATGATGCGCCCGACTGCTCTTCAAGAGGTATTAGCTGCTGCTACTATGTTTGTTTGTTATCATTGTGTGACTCTTAATACTGGCATTGTTCTTTAACTCTTTGGCAGTTTTTGACGGTTGTGATTACGAGAGAGCAGACCAACTCTTGAGTGTACCTCACGGAGAGTATTTTGTTGACATTGAGAACTGTAGACGGTGTTTGTGCAATGATGGAGAGGCCACAGAGTGTGAACCATCAGCAACCCCCTGTACTGCACTGCAAGTCCAACCAAAAGATTGTCAGTATCGTGGACAAGTCCTGCAACATGGCAGTTCATTGCAGGTATCTATTTTTGTTAGCACTCACAATCACCTTTACCTGTAACACAGTGGTTACCTAAAATAGTTGTCGCAAAAATAATGAAAGCACCTACAGTGTATATATAAGCCTCGGCACATGAATGTAAGTACCTTCCATTTTGACTCTAGGGCTGCCATTCTTCAGATAATTTAGTAACATACACACACACAAAACAACTACCGTAACCCTCGGCACGTGTGTAGCATATGTTGAATAACTATGGTCTTGGTCTTATAGGTATTATTCTGACTCATAGTCTCTGTTGGTATTGTATTGTTTTTCCACACAATTTTATGGTTCTACCTTTACAGTATCTATACCCATAATAGTTGTCACAAAAATGGTTAGACTAATAGATTCATTTTCCATATTTATGGCCTCTGTTGGGGTATTAAGTATTGCACATAGGGTCTAAGTTGATAGATGACATGCAGTGTAATCAACTTAATTTAGCACCACCCCCTGGTATTTATGGGATACTATTTTCTACTGCTTACAAAACAATCTATACTATTCTTCTGTTTATGGCCTCTGTTTTAGCATTATCAACTTATGGGTCTAGGTTGATCGTATCTCAAGTTTGGTTCTCACACCTTACTGGTTTCCCCACATAATTTAGTTTGACTGTAATCTGTGTGGCTGTCGAAATGGACTTCTCAGTTGTACAAGGGCCCCTCAGTGTCAAGAGGAGATAGCCGATCGATGTTCCACTTGTGGTTCAAGTCAACAGGGTCTTGTCTGTGCTCCAAATGGTGTCACATATCGATCGGAATGTGAGGCTATTTTCTGTGCTGGCCATCCACCATTCACCCTCCGCAGAGGACCTTGTAAAGATTATGTAAGACTTAGTACTGTAGCTATTTACACGTGTATGGACCATATCAATTTTTAATCCTGTTTACCAATATTTTCTCTATGGTAAACATTTCTTGTACACGCAGGATGTGTGTCAACTATTTCCGTGTCAAGAAGATGAGCTGTGTTTACGTAGGGGTGGTGTATCATGCTTCGCACTAGACGGCTGTGACCCTGACCAATTGAGACTCTGTGGTATGTCAACACTCTATAACCAAGAGTGAAGATAAACTGAAATGATGATGGCATTGTCTCCTTGTTGTTCTAGTTGATCCTGTTGACCTTCGTTGTGAGGATGTACAACTAAGTGATAGTGAAGGTAGTTACGCTGCTTATATTATACTCTTCTTATCACCACTGTAATTCACTGTTGATTGATTGTCAGATGAAGGGGTCTCCTCGGATGAGGGTACTGCTGCTGCTGCTGTCTGTGGGACAAATGGTGTCACTTATCCCAGTCTCTGTAGTCTCATCCAAGACACAGGAAAAGAAGGTGTGGCATATTCTGGACAATGTGGGAAGGAGGAATGCAGTGGTGGACCGGTAAGGTGTCATGTATAGCTAAGATTTTGTGCAACTTCCTAAAAACATTGTCTGAAAATGATTGTGAGCTAAAGACTGTGACTTTGTGTTGCTCAGTCTTGGACAAACAAAACAGTAAATACTAAATGAAGTTTCTCACAACTGCACACATGACCAATGCCATACACATATTAAAGCCTGTGTGCATTGATTATGTTCATACTTCAGGTGTGTGGTAGTGATGGTGACACTTATGATAACATCTGCGAACTGTGGAGTCAGTCTGCCAATGCTCTGGTTGATTACACTGGACCTTGTCAAGTTGGAGGTACTCCGGAAGATGCGTGTGCCCGAGTGAATGCTTTAGGAAGATGTCCTCACAATACTTCCATCTGCCAGTACTTAGTCAAACCAGAACAAGGTTGCTGCTCTATCTGTGGTGAGTGTAATAATCATGTTGCTCTTCTGTGTTTCAGTAGCAGTACACATTATTGATGTGCAGGAGGAGTGGTGTTGATGGCCATTGATTTCCTTGGACTGGGAGAGTATGTGAAGTTGAATCCTAGGCTACAGACACTGGATGACCTGTTGGAGGTATTATTGGAGTCAGAGTTCATCTCTCAGGAGTCCACTGATAGGTGTGTGTTTGAGGCCTCCCTGACTGCCTCAGGAGACATTCAGTTGGTTCTGTCAGCTCGTGATGTGGACACTGATGCAGAGTTCTGTTGGAGTCAAAGTGTAATGCTGGCTCAAGCTGTTAACTCTCCTTCTGATTCCCACTCAGTACCAGAAGTCCTTCAATTTGCAAGTGCAGCTGTTTCTGCACCATCTGTTGTGCCTCTGGAACATACATCTCATTCACCAGTAGTTAGTTCATGGGTTTCTTTGATGATTGTACTGTTTTTTATATCAGTTTGTTTGTAGAACAACTTTTGATCAATAACCATACTTACAGTGACTGACTCATAACATTACTATTGTTATGGTCAAAAAAAAAAAAAAAAGATCACATTAATTAACATGTTTAATAATTATTAGGTCGAAACAATAATAATTAAAAGTACAAAGTTACTATTAGTTGGAAAAAGAGTATTGTGTCACTGGATAACTATGACATTGTACTGGTTGCTGGCACTAGCTACATGTAGCCCTCCTGACGATGCAACTACAGGCGCACGGCTAGGCCTATGTCCATGGCTGGACATAGTAGGTGCATGCACAGGCCTAGGCATATGTCCATGGCTGGACATAGTAGGTGCATGCGGTTGAGCTTCTTTCTTAGTAGGTGGTTGAGCTTCTGTGCTGTTGTAGATTGTGTCCAGGAGTTCAATCACAAGATCTAGTCCTAAACTTTTGACTATTTCCCATCCTTGTGTTTTCATTACGCTGCGACCATTCAGTGCAATAAAGTTAAGAGAAAGCTCTTTGAGCTGAAGAGCTTCATATTTGTGGGCTAGTACGAGTGTTTCAGCAGCATTCTCAACAGTAATACTAACAGCCAGTTGTCTTTCACAGATAGCTTTGAGGCACTTTAACTGGTACTTCTCAGCAACATAGAGAAGTGAAGATGCCATTTCTTTGATGTTTGGAGTATCTCCAGTATAGAGGAATGTGAGCATCTCCTTGACAACGTCTGGCTCAATATCAGTAATCTCAACTTCATTTTTTTCATTTTCTCTCATTTGACTATGTTTGAACATAGTGGCAAACACAGGTGATCGAGCGGCCAAGATGAACTTGTGAGCACCAAAGGCAGTGGGGTTACAATCAGTAGTTTCTTCTTCCCTTCTTTGAGGTTTGACCACTAGAGTGATGTCACTGCCCTCCATAGCACCACAAAAGTCAATGGCAGTTTTGAAGTTGTCTCTAAGTGAGCACGGAGGTACTTCAATTTTGTGCCATACGTCACCAACTCCTGTGAGAATGCTTACTTCAACCAGAAACGTCAACTTATTGCTTTTAAATTTTAGATCATTTGGTACAAGAAATTGGTGCTTTACTTTGGCAATATTCCCTACCATTATCTGAGGTTTAGTGATATTCTCTGCTCTTTTTCCTGAACCTTCATATTCACCATCAATTATGTTGAAGTTTGATAAGACCCATAGTTTCTTAGGCATACTATGTGTCTTAGTTTCAACACTCAATTGCAAGGCAAATTCCTCATCAGTTGTACTACTGCTGAGGCTGCTTCTAGATCTTGAATCTTTGCAGTGTACTAATGATAGTTTCCATTGCTGACCTTCAGCATCATACACCTTTGTCATTTCCTCCGGAGTACTCATAGAACGGTTACTAAGAATCTGGTTTACATCATTCCTAGAAATATAAATGAAACAGTATTCTGAATCAATGATTCATACTGATAATGACTTGGAACATGACTATAGATCTATATGCAAGCGTTGATAATTATCATGATCTTACCACAGCATGTTGATACCAGTCTCCTGTGTGTTTACACCATGACTCTCAGAATCTGCTGGCTTCAAGTTCCCAACTTCGATTGTCCAATAGACAAGGTACGTAGGAATCTTGTCATTTATAGCAATTGGTAGAATACTGTACTCAACAGAAGGCTGAGAATAGACTGACTGAGACTCAGAAGTACTTGAGCCAGTTGAGGGTGCTGGAAAACTCATACTTCTCAGGGGACAACGCCCACTGCTTGGACGTCGTCACACTTCCAGGCCCTAACCGCGCCCACTAGAGACCACGTGGAATGAAGCCGGTAGAAGAAGGAACTGGACATTCGATCCCTGATGAGGCTGACAGTCCCAGGTCAGTGAAAGCATAGATTACACACACACACACACACACGCACACACACACACACACACACAGAGATACTGTTTCAAAGTACTCGACACGGACGACTTCAGCTGCAGCCTGCAAAATAATTAGCAGTATAAGTAAATAACACTTATAGCAATTATCTAGGCTATGTGGTAGCAAATAACATATCTACAACACAGTTTCGATCAAGCTAGACCAGACCTTCCTCCTTAGTCATGTTGCCATAGCTAGCCAGCTCAGTGTACAGTAGGGGGTTCATGGAAGCAGAATACTATAGCTGCATGGGAATGCTACACTTCTGATCATTGTGCATATTATAATATTATTATTATAAGCTATAGCTACAGCTGCTCTCATAAATTATATTTCACTGATTTCTCACTTTTAGCACGAGATATTCTTCTTATAGGCCAGTAAATCGGGTGGTTGGGAGTCCGAGTATGCTCTCAATAGTCATAGGAAGGCCTAGCTTACATTCTTGGACTCTTCCAATCACAAACAGAGGAAAAAACAGTCTCCCACTTGGCAAAAATGCTGAAGTTTGAGCGATCACATGACCTGGCTAACGTTCTGCAACTAATGGCTCGTAGAATAAACAGGACATCTTTGTATCACTTCCTAGATTATAATTGTCTTGGCAAATCATTAAATTTTTGTAATGAAGTTTACTGGAAAATGACAAGAGGATTATAACTTATCTCCTTGATATAAATTATATAGTGAGAGATGTGATGGCATCAGTGAAAATGGTGAGAGTGATGGTGAATCGAGAAACTCCAGTAAACGATGCAAGAGACAGAAAGCAAGGAGAAGAATTGCCGACACTATTGCTCCTTGTAAAGATAGTCTAGAGTCTGAGTGTCTTTCATCATCCAGACATGCCAGAGGATTGTTCTGTCCACTGCAATATGTGTAAGTCCCAGTCTTACTTAATTGGGCGACTTTGTTACTTCTGGCCAGTTAAGGTTTAAAGGAATACTACATACCTTTATGGGACATGTGTGAATATACTTAACTCTTGTTAGTGTCTGTTAACGTGTCCTTGTTCATTGCTGCCTTGCCTTATACCTAGCATTATTGTTGATTGAGACTACTCAATTCAGAATGTCATTGTCTTTGTGGACAATTATGGTCATCTGTCACAGCTGTCATGCTGGTGTGACAGTGAGAGTATATAAGCGTCTTTTGTTTGATAGAGTTCAGATTGTGTCTATACGTTGTCGTGTCAGCATGAAAGTATCTGTTGTCTGTATAATTGTCTGCTTTGGTGAGTGTTTATGTAAAGATGTGTTAATTGTTTATCAATGAGCCTATTCTTTTGGCTTGAAATATTGCTGCAGGCTTTATCTACTGTCAAGAGGATGCTATAGAGCCTCCTGTTGTTGAACTGCCAGGTCAGTTTTTAAAACTTAATTGATTATGTTCTTAATGATGATCTCTAATTGGATTCATATAGATTCTATTCCTGAGGACTTTGACACAAATTGTCTAGCCCAGCGAGCAATCCGACCTGATGTCTGTTGTGAAGATGATGGCAGCTTCTGTTGCAAGCAGTGTATGCTAGGGATATGTCAGTGTGTGGATCCTGAGACTGGAATGAGACTGGATGCTCAGGGTAATTTTCCAGAGGTGGAAGACATTGATTGCTGTCCAAGTAAGTGCATGCATGACTGCTTGTAGTATGTGTTTACTACACTGTTTTGTGTGTCTTTTCAAATAATATACTGTAATTCGGGAAATTTTTGTGTTAAAATTCACGTAACAAATTTTTGCATTAAAATTTTTTTGTAGTTTCGCCACCATCGCAATGTATCTGTAACAAGTTGTCAAATTTTAGTGTGCAAAATTTTTCGTAGTTGCCACAGACTACGAAAATATTTTAACTGCGAAAATTTCCTGAATTACAGTGTATACTACATGTATAAACTTTCAAGGGACAAATTTATATCTTACAGTTTAGTATGAACCGTAACAGTTTTCTCCCTCAAAAGCTTCCTATTATATTAGATGGTCACAAGATAATACTACAACATAATCTTGTTACTACAGATCTACCAGAGACTGATCCACCGGAAATTGAGACTGATCCACCAGAACTTGAGACTGATCCACCTGAGATTGAGACTGATCCACCAGAAATTGAGACTGATCCACCTGAAATTGAGACTGATCCACCTGAGATTGAGACTGATCCACCAGAACTTGAGACTGATCCACCAATGATGATTGAGACTGATCCACCAGAGATTGAGACTGATCCACCAGAGATTGAGACTGATCCACCAGTGACTGAGACTGATCCACCAGAGATTGAGACCGATCCACCAGAGATTGAAGAGCCAACTGATGATGATGATGATGAAGACAGTGACAGCAGTGAGAGCAGCAATTCAAGCAGATCAAGATCAGGGACAAGATCAACAAAAAGAACACGTACTACAGGAACAAGAAGCAAAAGTCGTTCAACTAGAAGGACTGGCACCACTGGGAGGAGTGGCACCACCACTGGAAGGACTGGTACCACTAGGAGGAGTGGCACAACTGGGAGGAGTGGCACCACTGGGAGGAGTGGCACCACCACTGGAAGGAGTGGCACAACTGGGAGGAGTGGCACAACTGGGAGGAGTGGCACAACTGGTAGGAGTGGCACCAGTAGGAAGAGTGAGACCTCTGGACGCTGTCCTAGTGTGAATCACCTCTTGGAGAATGGTTGTGTACATGAGTGTGTTGTCATGGACAGTTACGATCCTGAATGCCCAGCCTGTAGTTTAACTTGCACTGGTGAGTAGTAAAGCGGTCACACACATTATTGAATTGATCTTAATGTTTCCTTTTCAGAGAATCTTCCTGTACAAGCAGCTGAATGTGAATGTACAGACTCTCAAGAATGTCTGAGAACTGGACGATTTGGACAGCCAACTTGTGTTGACTGTGAGTAAATTACAACCACACTATTTTGACTATAGCACCTGCATACCTCATTCAAACACATCTTATACAGTCGTGTTAATTATTATCCTATACTTGTATAGTGCCTGGTATTGGTGAGAGATGTGGTGCCATCAGTGAAGATGGTGAGAGTGATGATGAATCAAGAAGCTCCAGGAAAAGACGCAGGAGACGGAAAGCAAGGAGAAGGATTACTGGTGCTAGTGCTCGCAGAGCTGTTGGCCAACTTAATGATGTCCAGTTGCCTTGTCAAGATGGTCTAGTGTGTGTTTCATCCTCCAATGGTGTTGAGACATGCCAGGAACAAAGCAATGAAGGTTTGAATAAAGTGTTGTAGAGTTCCTGGAATCTTCCATCTGACCTCTGTCCTCTGTTTGTACAGGACCCTGTGTGTTAGCCCAAAACAGTGGCCGTTCTGTGGACTGTGATGCTGAGGGATTCTTCCGACCACTCCAATGTGACACTATTGATGGCAGCAGTCTTCTGAGGTGTGAGTGTGTGCTTCCTAGCAGTGGCACTCCACTCCCTGGCACAGAGGTGGTTGTCGCAGATATCAATGATGCGCCCGACTGCTCTTCAAGAGGTATTAGCTGCTGCTACTATGTTTGTTTGTTATCATTGTGTGACTCTTAATACTGGCATTGTTCTTTAATTCTTTGGCAGTTTTTGATGGTTGTGATTACGAGAGAGCAGGCCAACTCTTGAGTGTACCTCACGGAGAGTATTTTGTTGACATTGAGAACTGTAGACGGTGTTTGTGCAATGATGGAGAGGCCACAGAGTGTGAACCATCAGCAACCCCCTGTGCTGCACTGCAAGTCCAACCAAAAGATTGTCAGTATCGTGGACAAGTCCTGCAACATGGCAGTTCTTTGCAGGTATCCATTTTTGTTAGCACTCACAATCACCTTTACCTGTAACACAGTGGTTACCTAAAATAGTTGTTACTAATATAGTCTTGATCTTATTGGTACTATTCTGACTCTTGTTTTATGGCCTTTTTTGGTGTTATATTGTCTTTCTATAATCGTACGTATAGTAGGAATGGACGGACTGTCCCATAGACACCATACAAAATGTTGGTCACTATAAAAATCTAGACAAACAAAATTAAACCTTCAAAGTTGCTCAGAGGTTCTCATTGACAGAATATCAACTGCATGCAAGGCCTAAAGCTCACAAAAACTTTCCTCAGCACTCGTAGAGAGCGCTAGTGGGAAGCCACAATAATGCCATTTTTGTTCTGCTAACGTACTTACTTCCTAACTGACTTAGTAACTTGAAAAGTAGTCTCGCTAGCCAGACTCTCCCATTTTTTGCGGAGAGTCTGGCTAGCGAGACTACTTGAAAAGGATTTCCAGAGAACCAGAATGTGTTGAGCCAACTTTGACAGCACAAAGTAAGTTCTTTTCATGGGTAGTACATTCCTTTATACTCGTTTCAATCTCAAATAGGCCTAAACAAAAACTAGAAAGCTTTGAAACTTAGTGTATAAATTCATGTACTTCAATACAGCCATCTTTGTATTTAGAGTTCAAAGGTCATTATCCACGTGGTATTATTATGCGCATGCGCATTAGCTTGCTCCAGTATAATGATATTCATTGTAGCTGCTACTCAAGCTTTTTGTAGGGACTAACAATGCAGTCTCTGATAGTCTCCACACTGTAGTGTTGAAAAAAGTGAATGAACAAGTAGTAAAAATTTCAAAAAAATAAGTAGTGTAGGAATGGGCAGTGCAGTAAAAAGCATTGGAACAAGGCATGTCTCAATTTCGGCACATGACTACTTCATTTTTTATGCCCAACTCTTGGCTGGCAGTGCAGTTTAAGTTACCTTATTTTGTTATGGTTTACTTCGCTGCTTAGCCAACTGATTAGATGAACCAATACAACAATAAGCTATGGTATACTATAGTAGTACAGATCATTGCATTTATGACACTGAGGATCCATATTAGGGATCAAGAATAAATCAAAAATGAAGTAGTCATGTGCCGAAATTGAGACATGCCTTGTTCCAATGCTTTTTACTGCACTGCCCATTCCTACACTACTTATTTTTTTTGAAATTTTTACTACTTGTATTATATGGGTCTATGTTGATAGACATATGCATTTATCTAAACCTTTGGTTCTAAATTTGGTTCTATTCTCACCCCTTCATATTTATTTGAATTGTCTCTCCACACATTATAGTTTGACTGTAATCTGTGTGGCTGTCGAAATGGACTTCTCAGTTGTACAAGGGCCCCTCAGTGTCAAGAGGAGATAGCCGATCGGTGTTCCACTTGTGGTTCAAGTCAGCAGGGTCTTGTCTGTGCTCCAAATGGTGTTACTTATCGATCGGAATGTGAGGCTATTTTCTGTGCCGGCCATCCACCATTCACCCTCCGCAGAGGACCTTGTAAAAATTATGTAAGACTTAGTACTGTAGCTATTTACATGTGTATGGACCATATCAATTTCTAATCCCTATACCGTGACCATGCATATCTCTGTGGTAACCATTCCTTGTACATGCAGGATGTGTGTCAACTATTTCCGTGTCAAGAAGATGAGCTGTGTTTACGTAGGGGTGGTGTATCATGCTTTGCACTAGACGGCTGTGACCCTGACCAATTGAGACTCTGTGGTATGTCAACACTCTATACCCACGAGTGAAGCATTGTATGCTGAAATGATGATGGCATTGTCTCCTTGTTGTTCTAGTTGATCCTGCTGACCTTCGTTGTGAGGATGTACAACTAAGTGATAGTGAAGGTAGTTACGCTGCTTATATTATACTCTTCTTATCAGCACTGTAATTCACTGTTGATTGATTGTCAGATGAAGGGGTCTCCTCAGATGAGGGTACTGCTGCTGCTGTCTGTGGGACAAATGGTGTCACTTATCCCAGTCTCTGTAGTCTCATCCAAGACACAGGAAAAGAAGGTGTGGCATATTCTGGACAATGTGGGAAGGAGGAATGCAGTGGTGGACCGGTAAGTGAACATGCTGATAGCTAGAGAAGGGGTCACCGATGGTTAGAGTCTTTTGAGCAAGCATTGTAACTTACCTGAAAGATTGATGCTAAAGAATGATATGCCATTGTATCGGAGTTTGACCTTATGTTGCTTATGTTGCTTGTGCTTTCTACAATAGTAAACAATGCCGGGTCAGTAGGAGAACCCCCAGCTAGCTTGTTTACTGCATGCAAGTGGGAGTCACCAATTTCAAAACATGAAATAATGCAATAGCCACACACCACCATACGACCATTAATTTTCAACATACACACTTCCACAGCAGTACTTGGAAAGAAATCATATTGAAACCAGTCAGTTTATTTAATGTAACAATTGTGTGGTTCATTTTGTTTATTCAGGCCTAAAGTGGTGCCTGAACAAAGCAAAACAATATGATATTCATAGTTTGACCTTTAAAAACAAACAATACCATATTGTGCCATACATGTATAAATTTATGTTGCTAATGTATAATTAATTGTGTTACTCCAGGTGTGTGGTAGTGATGGTGACACATATGATAACATCTGCGAACTGTGGAGTCAGTCTGCCAATGCTCTGGTTGATTACACTGGACCTTGTCAAGTTGGAGGTACTCCGGAAGATGCGTGTGCCCGAGTGAATGCTTTAGGAAGATGTCCTCACAATACTTCCAACTGCCAGTACCTAGTCAAACCAGAACAAGGTTGCTGCTCTATCTGTGGTGAGTCTAATAATCATGTTGCTCTTCTGTGTTTCACTAGAAGTGTATTGATGTGCAGGAGGAGTGGTGCTGATGGCCATTGATTTCCTTGGACTGGGAGAGTATGTGAAGTTGAATCCTAGGCTACAGACATTGGATGACCTGTTGGAGGTGTTACTGGAGTCAGAGTTCATCTCTCAGGAGTCCACTGATAGGTGTGTGTTTGAGGCCTCCCTGACTGCCTCAGGAGACATTCAGTTGGTTCTGTCAGCTCGTGATGTGGACACTGATGCTGAGTTCTGTTGGGGTCAAAGTGCAATGCTAGCTCAAGCTGTTAACTCTCCTTCTGATTCCCACTCAGTACCAGAAGTCCTTCAATTTGCAAGTGCAGCTGTTTCTGCACCATCTGTTGTGCCTCTGGAAAATACATCTTATTCACCAGTAGTTAGTTCATGGGTTTCTTTGATGATTGTTCTATTTATTGTGAGTCTTTTGTTGTAAATCAGTGATTACTATAATTATTGTAGTTTATAGACATTAGTATTGCTATTCGTTCCTATTAATTTTATAGAGCTATAATTGTATGCATGTGGTGTTCTGTATTTTCTGTATAGTGTTTTTTGCTTTAGATACATGGAATGGGCTCCAAAATTACTATATAGTGGTCTAGCTACTCTTTGATCAATCCATGGTCATGCAAAGGAGAGTACAATTCTGCAAAATGAGCAAGCAGCAATGTGCCTTTGTGTCTATGATAGAAAATTTAGATGAGTTTCAAATTCCGTTAACAAACAGCTTAATTCCTTACCCTATATATTCTGAGAAATACTAAACAAGAAGAAATCACAGTATCTGGCATAATTATGTGACAGGTATTGTAGTCACAGCATGCCTCATTGGATATTATACTTTCTCTTTTTAGTAGCAGGTGCACACTTATGGGGTTATGTCTGTGCTGTTGTAAATGGTATCAATAACTTGAGTCACAAGATCAAACCCACAGACTTTGACACTCTCCGATCCTTCAGATTTAAGCACTTCACGGCCATTAGCTGCAATAAAGTTAAGAATAAACTCTTGGAGCTGAAGAGCTTCATATTTCTGAGCCAATACGAGTGTTTCAGCAGCATTCTGAATGGTAGTACTAAGAGCCAGTTGTCTTTCACAGATAGCTTTGAGACGCTTTAACTGGTACTTTTCTGCAACATAGAGAAATAAAGATGTCATTTCTTTGATATTAGGAGTATCTCCAGTATAGATGAATGTGAGCATCTCCTTGACAACGTCTGGCTCAATATCAGTATAAATCTCAACTTCATTCTTCTCACAGTTCTCTCATTTGACTATGTTTGAACATAGTGGCAAACAACAGGTGATCGAGCTGCCAAGATGAACTTGTGAGCACAAAAGGTAGAAAATGTACTATCATCATGCAGTTGCTTAATCGATATCCTTGGCTTCTCCTTGAGGTTTGACCACTTGAGTGATGTCACTGCCCTCCTTAGTAGCCAACCTGTATTTTTACTTACTTCCTCTATTGTAGCTAGTCTAATCGCGATCGCGTCAGAATTGCACGTGATCGTAATGTTCGGCCGGCCGGGCCATGCGCCATGCGCCAGCGCGGCATGTGCACGTACATGGTCATGCGTACCCTGAATCTGGTTGAACAAGCTGATCCGGGCTAGCTATAGCTAGCTAGTCTCGTTAGCCAGTTTTCATCTAAAATGCATTACACTCAACATTTAATTTTTTAGAACAGTACAATCACGTTTACAGCAATATGCCGAATTCGAAGCAAGGACATCATTTTAGTACAAATGCCGAGGCTAAGAAATGGAGCTACAGAAACGTCTACGCACTAGGTATTTCAGTAGGATTAAATTATAGTGGGCACTACGGGCTGGTTGGTCTGCAAAGTAGTATCAACCCCACAATTGGGCTCATATCGCTGGCACTGATGTTTGCTTCTGCATTTATTGGAGCATTTGTGTCACCAACTGTGCTGAAATTGCTAGGAACTAAGTATAGTATATTCTGTGGGTATTCCGGCCTATTGCTGTACACCCTTGCGAACTATTATCCAAGTATGTATACATTTGTCCCAACTGCTGTGATTGCTGGCTTCACTTCAAGGCCATTGTGGGCAGCAATAATGAACACTTCAACTGATATTGCTACTTTAATTGCACCTATTCTAAAGAAAGACAAAGATTACCTTATAAAAAAGTTTTCGGCTATTGTCTTGGGCTTCTTTGTGTTGTCGTACATCTTTGGTAACCTTGCTTCATCCCTTATTCTCTATCCATACACCCAAATGGACTTTAATGTTGAGGATTTCTACAAGTTGAATTTGTCGACCAACAGCTCAAATCTGAGTCAGTTTGAGTGTGATATTGATGGCAGTGATATTGAGAAACTGTACATCTACATACTCACATCAGTATATGCAGTGATTCAAGTGATTTCAATCCTCATCTTGCTAGTTTTCTTCGATCAGTTTTCAGGACACAAATTTTTCTCAACTAGAAAGAAACTGAACGTATATCTCACAGAGCCACTCAAGAGTATCTTTTCAGTGTTAGGAAGTTTTCAGATGTTATTGCTGGCACCGATAGTAATGCTATGGGCGCTGGAGATAGCCTTTTCTCTAGGAACATTCACACAGGTATGCCTGGGGCTGATATACAGCAATCACAATACTTATAATTATAGACCTTTCACTCGCAAGGAAATTAAGGTTTAACTTAGCTTGAACCATGGCATTGCAGGCTCTCTCCTGCTAATAGATTTCCTGCATGTGAATTAAATGTATGCAAAGGGAGTGGTGGGAGACTCTGAGATTGTGCATGCCCTTTGATCCAGTTTACGACAAAACTACTATTAAATTTGTTTGTGGCCCTGCAAATGATGGGAGTAAAAATTGTGTCGTGCACAATCCCACCATGCATGCAAATCGTTTGGCAATGATATAGAATCTAACTTAAAGATAACTTTGCTTTACACCTGGGGTCCTGGCAGCACATTTTGAAGGAAAAACAAGTATAGTATGCAAAAGATTCTAACACAATAATAAAGTACTCTTATGTTGTATACAACCTTTCATATACCGTATGAGACTGGCATTCCTAAATAAAATTTAAATTGTGTCATATACGTGCAGGTGTACGTATCTGACTGTTTTGGAACCTATCTAGTGGGCTTTACCCTAATGGTATTGGGAGCAACCAGTACCATTGTGTCCTTCATCTGTGGAAAACTCTCTAAATGGATCCCTCAGTTTATCATGGTGTTGTTTGGGTCTACAGTCATGATTTTTCTTCTATCCTTCCTCCTGATTTGGGATCCAGTTCCAAGCTATGCTGTCATCTTTTCGGTTGCTGTTGGATGGGGAAGTCAGTGCTGATGCAATTTGGAGTAACCAAAGTTCAAGTAAGTATAACTGAATTATATAGGCAACGGCACACAAACACAGTGGTGCACACATGCACACACACACACACACACACACACACACACACACACACACACACACACACACATGCACACACACACACACGCACACA
>CAXIPT010000001.1:8278527-8314965 GCA_964030475.1 Tethya wilhelma
TGTGTGTGTGTGTGTGTGTGTGGAGGGTGCACTTTATACATACTAATGTGTGATATGTGTGTGTGTGTATGACATTGTGTGTGAAGTTGACTTACATGTACATTGACTCTGTCTATGTCTCTGGCGTGTTCAGCTACTTCTATGGTCTCCAGGATGTGTAGTGCATGCATCTGTCCATTTGTGACAACACACATTGTGTTATGTTGTGAATAATGGTAGTTCCCCGTATAAAATTGTTTTTTGCATACCAATGGATATAATATTATGTACAATATTGTATTGTACTGTGTCTACTATCCACCATTTCTACCACAGCTACTTGAAGCATGTGTCAAGAACTGTGGTCAGAGGTTCCACTCAGAGCTGGGCAAGTTTCGCTTTCTAAATGAACTCATCAGACTCATATCACCCAAGGTGAGTGATAAAAATGACTCAATTTCAGGTTTTCTTTCGAGAGGAAGATCAAACCACGAAGCTATTGATGTGTGTGTGTGTCATACTGCCTTTGTTTGTTTTGTCTCCTTGCAGTATCTAGGGGGGCAGACACCTGAGCCAGTACAGACTAAGGTCAAGCAGCTCCTCTACAGTTGGAAATTGGGTCTTCCTCATGAGCCAAAAATACAAGAAGCTTACGAAATGCTCAAGAAAGAAGGCAAGTGCATGTAGACTTATGACTATAGACAACTCGAAACAGCTTTCTACAGTATGATGTGTTGTTCTGTTGCTATGGCAACTATTATGAAATTTTAGTCAAGGCATCGAACCTTATTTGTTCTAACCATCAAAAGTTGCAACTTTTATTCTCAGTACAATCTCTTAGACTTTGGCTATTAATGTTTTACTTTTGTTGTGTGTTCTTTTCAGGGTTGATTTTTGATGAGAGTGTTGGTCCTGATAAGACCCTTGAGCTCATCCCTAACAAGCCACGGGTCAATCTAATGGAGGATCCTAAACAATCCAAAGTGAGTTGAAAATGAAGCAATGGTTGCACAATGCAGTGAATCCTTTTATAAAAGATACAACTGGAGGATATTATAGTGCTGTTAAGTTACATAATACACATAGAGTAGCTACACTCTCCTCAAATGAGTCAGTGTTGTGCAAATAATTTTAGGTATGCATGTCAAGCATAAGGACCTATGTTGTAGTTCTGAAACAAATCTTATGATTGTCAAAACTATCCTGTGTGTCTCTCCCTATCCATTCTCTCTCCTTCAGATGTTGCAGAAGCTGCTGGCTAGTAAGAATCCTGACGATTTGAGAGCAACCAATCGTCTCATTCGAGAGATGGTGAGAAGAGACGACAAGAGAATGCAAAAGCTGCAGAAGAGATTGGACGAACTGGAACACATCCAAAACAACGTGAAGCTCTTCAACGAATTGTTGTCCCACTATAAGCCAGAGTCTGGAGGAGAGCAGGAGAAACAGCTCATCACTGTAAGTGTGCGCAAGGAGTGTGTACCTACAGTAGTTGATGTCCCCTACATGTCCTTTCCTCCCTTTTCATTCTCAGGAATTGTACAAGTCTCTGGAGAAGCTTCGTCCTAACTTATTTCGCATGGCAAGTGAACTCAAGCAGAATGAGGAAGGCATGTCGGAGATCCTCCAGACCAACGACAGTGTCCTTCGCTCTCTGGACCAGTACCGGAGGCTGTTTGGGGAGGAGCCTGACACCAACAGCACCACCACCACCAGTCCCCCACCCCCCAGTGCTACTGCTACAGTGGCGGCCACAACCACAGCCACTGATAGTGCTGCATCAGCATTCACCACGGCAACCAGTGAGGGGGCTACTGGTGGTGGGGGTAGTGATGTGTTGATCGATCTGGCCGATTTGAACTTTGGACCCCCTCCTGTTACCACACCCACTGCTGGTCAGCCGGTGTCCTCTGGGGATCCTAGCAACATGGGCTCCCTCTTGGATGACTTGGCCCCACTCAGTGAGTCAGGTCGCTGTTAATGTGGTATCAATTAATTTGTATGCATTGTTGAAGATAAGACTTTTTATGCTCATACATATGTATTTCCTTCAGATTTTGCACCTATTGGAAACACTCCTACTTCTGCACAGAGTTTTGTAAGCCAAACCACTCTCCATTGCATATCATCTCTTGTAGCATATGAAATAGTTTCTTGTACATAACCTTCTGTGTAGTGTTTTAAGTATCTCCTTCTTTCGTGATCATTCCCCACAGCCATCCTTCTCCATGCCTCCACCAATGATGGGCACATCACCACAGCAACAGCAGCAGCAGCCAGCCCCACCTCAATTAGGAGGGGCCTTCCCATTACTGACCAGTCCTCCGGGCACGACAGGAACGATACTGGCCACTATACCCCCGCCCTCCTCCTCCTCTCAACCCTCATCCCTCTTCACTCTCCCTCCACCACCCTCACACCCTCAGCCTCCACTCTCCACATCGTCACAACAGCAGCAGCAGCAAGTGGGTTCACTTTTTGGGTCGGATATTCTCAATTTGGGCAACCTCTCTCTTGGCACCAACAAGCCTCCTGAGCAGCCAGTGGATCCCCTAGCTGTACTGGATAACACCTTTGTGTCACTGGACTCCATACAACCAGGTACACCAGAGATATTGTACACTATGATATTGTAGCTGCATCTGTAGGTACACCTTGTGCATGGAGTGCTGTTTCTGTGCTCTCTCTGTTGACAAGTGTGTTTTTCTCAATGCTTGAAGGAGTTTTAGTTGGTTGTGTACAATGTAACATGTGCATAAGTGAAATTGTTTTGGCTATACATGTACAATGTACTGTAGTGTGTATTACAATACGTGAGAGGGCGGTTGATTAGCAAGATTTCAATGAAATTTCTCCCCTTCTTGTTTAGGTACCCTGCCACCATTGCAAATTATGAGCAAAGGAAATGTTTCTGTCAATTTCCACTTTGCCAAGGTACAGCATTATCATGCAACTCTTCATATCGAGTAGCGTGTATAGTCTGTGTTCACACAACTATACATCCATAAATATTCATCACCTCTAAGGTATGGTAGAATTTAGTGTGGTTCTCTTGCTCTTCTATAGAACTCCCCAGCACCCAATGTGATAGTGGTGGTGGTGTCCATCATCAGTACTTCTGCAACACCTATCACTAACTTCCAGCTTCAAGCAGCTGTTCCCAAGGTACTGTACATCTCATTTCCTGTGTACCATGTGTTGTGTCTACTACAATACAGTATCTACACTTCCTTGTATTGTACACTGTCACATTATGATGTCATTATGACATGATGCACTAGGTCATGAGAGTGAAGCTGCAGCCTCCCACTGGTTTAGACTTGTCGGCCTATAACCCTATCCAACCTCCTCCCAGCATCTCACAGGTCATGCTACTAGCAAACCCATCAAAGGTGTGTGTGTCACAACTCACCAGTCTGTGTCTTGATTCTTGATGCACTTACCATAAACTTTTTACGACCTTACTTTCTTTTAATGAACTTATGGACACCACAAATCTTTGTATGGTGTCTAGTTCATGAAGGAGGAGCCTGGGAACGAGACTATCTCTATTGTTTGTACATGTACACTTTTTCCTATAATTTATTATAATCAGCGTCCTCTTTCTTTGTCCCCTGGCAGGCGAAGGTTCGTATGAAGTATCGCATCAGCTACAACTTGAGTGGTCAAGAGGTAGTTGAAATGGGAGAAGTGGCAGACTTTCCAGTTCTTTAGTGAATACTGCTAGGTTCCAGAGTTGAACTACATAGTTTGTGTTTTTTGTTGGCTTCCTTTTTATATTATGATTGGCAAAAAAATTGTTATTGACGTGTTTCATTATTATATTGCATATTTTCCAACTTTTTGCTTTCACAATTATTTAGCTAGCTACATATAATTATGGGATCAATAAAGCATAAATTGGTGTGACATAATTTGGTTACATTAAATTGCAGAACTATAAAATTATAGCTTAATAAAGTTTCTCTGCACCTCAGACAGTCCAGACTGGTATATATAATGCATCGATTAATTGCTCAAACTTGATATAATCATATTATAAGCAAAGTTTTGTCCGTGTGTGTGTGTGTGTGTGTGTGTGTGTATGTGTAGCGGAGGGTCACCGGAAGTGATGCGACCTCAAGCTAAAACGCTACTTTTTCTTTGGACTGTGAAAAATGCAAGCTATAAAAAGTGTGCCTAGAGAACTAGCTTAGATAGTACTATCCTAGGATAGAATCACAGGCGCTACAAGTAAGGCTAACTTTTTTTGAGATCGCTGACAAGGCTTACCAGTGGCGTATGTATCCGACGAAGAAGCGTGATAGAGAAGCCAATCTTTCACAAAAGAAGCGTAGCGAGGGGAGAATTTTTGCTTCTAGGAGTCTGCTTCTTTGTCGCTGTACACGAAACACAGCTAGCCAGATAACGAGTTTCTTTGCCAGCTGATTATAAAAATGGCGGAAGTCGGAAAAGGGTCGTCCGTGACGTCAGGTAGTGAGGTAAATTGCTGAGCTGGCCAAATTCAAAGCAAACGGTAGCACCATAGCACTAAGCAGTGCATGTATACACATGCAGCATTGCTTCCCTTTGAGTTTTCAATTGCTTATGCGACATAATGCCAGTATTAATGTGGTTGTTGTGTGTTGCTTCAACTGCAAAGGTTGTCCAAAGCCAACTGACCATATGATAGAAGAATATTTATACACAATAGCTTTGCTCATCAATTTCTTACTATTGTTTGAGTTATAGTAACTGATCCTATAAACATACACAAAGAAGGAGTGGGCGAGCGAAGCGAGCCCCACTCCTTGTAAGATTAATAATTTTATGCAGTTACGTATATCACAGGTTCAATATACATAACATTGTACTTCATACAAAGTTTAGTACACAATACAGGACAATAATAATTATGTACCACAAAATTAATATAATATCTTTTGCACATCCAATCATAAAGCTTGTACATGTAAATAGAACACATGAAATTTGGTATGACACATTGACCATATTTCCTCTAAAATGAAAAATAAAACAAGTACAGTTGTATGCGCACACAAATGAAACACAAACTTTCAACAATAATAACAATAATATGGTGCAACACACAACAATGTGCATATCACTACTACTTGTTAGGTGGTTGTAATTTGAGTCAAAGGGCCTTCAAGATGGCTTGAAAGGGCATCAGTCTACAGCAAGCAAGACAAAAGTGTACACATGTTAGCATGACTGTTGTTAGCTTGAAATAGCCCCAACACAGTAACATTACCATGGTTTGACTATACACATGCCATGCCTTAGGCCATTTATCCTTCAGGCTCAACCCCCCACCTCTAACTCTGAATGGATATTCAAATCTGTTTGAGGTAACAGGAAGCCTTGGAAAGAATTAAGGCTTTGTGGCACACGTGCTATTTCATTTGTTTATGGTCAAGTGTAATTTGGTAAGAGGAACATAAAAAGGTCTATTTAAAACACACCAAGGGTAAGTAACTAGAATGTAGGGTAGTTTACCTTTGCTTTTAGCAATCCTAGGCCTACATTGTCTCCAGCATATATACACAGCAAGAGATTTGCCACACGTTTTATTGCTACTTTGCCCTCCTGCAGTGAAAGATAACACCATCATCACAAGAACATGACCTCTAACTACAGTGAGCAGTGTGTAAAGTTCAAGGTACAAAGTAGACACACAAAAAGAGAACAATGGAAAAGATGGCTGCCAGAGTAACTTGACCGCTCCTTTCTACAGCTTCTCTTTGAGACTTGAGTAGTTCAACTTACAAGACAGTCCATTACTATAAAGCCGAGTGTCTCGTCAGGGAGGGCAGCACGGGCCCCTCTCTCATGGGTCATCCAGATGTTAGCAGCAATGGCAGCCGTCACATTCTCCTTCTTGTCACTCTTGCCAGCAAATGCCATCAAAGAACCTTCATAGTTTAGTAGTCTGTATGGGAATATAGGAGATTGTTATAGTCGTGTGTCTCAGACACCACCATATTTGTCATCATAGACCAACTTGAGTGAAGACACCATGTACTGGAGGATTCTATGATCAATTTGCATGACAATACACACGGTGTGCTTCTAACAGTGAATATTAGTGATAGGAGTAGAGCACACAGCTATTCACTCCCATTTTATTCTAAATATCTATTAAAAACACATATTTATATCCACATGCTTACAAAAACCAAACTTTGGTAGTCACAGACAGCTCAAATCAGTTGTTGTGTCACAGAACTACATGTACCATGAAAATCATCATCATTTTTTTTTGCTCCAAAACAAAAAGTAGAAGAGGCAACTCATCAAACATACACCAGCCGGACACTGACTTACAGAGTACACTGGATACCTCCAGTGTTGGCCTGTTCCAGTACTTTAGTAAGAGCTTTGGGCTTCAACATCCTCGAGTCACTTCAAACTTGCTGGGCTAGCCCTTAGGGTTAAAGGTCAAGTCAACGAGTCACGTGCTCTAATTTGTCACCCACGTGGCCACGTGTACGATGGATGTTGAAGCTGTTCTATCTTCCAAACGCTCGCTACACAAGAGTACAGATGTTACAAAAGAAGTGGAACTACAATTTGATCTTGGGAATCTTGTAGCAACTGATCTGAATGCTATAGACACCTCTGAATTAAAGTATGACCTATTAAACTAACATAATTTTGATCCCAAAAGTTGACACTTTATCAACTTATAATTTGCAGGAAAGATAAGACTACCTACCTGAAAAGTTTGATGCGTGATAACACACAACTTCTTATAAACAAAATATGGGAGGTATATGTCACGTACATAACTATATAGATGTTACGGATGCTATTATTTTTGTGCCTAGTTGTGACTTTTGAGTGTGTACTCGTTTTTATCGTTCAGCTTCCTGTCGAGAAAACAACAGATGGTCTTGTTTTGGCACAAGTAAGTGCAAACAATGTGTATGTATGTGTGAGCACTGAGCCCAAAATATCACACGTGTTTGTGTCTTTATTAGTTGCCTGAACCAACGACGACAGTTCCCAGGGAAAAACCGGTAAATACACACTCACACAGACTGTTGCAAAAACACTATCGTAGATTTTGCATTCTCTAGTAGGATATTATCCCACACTTTTTTGTTTGTCTTTTTAGATTCCGAAGCCTAAACCACCAACACGATGGGAAGCATTTGCAAAGGCAAAAGGCATTAAGAAAGAAAAGAGGAGTAGGATGGTGTTTGATGAAACAGCACAGGTACCAACAATAAGCAAACTACATGCGACTGTGAGTGAACAGTACAATGTCATATACTTTCAGGTGTGGAAACCTAGGTGGGGGTATAAGAGAATCAAGGACCCTAAAGATGACTGGATGGTTGAAGTACCTGATAATGCTGGTGAGTTGACATGTGATCTAGTGTGCTTGTGGAGCTAAAAGACGTCTATATATCTTTGATGATCAATATTAGATCCCTTTGAAGATCAATTTGAAAAGAAAAGTGAAGTTAGGAAGGAGGGCATTGCAAAGAATGAGTACCAGAGACTTAGGAACATTGCCAGAGCTCAAAAATCAGGAAAGATTAAAAGTATATACATACAGTGTGAATTGTGTTACATACTAAAACTGTGGTGTATACTCATTGATATTTATATTTCGTACACAGCTCCATTGCCACCACCTCACACTAAACAACTCACAAAACATGAGGTAGCCATAACGTTAACAGTTATACTTAGCTGTTGTGTGTTGTCTGAAAGTATAGATGTGTATATATTTCGTATCATTGCAGCTTACACAAGCTCTTGGAAAAGCCAAAGTTGCCACAGCTTCCGTTGGAAAGTTTACTCCTTCACTGGTAAGGTAAAACAGACTGTGTAATGTATGTATAATGAGGTGTCTCCCTATTTTAGTCCAATGAACCTACACCAAAGAGAGAGAAAAAGAGAAATGTAAGACTTCGTACTGTAGTACAGGAATCTATGAATAACATTAGCCTTGTTCCCAGGCCACTTCCTCCTTTTTGTGTTACATTAAAAGTTGGGAGAGAGATTAAGTAGTCTTGTGCCCAGACCCCTCCCTTTCCAAGAGAAAGAGGGTCTGTTGACAATATTTTTAAGTCAGCAAGTCACTAATGACTACATAATGATGGTTTTTAATACCGTATATATAGCCGTTTATTTTGGCGAGCATTAAATTTGGCGAAAGGGAGTTCAATTGATACCGTATAGCGGGAAATTTTTGGGGTTGTAAATTTTCGTGAAAAGCCTAGACCACGCTTTAGAAGAAAATATTCGTGGTTTTAATTTTTGTGACTCAAGTATCTCCAACTTACAGTGCTTGAAGGTCTTGTGACATTTTATCTGCTTTGGTATACATGTAGAATACTATTCTAGCTATTTAGACCGCAAGCTTCTTGAAAAGACGGGCAAGAGACAGAGAACTGAAGTCTTTGACAGCATGCAGGTGGCGAGTATTGTGACCTTTGACCTCAGAAAATAATTTTCGTGGGAGGGAAAATTTCGTGACTCCGGGGTTAGTCACGAAAATAACGAAAATTTGCACCCCACGGAAATTTCCCGCTATATACGGTATTGGCGAACTTTAATTTTGGCGAATGAAACATAGAAAGCGCATTACGTCATATGGTGAAATTAGTATAGTAGCTACGTGTATACACCTTTTTGTTTTTCTTTTACTAAAGTAGATATAACAAAGCTTTTTATGTCATGAAGCGAAGTAACAATCAAACTAATTGTGCTGAAAGCCTTCTTGTACTAATAGTGAAGCTTCTGGCAATGTAAAAAAAAATACGCAAGGAGCTGCACTACGATATCGCCATGCAACTAGCAAGTTTCCAGCTTACTTCATGAAGGACTGTGGAGAAAATGTCGTTCTAAACCCTTCTGTCGGGATCGCGCTAACGCGTATTTGAATATTCATATTTAGGCAATAAACTTTGGTGGATTTAACTTTGGTGATTTGGAGAAATGCGCCGATTTTGCCAAAATAAAATCCTCACAAAAGTTTCTGGCTATACGGTAATTGTTATGTGCAAAGTGCAGATCTCTTGCTATTATAATTTTACCCATGTGCTCTTATCTTATAGTTTGCACCAGTTGTTGGTGACTTAGCTGCTGAGAGACAAAAGAACTTGGACATCCTGGGGAAGCTTGGAAAGAAGCAACCTATTGTCAATACAACAAAAGCAGCCAACATGGAGATTGCTTCTGAACAAAGAAAGTATGTTCTCACAGCAGTATGCTGCTGTACTTTGTTCACATAAAAATGTACCACGATTCTTCAGGTTTCAGAGAAAGAGACAAGCAGGAGAATCAGAGAGCAAAGAGAGAGCAACAAAAAGACTGAAAACTAGTAAAACTAATGAAAGACGTAGAAAAATGAGTGGAAAGAGAAAATAATCCTTTTACTATAATTATTAAATTTTACACAGTCCGGCTACTTTTTGGTGGTCACGAGAGTAAGTGGGTGGGGCACTTCGATGAAAACAACTTTGGAAAAAATGGCATTGTACCATGGTCTGGCAAGTCTAAGAAACGCCTTAGAATTGTTTAACAATGCACCGAATGAAGCTACTAGAATAGCCGAGGGAATAGATGAAGCAGCTTCCAAGTTGAAACGAGAGAGATCTTCGTGGCAGTGGCAGTCACGGTCTCGTGAGATCTGTTGTCCTCTGCCCCTTCCTCTTCAGGATCTCTGCCTGTTGGTTGTTGTTGGTGATCTCCATACCCATCAAGTTGACCTGTTGGCTTCTCTACCTAGATGGCTACGTGAGCGTTTACTGAGTGTACTCCCCGCTCTTGATCTGAGTCGGTTGGAACACACTGCCGTGGCTGATGGTGTGGATGTTGGCTCCATTTGGAACGCCAAGTGGAAACGAATGCTGCCCCTCTGCAGTACATCTATAGAAAGACCTCCCCAACTACGACGTGTGCAAATGCCTTCTCAAGCTTCTGCTACAACACGGACATTCCAACTGAACATTTCTGCCCCGGTATTAACCCGAAACCAGAGCCATAGCCTCCTGCCAGTGTTACAGGAGGAAGTCTACACAGCTTTGAAGAATGTGAAGCAAATGTCTGAAGGGAAAATATCTCTTTTATCTTGTGTCACGTCAATCCTGACAAGATACCCAGAGCTCGATATGGATGAAATTATCCATAAGCTAATTTCAATACAAGGTGAGCTGGTATTTTCAAGCCTGTTAGCTGGTCGTATTCATGAGGTTGACTGCAAAACTGCCAAGTGTAAACAGAGAGTGTGGAAAAAGCAAGCTGTGTCCCTTGCTTTCAATGTGAAATCTTTAGAGGAATTTAACTCTCGCTCACCACGTCGTACACCCTCTGGTCATTTGCCACATAGGACGAATCTATTTAAACTAACACTGCCAGAGGAAGACTCCTATCTTACTCCTCACCGCCATTTGCTTATCTTGTATAAGTGCGACCCTTTGAAAGTGCTTTCTCTGTTATCAATCAATTGTGGCCTTCAACCACCAACTGCTCACATTCACATTGACTCACTATGTGAAATGATTCGTTCTGAACTATGCATTCAAAGGCTAGCCTCTGACAACAGTTGCAGCCCCCCTTCTGATAGCTACATCTCTCTCTTGAACAAATTCTTGAATAAAGTTATTGTGCTTAGTCTGTGTTGTAATAGCTACTCCAACATCAGTATCATGGTCAACTTGATTGATGGAGTGATGGCTAGTCGTGAAACATGCCAACTGAAACATCTTGTCTGTGAAATGTCGAACTTGTATCTCGATGCTATCAATTCTCTCTCTGCTCTGTTCTCATTGCCTAACTTTTGCCAGCTCACATTGGTGGTCAATGAACTTAATCTAGTAATGTTCTGTAAGCTTCTACAAGAATTTGTGGTGACTTCTTGTTCTCACACACAGATACTCCAGATCCAAGCGAAGAAAGAATTTCTGCAGTCACTTCCTAACAAGCTTAAAGAGAACCAGTTTGCCACACTAAAAGGTATCACCACATCCCGTTCAAATTTGGCACCTGAGATATCCCAGTACAAAGAACTTCAGCTGTCTCCACAAAAGGAAAACTCAACTTAAATTTTTGCTGCTTCTTCTACAATTCCCCAGCATCAGACTGAAGGAAATTGTCCTGGATAACCCACTAGAGGAATACATATACCGTGATTTACTTCATCTGTGTGCCGTACATCCAGACCTACACACTTCAAGACTTACAATTGATTTGAGTGGCCATGGGTTACACTGTGCAAGTAGACAATCAGATTTGATAACGCTCTTTCAGATGGCATCACTCCAAGCGATCTGTATCTATGGCAACTGGGGTCCAGATGAAAATGTGAAACAAGGGTTAGTGGAAGGTTTACGTAGACGGAATCGATCCTCCCCACTCACACAGCTAGCACTCATGTTGGAGACTAACAACTCATATAAAATGGCCGAGGTTCAAACACTCTTTACTGCTGTCTTCTCATTGCCAAAACTTGAAAATTTTGAGCTTACACTTGGAAAAGGATTTTGCAACATGTTTCGCCAGCCAAGTTATAAATAGCTGCTGTATAAATGTTGGTGTCGCAGAGCATCTAATGTACAAGTAAAGTCCATTTGTGTTTCTGGCTACACATCAAAGCCTAAATACCTATCCCTTATTGCAAAGGAGTATACCTACACTTCACCACTGAAAGATACAAGAAGACAACCAAAGGTTCGCAGCAGGAGTTACTACGGTGATTTCCTTGACGATGATGAATTATTCGGTTATTATGTTGGAGGCTACTCTGATGACAGTGATTACTAAGGAAATCGTGTATATGTATATATATAATGTAAAGCAAGGTACTAACTACTGTGTAATGACATTTTAGTCTTAGTGTGTGATACAAATCATTATAATTTGAATGCATGATTGTCTGGTAATGATCGTCAAAAAGCGTAAAAACCCAACACGTACGCTCAAAAAAGTTACGCATGCGCAGTTAGCTCAGATTTTAGATCTAGAGTCCAATTCATCTAGTCGTTTGCTCCCAACTCAATACTGTTATGTAACTCTGACTTAGCACACGCATGGCATGATGTATTGCTTTAGGAGACTGTTACATAAATTCGTTTGGTCATCGAGCATAAACTGTACGACAATCATGAATAAAGAAACCCTGCTGACGGCGGCGTTCGTGGGCTTGCGCATAAAAGTGTATTGATGTGCGCCGCTCATGGATCAGTGTTTCAGCCTATAAAATACAACACAGACTTGACAATTGCAAGTTTCTACAGGTTTAATCTTCAAAATTTCTGAGGCCCAGTTTATACGCAGTGTTTCGAATTCACCCGCCATGAATACGTGGAAATGGATTGTTGCTCTTTCATTTGTCTTCATGACAAAGGCAACAGTTAATGCTCAATCCGTTGATCTGGAGTGCGTGGTCACGAATTGCAAAACTGAGTTGGGAGCATGCTTTGGAAGCAAGGATTGTCTTGAGCTAATGGGATGTGAGGAGGGCTGCTTCTCTAAATGGGCAACAGATACGACTCCAGAAAAGGCGGAATTCTTCAAGTGTACAGTTACATGTGAGTACTCATATCTCTACAAGCAGCCAGTTTCACAAGCTTTCTTGGGCTGTGCTGCCACTCACAGTTGTGTAACCCTTCCAACTCTTGCAAGTCCATGCAAGCAGGATGTGAAACCATCTGCAAAGCTGTCGACTAAAGATCTTGATGGTGACTGGTGGGTTGTTCGAGAACTTCATCCAGTGTTTGACTGCTTCGATTGCGCACATTTGTATTTTCGGCAGGTGACAGTGGAGAGGATTTTGCAGCTTCTTACCGTGTTACTCTTGCCAATGGAAGTGTGGCAACTATTCGTCAAAAATTTTCAATGCCTACCACACCAGCTGGACAAGAAATTAAGTTCAGCTACACTGATGCTGGGATTCCTAATCAGGATACGTGGTATTTGTTGGACAAGGACACCGAAGGTTCCTACGTGCTGGTCTACTACTGTGGAACTAGTCTTGGTACTTTGAACTACGAGGGTGGCGTTGTTTTGTCAAAGAAACCTAAACTGCCTGAAGAAGATCTCAGGAAGATTGCTGCTACTTATAACAAGTAGTAACAATTTCAAAAAAATAAGC
Source organism: Tethya wilhelma (assembly GCA_964030475.1). Lineage (NCBI taxonomy): Eukaryota > Metazoa > Porifera > Demospongiae > Tethyida > Tethyidae > Tethya > Tethya wilhelma. The sequence goes on from CAXIPT010000001.1 coordinate 8,291,618, forward strand.
AGTGTAGGAATGGGCAGTGCTGTAAAAGTATTGGAACAAGGAATGGTCTCAATTTCGGTACATGACTACTTCATTTTTACTTTTGATCCCTCATATATAATTATATATAGCTATTTGTTATAAATGGATGGTTCAAAGAATGATATCTACTTGAATAGCTAACGAGTATCACAAATCTTATCACTTCGCTAAAAAGTGGAATAAAATAATTATAGCAGGCAGAGTTCGATTACTGGCCAAAACTTGGGCACAAAAAATGAAGTAGTCATGTGCCGAAATTGAGACCATTCCTTGTTCCAATACTTTTTACAGCACTGCCCATTCCTACACTGCTTATTTTTTTGAAATTTTTACTACTTGTTCATTCACTTTTTTCAGCACTACAGTGAGGAGACTCTCCGAGATCTAGACTGGTTAGTCTCGACAAAAATACTTGAGTAGTAGAATGTGGCTAATGCGCATGCGCATTAAATGCCACGTGGATGAGACAACGACCTTTGAACTCTACTAGAAAAATGGCCACACATGATGTACACAAATTTATACTGAAGTTTCAAAGCTTTCTAGCTCTTGTTTTAACACATTTAGGCAGTAAACGAGGGTAAAAGACCCTAGTTCAGATGAAAAGAAGTTACTTTGTGTTGTCAAAGCTAGCTCAAATTCTTCTGTTTGTCTGGAAACTGCGTTCAAGTAAGTCAGTAAGTAAGTAAGTAAGTAAGTAAGTGAGAACAAAATTGCGTGGGTGTAACTTTGACTAGCGCTCTCTACGACTCAGTGCTTTGGAAAGTTTCTGTAAGCTTTAGGCCTTACATACTGTTGGTAATCAGCCTAAAAGAGCTTCTGAGCAAGTGTGAATGCTTAACTTTGTCTTGCTAGATTTTTATGGTGATAAACATTTTGTATTGTGTCTATGGGGCAGTTGGCCCATTCCTACTATACGTACTACCGTACGTATGACACCACAGTTGGAGTTAACTTTTCTAAGTTTTGCTCACCCATGGCATCTGAGGCATGCATGAAGTATTAAACTTGAATTATTATAATTATGCAGAAATCTGCTGAGTGTGTGATTATTATTACTATAAGTATAGACTGTTAATATAATTAATTTTATTAATATTGATACCGAAATTTTATTGTATGGCTTGAACTGAACATTGAATTGCTAAGAGGATTTCAGTTTTTCTATTATAATGAAAATGTGTAGAGTGTTATTATATTGTCATGAATGATCCACTCCACAAATTGTATAGCACTGGAAGCTTGGGTGCGCAAGACTGATGTAGGGTTCTCCCTATAAAGCTTGTCAGCGCGGTGCCACACCACTCTGGTCATGCTAAATTTACATAACTTTTAATGTGGTTTGACTTAATTTTAATCGAAAAGAATGCATAATAAAAAATTATAACCACAAGAGTGCTTTGATGTTTTCTCTGACACCACTCTAATCAACCATCGTGGGGAGAATTCTGCTGATGAGGTGGGAAATAATTGTAAGATCACTATCTAGATTGTTAAAAATTTGACAGTTTGCTCCACAGAATGTAAAATGAAAATATTGACAAATTTAATTTTGCACGGTATTATCAATTTATCATTTGACCATCATAATTATATTTCTGACTACATTGCTGATTTGTGCGTGTGTATAGTACACATAATGTAATAAATTATTAAGGCGGCTAAAATATTGGTGGATTTAATTAAAATTTAATTTGATCGATGATTTGGACTTTGATCATCAAACTGTACAAGTCAAATTAAATTCCTGTCAATATTTCCAGCTATCATATTATAAGCAAAGTTTTGTGTGTCTGTCCGTGTGTGTGTGTGTGTGTGTGTGTGTGTGTGTGTGTGTGTCACGGGAGTTCACCGGAAGTGATGCGACCTCGAGCTAAAATGCTACTTTTTCTGTGNTGTGTGTGTGTGTGTCACGGGAGTTCACCGGAAGTGATGCGACCTCGAGCTAAAATGCTACTTTTTCTGTGGGCTGTGGAAAATGCAGGCCACGAAAAGAGTGCTTAGATAGGTAGCTTAGATAGTGCTGCCCTAGGATAGAATCACAGGCGCTAAAAGTATGGCTGACTATTTTTGAGATCGCTAACAAGGCTTACCAGTACCACCCGTATCCGACAAAGAAGCGTGATAGAGCAGCCAATCTTTCACAAAAGAAGCGTAGTAAGGAGAGAACTTTTGCTTCTAGAAGCCTGCTTCTCTGTCGCTGTACACGAAACACAGCTAGCCAGATACTGATAACGAGTTTCTTTGCCAGCTGATTGCAAAAATGGCGGAAGTCGGATAAGGGTCGTCTGTGACGTCACGTAACTGGGTAAATTGTTGAGCTGGCCAAATTGCAAAGAGGAGCAGTGAATGCATGCATGGAAATGAATACGGTACACTATATACCTTCAGTTTGGCGACTGTATTCTCCAACTCTTGGATCCTTTGCTTAAGGGACACAATGGTTTCTACACCAGTGGCCATGGCATGGTTTGTAGTGGACGAAGCTTGCACACTTTTACTCGACTTATCAAAAATCGTTTCTCCTTCAGGATCCTTATAGAGGCCANAGAAGCTGATTCTTGAACGAACAAACTTGGTACCATTGTCTTCACGTGCTTTTGGTATCGTGTGCTCGAGTCTCCCGTTGAATGGCTAGATACAAGGCGAAAAGCGCTTCTCTGTATGGCAGCCATTCATTTCTACATCATGCATAAATTCATTAGCTACTTGAAAAGTCAAATTGACGACCCTTTTCCAGGTAGATAAGTGTGCGTTATTTGGAATCCAAATATTCGCTGCCTGCTTGCTTTACCTGAAGATTTCTGGTTGTGCTGGACTCTCTGTAACCTTTCAGTCTTCAATATTTAGGAGGTGAATAGACTAATGTGTTATGTAGTATTCATTATAAGATGAACAAAGCAATTAAATACAGCTCAGCCTCCTGAGATTACTTCAGTACTAATCAGCCTGAGCTCCATGCTGATCATTAGTGTACAAGTAATTACCATATACACACAAACTCGAATGTGATTTGTAGAATTATGAAAAAATGAGAACAAACAAGTAAAAAAAACATTGGAAATGTAATGAGACATAGGAATGGCCAAATCGTAAAAAGAAGGCAAACAAGATGGAATCAGTGGCTGGCAGAGTGTGTAAAGAATTATTCCTATGGGCAACATGAGGGACTCAACATGGAAAGAGAGTACTACATGTAGCCCACACAGGAAGAATTCGGCACACACTCTGCCAGCCATTCCATCTTGTTTGCCTTCTTTTTACGATTTGGCCATTCCTATGTCTCATTACATTTCCAATGTTTTTTTTACTTGTTTAATAATATGGGTCTCTCTGAGGCATGTTTCAGTTTATTGCTGGTGACTTAGTTTACTGCTGATGGAGAGCCCTGGTGCTCATAGTCCCCATCCATCCTGATAGGATCTCATAGAATCAAAGTTAGCGCCATCAGGAGTTTTCTAGCAATAATAGAATTCATGGAGGGTATACTGCATTGTCATAGTAACCTACCCTTGTTCCTAGCTTATTCACTAATGAATATAATGCACAGTGTCAGAACCAATAATGATATTGATCCCATCTATGGCCAGTTACTATAGTGTATAGCGTGAAATTTTCATGGGGAAAATTTTTTTTGTGAATTTCGCAGTTTGGCAACTATCCATGAAAATTTTCCCCACAAATATTTCCATTCAAGATGAAAATGCAAAAATTTTCCCCGACAAAAAATTCCCGCTATAATATGGTATTAGCCTTGTGTTCCCAGAACCTGCCCCTCTTCATGCAACAAAGTCAGACCACAAAAAAAAGTTAACTGCTTTCCCATCATAGTGTTACCATGACAACTGTAGTATATCTCTACACTCTCCACGAATTATACTGTACTCTGTCTGCATAATTATAATAATGGTTGTTTGTACTTTAATTGGCTCTGCAAAAATTGTTCCATAGACAAGGACAGAATCAGCTATTCTCCTCCATGGAGAGCCAGAGAAAATGGAAAACTGTATGTGTAATGAAGAGTCTACTAGTATGGGCATTGGTTAACCTATACATGCAATGTCATCAGGTGTCTGTCAGAATTTAAATAATCAAGAGATTCTCAGCTAGCGTAACAGAATTCATGGAGATTGAGGTGACCTATACAGATAACAGTAGACCCCATGGATATTACATAATAGCCGAATAGTGCACACATGCACCTGCATTGGTTTTGCGTCATGTATAGTGTACACAACCCATTCCCTTTGATGAGGCCAGTAAAACAAACAATTTGATGAATGGAGAGACCTGGTAACCTGGTTGTTTACTGAGGTCACTTGTGTATGTTACAGTAATTAAGGGGGCACCCCAACCTGGGCATTCAGCCTAATGCTTTATGAAACAAATTAACTTGATAAGAAGAGTTAGCTAGAATATTAATCTTGCATCTACAGGCTCTCTTTGATGAGGACATTACGTGATGACTATAGAAAACCTAGTTGTTTATTGAGAGGTGCAAGGCCCAGAATGAGGCTAATAGTAACAGCCACTGATTGGATCCATCGACTCAATCAACACACACACACACACACACACACACACACACACACACACACATGTACACACACACACACACACACACACACACAAAAAAAAAACACCCCTGGTCACAATTAAAGTTACTGCTTTCCCATGATGTTGGCAGGTTACTATGACAACTGTAGTAGACCTCTTCACTAATTATAATTATTCTGCCAGCTTATACCAGTTGTTTACGAACTTCTGGTGCAAACTGCATGATGCATAAACCAGGAAGCATTCTTTAAAGTAATCAACTTTAATAACATTGTATAGCTATAGGACATGGTAAATACCTGTTGAACATGCAGTTAGATTAGGGCAAACTTTACCCACAAACAATAAACCATCAGTTGTCAGAGGTTATGGACAGGTACAGGGACACCCCCAACCTGACATAGATAACAACTTAATTACATGCGGAAAAAATTAGCTAGAAAGAGCCTGCTACTAGCTATTACTTCATGATTGATAAGCTGGTGGGCTGGCCAGATCCTTGTATTAGGAAATACCATTAATTGTGTGGTTTTGGACAGGCTGAGTTACTCAATACTGAGTGTGAGGGTCTCTCTCTGTGTGTACATGTGTCAGTCTATTGCTGGTGACTTAATTTGCTGATAGAGAAAGCTATAGTCTACACAAACCCGTCGTTAATTAACTCATGACCGGAAGTGACAAAATGGCGGATTGTGTTGGGGTCTGATAACTTTTGCTCAATTTTACTATACAAATACTGACTGCTAGCTATACTTAGGTATACAAAGTGCATATTTTGTATGTTTCTACTTATTTATATTATATTTTCTGTCTTGATCTTTTTCGTATAGACTTACAAAATTCAATTGTGTTCACAATCTGATTTTTTGAACCATGTGTAAATTGTAAACAAAAGCTTATTTCCTAAAAAAAGTAAAGTTTATATATACTAATAAGCTATACATATACTGCTAAAACATAACTTACCTGCATAAGCAAAAAAATACGGTCTGAAAATTCAAAAAAAAGCGTTGACTGCCAGCATGCTTTAACGTACTGTCACTGAGATAAATCATGGTTCCCAGATTGTCAGGCAACTTCGATGTACTCTATTTGGATTAGAATAGATTCTTTATCTTAATCTTAAACGGATCAAGAGATACATAAAATTTCCATTGCCATGTTCTTTACACCAGAGCGACTGTCTCAACTTCGATTTTTTGAACAACCATGTGCAAAGTGCTCTAATCGCAAGAAACTTGCTGAGCAAGCACATTCCACCCTGAACCGCAAACCATCCAAATGTGAAGTCACCTGGTAATACAAAGACGGAAATATACGGTTGCAAAATCCAAGAAAAGGACAAAGCAAGGCCCTCTATAATGAATTCATGACGTCACAATAGCACGTGCGTATATCAAATACGTAGGTACAGCTACAGCTGCTGCAGCTTTATAGCTAGCAAGCTAGAAAGCTTTTACAAATCTGCAGCTGTCAAAACGATCGAGTATAGTAAACAAGGTAAGTGCTCTTGATCTCAATTGCAGGTAAAACAACACAATATTATAGATCATAATAATAAATATAGGCCTATGGATCAAACTACAAATGGTAGCTAAATAACACTGGCTCATAAGACACCATCTTCTCTTTTCTCTCTCTCTCTCTCTCTTTATACTTCTTAATTTTGTTAGTCTGGAAATCATCTGTGAGGAATAAAAGGAAACAATGAGGTTATGTGCAACTTTGACTTTGCTAGCATTGGTTACAGTTTGGGCCTCGTCTGATGAACCATTATATGGTGAGACAAACATTTCGGTGTGCAATTGATGATGTCAGTCATTACATTTACTATGATTAAATCTTGTCAGGATTCATTACACAACACCTTTCTGAAGTATTGCTTCAACAAATGCAAGAATATCCAGAAATCCAGAAATATCCTCTATCCCCAACTGACAGCAACAAAAGTGGTATTCCACAAGGAGACTCACCTAGATCCAATCAGAGTAGTAACACTATACGTGTGAGTTGCACCAATCATGGGTCACTGGGTAAACGGGGTTCCAATCAAGGTGATAAAGACGACGAACCAGCACCTAAGAGGGGAAGAACAGCTAAGTACCACAAACAATGTGGGCCATGTTCATTATGGGTACAATCAGGGGCTGACCCTCGAATCAATCACCTACACTCAACATCTAATATGCGGCATCCTGGTTCAAATGCACACAACCTAGCTGAGTATGCATCACATCTCAACTATCGGTTTGCTTTAGAGAGTGATAGCTGCATATGTGCTCCATGTTACACTGACTATATACAAAATTGTACCAACAAAGAAAATGTCATTCCTAGGTGGTATAAAGTACAGATCGAGTATTACAACTCCCTTTATCAAAGTGCTAATCACTGTGTCTTTTGTTGTACATCTGAGACTAACTGTACTTGCAATGAAATACAATACTGGGGCCCAGGGGAATGGTACGGAAGTGATGGCATACATACATGGAGAAAGTACCTAAGCTTAAACGGGCTTGTTTCACATGTCATACCAGAACACTGTATCAAGGTATGTAGGTCTCATTACCGTAGGGTAAGGGAGATTATCACAACTAGAAAATGCACAGTCTGTTCTAGTACAACAAGCAATACAGGATGGAAGCTAGTTTGTGATTCTGCTAAAACCCTTGAAGAAGTGAAGCAAACGTTTCATTTATCAGTTGACAACAGTGTAAACAATTTTGACTGGATGTGTAGTAGGTGTATGTACTTCATGAATGACTCAACCAGATTTTCTGCTACAATTCTGAGTGATGTAGAATCTGCAGATCCAATCATTGCTCAAAGAGCCTTATTGATCAAGAAGACACTTGAAACACTCAATGACAGTGGAATTGTGTTTTCTTTAGATGAACTAACTCGATTTAGATTGTTTCTGGAGAATCAACAAATAACCCCCCATATCATTTCTAGGCATCTCCATGTATTCAGTGAGTACATGTTCAAACTCATAATAAGCCACTCGCCCACATTTCAATCATACTGCCCAGATAATAAGCAACATGGTAGAGTATATTACAACACACTAGTATTCAACTCTAAATCTATACCATATGTGTACAAACAATGGCAACCCATGAAGTGCTAATCACAAAAGCTGTTAAGGAGTTCCAATCTCAACTCAAAACTGACATAGTGCTCTCAAAATATCATGGTAGTTTGTTCTGGGAATGGGTTGAAAAAGTAAGCAGTGGCAAAAACCAAGATCTAGTATCACGATTCTGGGCCAAAATGCTGATGATACTAAATTACTACACAGGTTACTATGTATCCATACGATCAGGCAATTGGTGTCTTAGAAACACATGCTTGAAAGCAGTTACACCAGTCTTTTTTGCCTATTCCAGAGATAAATATGAGCATTTGTGTACTAGTGTGCTACACAATATACAATCGCTACCTGATGATATCATTAAACATTTCTTAAAGGGAGAATGGACCACCAGCCTGAAAGGACATCGATTTAGAAATCTTGCTTTAGATGAAGCCCATGAGTGTGTCATAAATCTGCGACTAAAACAGATAACTTCACGTCCTTCGCACTTCAGGACTGTAGAGTTATCAAATTTTATGGCATACCTAGACAAGATAGTGGGAGCACTAGAAAATTTCATGTTCAGGAACAAAGCAAACAACTCTCCACACAAGAAACGATTTGTTTGTCAAAGGGTGTCAAGAATGATGGATACAATTATGGACCAAACACTGTTTGTACTCTCATCAAGTGCAAGACGTCTTCAGAACATATTTTCACCCTTACCAGCTGTGCTAGATTCTGCTACAGTGCATGACTTACTAAACTTTTACACAATTGGAAGAGAAAGGATGAATACTTATGTGAAGAAGTATATTCTTGCACCACCCAGTGAAATTCCCAAGAAAAAACACAGGATTACAAAGTTAAGGACATTCAGTGGTAAATCTACCCTAACCAGAGCAGCCAAAGCAAAACTGAAACAAATTAGCAACATTGCAACAAATGCAATGCGTATACTACAGTCGCATGGTATTATGGAGCAAACATCAGATTACCCACTTGCAATTGCTAACTTAGACAGTAGTATGAGAAAGGCAAACAAGGCTGAATTCAGAACAAATCTGTGCAAACACAACGAGTTTTCATCTGCTTTCAAAAGTAGGTACATCTATTTAACCGAAACTCCTGCTGATCTCTGTCTGATTATTGACTTCTTGTACTTCATACACATCCCACCTCCACCTGATGTGTCAACCTACTCTGACTACTACACATACATGTGGGAAAGAGCAATTGTAAAAGAGGGCATAAATCGTGGTTTCAGGTACATCTACATAGTAATAGACAAACTAGACTTTCTCCCACCACCAAGAGAACTAGTTCACAGATCTCGTGCAAAGAAAGCTAGAAAAATAAATGACCAACCATATGCCATATCAGATGAACAATCGGTACCACACAGTGGATTTACAGCCCTACTGTCTTCCAAAGAATACAAGCAAGATCTAGTCAAGTACATATCATTCAAGTTGACAAGTACATGTGTACTAACATCACGACAACAACCAGTCATATTCATTCTAGACTCTCCCAGTGCCCCGACACCATTTAAAATCAAGGAAGGGTGTATTGAACAACATCCTCAGAACAAACATGGTGAATCAGACTATGCAGTGTGGCACCATGCAATTCACTCACCAAGTAGGAACATTGTCATCTTTTCAGGTGATACAGACACATGGGTCTACGGACTGGGTCTCTATGAGCTTGGATGGCTGGATGGGAAGAAAGTGACAGTTCAGAGAGCAGAAACGAACGAGTACCTTGACATAGGCTGCCTTGTTAACTCAATAACAACCCACTCGTGTCTACAAAACATATCTTATCCAGCATGTTTACTGGTAGCACTCTATGTACTTAGTGGTGGTGACTATACTAGTGCATTCTATGGTTGCACAAAGCTTAAGTTTCTAGATACATTCCTGAATAATGCCTCTTTTATATGCAACCAAACACTCTCTAGTTGTAGTCAAAGATGGGGAATTTTCTGAAATTTGCGAAAATTCTTGGGTAAGACTGATAACAGCAATATACTTCACTAAGTATTCAGACTTTTTCCGCCACAAATCTGTTTCCGAAATTTACAATCTATTAACAAGATTTCCGGACTGTGAAGAGGCGCAGCAATTTATCACTTGGGTTGGTATTACCAACCCTATTTCTAATGACGTTGAATGGCATGAGTTTCTTCGTCGAGTCACCTTCCACGCGAGTTCAGTGACTCAAATGCACCAAGCCAAACTCCTTCCCACAATGGGTTCTCTATTGTTACACATGCAACGTTCTAACTATGTGCTCAAGTTAGCATTTAGCTCCCACCTTTCTTCATTCAATAAACTTTCTGAGTACATTCACTACGGATGGACAAACGGTACCACAGGCATTGAGATCCAATGGGATCTATCTCAATCTCAACCCATTCAGAGCAATTCAAGCATAAAAATCACAAGTAAATGTACCTGCTCAACAGGGTGTTTCTCCAGAAGATGCTCGTGCTTTAAGAACAGCTCCCCATGTAATGCACAATGCCGATGTAAAGCTTGTAAAAATCCTCACAACCGTGAGGATCGCTTCAACTGTTCCACATCTGATGACAATCATGAAGAGACATGCAGTTCAAGCGAAAAGGAACAAAGACCAACCATAGATGACTCTGATGATGAATTGTATAATAGCATTTAACTTAAATGGGCTCCTACATAGCCCGTATGACATCGCTGATATGTGTATCCATAGATAATGGTGTATCATATATTAAATATTCATAAATAATTTTATTTGAAGAGTTTCACGATACTTTAGACACCGTGGCAGTCATATGTAAATAATNCAGGAATGAAAAAAGCACCCAGGAGGAAGTTGGCACTGATTGCATCTGCCAATCGACCCGGCAGAAAGCTAATAGACTTTTCCACTGATGACTGATGAATCTGACATCAGTGAGAGGGATCATTGATAGTCAAAAAAGGATCATCTATATGCCAAAACCATCATATAGTCAAAACACAAGATACAGCCAGTTCCACAACCATGCCACTATCTACAAAGTGAACACCAAAGCTGCATGGTGTACTGCTTGAGCTCAGGTTGTACTGCAACTACCACTATCAAGAGTAACATTCACACAGTTAATGGCTTTCACTTCTTTCATTGTCATCCTTATACTAGCAATATTAGGTAGTTACATCAACCTCCTTGCTTTGATTGTTAAAAATTTTATTTTCCTATCATTGACTATTGTTAGTATTTATATTTTAGTTCCATATAAGGGCAAATACCTAAGGCCACAAAGCCAAGAGCCAATGGCCATAAGGCCACAAGGCCGTGTTTTGCAATAACCCCTGCACACTGAGGCTGGGGAGAAATGCGCATGTGCATGCGCATGCGTGAGTAATCATATGGTACGGATCGATCGTTATGCGTTACGAACACCGCAGCGCACGGACCTTCTTTCCTTGAATTACATAACGCGCGATCACGAACTGTACAACAATGGATCATGAATAAAGACTGACGTTCAAAATGCATTGATGTACACCAATTATGATCAGCTGCAGCCAGGCTATATAATTAGACAGACTTGACAAACTACTACAGGTTTTAACAATTTTTAGTCAGCATTGGTTCACTTGCTTCAACCATCATGAATGCGTGGAAATGGATTGTTGCTCTTTCATTTGTCATCATGACAAAGACAACAGTTAATGCTCAATCCATTGATCTGGACTGTGTGGTCACTAATTGCAAAACTGAGTTGGGGGAATGCGTCGGAAACCGTGATTGTCTTGAGCTAATGGGATGTGAGGAGGGCTGCTTCTCTAAATGGGTCACTGATACAACTCCACAAAAGGATGAGGTCCAGAAGTGTACGAGTACATGTCAGTTCTCCTATCTCTACAATCAGCCAGTTTCGCAAGCTTTCTTGGGATGTGTTGCCACTCATGCTTGCATAACCATTCCACCTATTCCAAGTACATGCAAAGATGCGAAGCCATCACAAAATCTGTCAGCTAAAGATCTTGAGGGTGAATGGTGGGTTGTTCGAGGACTCCAGCCAGTGTATGATTGCTATGATTGTACACATTTTGTCTTTTCAACGGGTGCCTCTGGAGTTGATTTTTCAGCTTCATACAAAGTTCCTCTTGCTAATGGGACTGTGGCTACTATTCGTCAAAAAACTTCAATACCCAACTCAGCAGCTGGAGAAGCTATTAAATTCAGCTTCGTTGATGCTGGAATTCCTACTGAGAATACTTGGTATTTGCTTGACAAGGCTACCGATAGTTCCTATGTACTTGTCTACTACTGTGGTACTAGTCTGACCTGGAACTATGAGGGTGGTACTGTTCTATCAAAGAAACCTAAACTTCCAGAAGAAGATCTGCAGAAGATTGCTTCCACTTACAACACAACTGTTGGAGTAAACTTTTCTAAATTCTGTTCACCCATGGTTGAGGGATGCATGTAGTAATGCATAAACTGGAACATGACTGTGCATGTGCATGCAACTGTGCTCATGCGATTGAGTGTTATAAAAGTATAGTATAATTAAGAGTGACAATGATAATTAACTATAAAGAGTGCATGCATGTTTATTTAGTACCAAATATTGGGTTGAAGTTGTGATCTTGAATAATTAATAATACTTGCAATTATTAATGACATGCAGCGATTATAATTAATGGTAATACTGTATAGTCGGGAAATTAAATTTGGCGAATTGGCGGATGAGACTTAATTAGTAGCGCCAAACTAAAATCCGCCAATATTTAGTGCATGTGCATATATGTATATACATACGTGCGCATATTGTGCACGTGATCGGCTCACTCCGCCAAATTCAAATTAAGTTTGCTCAATCCACAAGCCAATAGAAAACAGAATTATACTATATATTATTATTATTATTATTATATGTTTTGCAGTAGCTGACACAAATAAAGTAAAGTCAATTGTTGGCACTAATTTATAAAATTGTCCGTTGTGCTACTGGCAGCTGACCTCAATGACTGAGGCCAACTGATACAAAATTAATACATTAACACTACATGTACATGTATACTATAGTAATATAGTCCGACAAATTAAACATAATACACAACAATAATTATTCAATAGACGTGCTGAAGTTTCACACAGTTGTTACAAGGGCAGACCAGGTGAAATGTACACACATTGCCACTATCAAAGTTTGATACAAAGTTTTTCCACAAATGGTTGTATACTCTTGATTTGATTGTTTGAACAGACAACGATAAGTTTAATATAGAGCTTGGAATAGCATTCCATAGTTTGGATATTCTGTGTTATATGATTGCAATGCATGTGTTTGCATGATTATTTTCACAAAATTTGTATGCTGTTATTAGTAAAGTATGTGATTGCAGTATATACAGCAAAAGATTTCCAAAAGAACATGAAAGGCACCATATGCATGGTGCACAACCCTCAGTGTATATACACAGTAGTACACACTGTCTATACAATACAATATTTATTGCATCCATGCATTAACGAGGCAATGAGGAAGGCTATCGAGGCATGCATGCATGTTTGTACATATGCTATCAGCATTGCAATGTCATGTAAAACACACTTTCTATACTTTACAGCAGCTGTGTAACATCGAGGCATACACTGTACAGTTGCATGGGCGTGGCTACTTAGGCAACGCGATCATAATATTATCACGAGCTAGCTTGCAGCAGAATTTGCAAAACAAGCGATTGGACTAGAAATACTCTGTTACGTCTAAGTATTTATACTAGAGTCAGTGTCGCTATCTCAGACTTCCAGTGTTCTAGCGAGGTTCAGCTAGCGCACGATCAGGCAACTCTCGTTATACGTTAGCTCGCTATACGTAGTGCTAGTGGGTGGGGCCGGGGCCACGTAGCCAAAATGGCCGCCCGAGCGATGGCTCGGACTGAAAATCCTGGTATAGCTCAAGAACTATAAGCTTTTAGCTTCTGATAAACATATTTTTATTAGATGAACATCAGTACTCCATGCTTATGTCCATAATTTTCAAGCAGACTTGCTGTTCTTCAGATTAAGAGTGAACACACACACACACACACACACACACACACACACACACACGGAAAAAACGACTACTATAATCCTTTCGGTGTGTTTCACACGCCGAGGGTTAATAACTACTATAATTTTATATTACTTCATGATGGAGGTCACTTATAGATCAGAATAAAAATGAATTTGGCTCTAATATTGACTTGCACTAAGTCTTGTGCACACATGCAGATATCATAATACCCCAAACCTGACCAACAGTCAGATTGAAAGGTTATACAAGCTATCATGATTATAAATTAATGTTAACTACTTTATAACAAAAATCTACTGGCTCAGGCACCTCTGAATTTTTGTATATACGTACAATAATATTATACCATTGTTAATTTTATATATATATATAGACAGTTTCTATACTAATTATTATTTACTATAATATCCACCATGACTATTATTATTATTATTGTTATTATTATTATTATATTCAATTATACACTCCAACAGAAGGAGCAAAAGGGAAGAGAGCTATACATTGTGATCCTAAAAAAGCTTTAAATATCTATTGGCAGCCTGGAAAAACAGACAACTACCACACTATAACAGTTAACATATACAGATGCACAACATGCAATCAGGAGACTACAACAGAGTATGGAGATTGAGGTCACTTTTGGATAACAGTTGACCCCACAGTTACATAACAGATGAATGGTGAACACATGCACCTGCATCAGTAGATATGCAGAGTCCACTCACTTGATGAAGCAATTAAAACCCAACAATGTGATGAATACTAGGGGAATGCACCGTGCATTGAAGGGCGAGCCGGAGCGATCGCGACGATAATTAATGTTGGCGCATGCGCAAATATTGATTTTAGACGCATGCGTAGTGGTAAAGTTACACGTGTTTGTGGTGATGGAGAATTGCATTGCATGTAGGCAGGTGAGCTTCATAAGGATCTTCATGTGAGGCCTGTGCTGCTTGAGTGACCTCTGATTCTTGAGGTTGGATAGATACAAGGTCAGAGAGGTCACCGTCTTCTGGTAGGTTAGATAAGGCCTGTGTGTTCAAATCCGATTCCACTGGCCCAGTAGTAGACATTGTTCTCAAGCAACCAGGTCAAAGCTTGTTCTACACGCCTCCTACGCACACGAAAGTCTTTATGTGTCTGGTCTCTCTCTTTCCTAACCACCAGGATGTCAACTTCTGATGGTAATCTTGGGAGACTGGTGGCAAATGACGACACATCTTGTGGGAGGTTAATGACGTGTCCACTGTAACCATACTGGCCTTGAGGTAGCCTGTAGACGGACATGATAGGCATGACAGCAGACACCAGCATTTCTTCCACTGGAGTTAATTCATATCATTCAACACTTATAATATTGAGCTAAGCTACAGGCTAACCTGCAATTGTGGAGGCACAAAGCCAGGGTCCATGGATGTTGTTGGCACAAGAGCCTGCTTCTGAACAACTGTTATATATCTCTCGTCGTCTCGCTCGCCTGGCTTCTCTTTGCTCAGGCGTTTCTCGCTCCATATGCTCCCTGTAGAGTTCTCTTCGACGTTGGAGCCTTCTTTCATGAGAACTATCCGTTTCAATGCAAGCAAAAACTTTTGTAGCCAAGGACATTGAAATTCGAAACGAATCCTTAGGCATGCATATTGCAACACGTGGTGGCACTCATAACATACCGTAAGTTTAAATTTTTATTCTACGTAATGTGGCATGCGAACAATTAGAAGAACGAACGACACGACAGACAGACAGACAAAATTGCCGTTCAGCACACTAGGGTGGGCTCGCTCCGGCTCGCCCAATTATACAGAGACCTGGTTGTTTATACAGTGCTTGCAGTCTATAGAGTAGAATTCCCCATTTTGAGGTTATGTGAGTATAATTCCCAAACAAAGCATCTTCAAATAATTTTTTTTGGATCATCATCAATATGGATCATTACTCTATAACAAGACTCAATATGTTGTCATGGCAACCTTTAGGTGCAGAGATATGGCTTCTGATATGAAGCTTTTTGGGGAAATATGTTAGGGAAGAAAATGACAAACTGTTTACGGCTAAGGTCTACAACTTTACCTGAGCTTTGGTCACCAGTTTGTCCATCTTGGGTAGGATTTTGGTTGGCTAAAAGCAAACACATCGCTTTCAATGAGCATTTTTTCAACTTTTTGACACCATTTTCGGTTAGGGAAGAAACTCAAGAAGTACTAACAGCTAAGATCTGAAACTTGCATGACAAGTTCATCATTAAATGTATTAGCTTTGACTACCATCAGATTCTTTTGAAACCCTATACTAAGAGTAATATCTGGGTTAGAACTACAAAATTCCAAAAAAACGTCATATCTGATTTTGACCACACCCTAAAAATTGGAGAGGTGCAATATGTTTGACAGTCCTGAGCCACATTAGAGTGTATCTATACCCATAACTAGACTTATCCATTCAAAAAAAAGCTTAATATTCACCCTAAAGTTAGATTTGACAAAGTTGTTACTTGTAGGCAAAAACATGAATTCTACTCTATAGACTGCAAGCACTGTAGCTATATATAGAGGATATGATTAGCGCTTGTGCAGGTGCAGGGACACATCAACCTGGCCTGGTCAATGTACATAAAGATCTGAGACTATATAGTTGATATCCTAACTAGCATATCTCAGCTCTTCAGCCAGTCTCTGACAATAATGATTGTGAGTCTGTGTGTGCAAGAAACCTTAAGGCTAACAAGCACTGATGGTGCTTATAAAAAAGAAGAATATTTAACATATGATCACACATGAGTGGCGTTTGTTTTACATACAAATAATTAGAGCTGTGCAATAATTAGGACTAAAATTATTCCAAACTGGCACTTCAAAACACAGCTGCAATAGCTTTTCCAAGCTATATAGCTGCATGCTCATGATCAACAGACTATATAGTATATAGATTATGTCACAAAACCCCCCAATATCTTATAAATTCGCTTTTTTTGCAATTATTATTAACAGAGAACAAACATGACAATATTATGCAATTGTTATAACATTAACCTATAAATGCATGCATTCACAATCAGGAGATTGCCAGCTGGCAAATATTACAACAGAATTCATAGAGATTGAGATAACAGTTGACCCCACAGTTACATAACTGACCAATGGTACACACATGCACCTACAATGCTTTTGTGTCCTTTGTGTGTGTGTGTGTGTGTGTGTGTGTGTGTGTGTGTGTGTGTGTGTGTGTGTGTGTGTGTGTGTGTGTGTGTGTGTGTGTGTGTGTGTGTGTNTGCATGCACTTAGAAAATTGAGTGAGCGAGGCAAAATGAAGGAAACAGAAACTAAAGGGGGGCAGATGGAAATGCATGTAGTGTCCTCTGATGCGAGTGGCACTAAGCTCTATAGAGGGTCTGGGGGCATGCCCGCAGGAAAATTTTGAATTGAGGGACTTCTGAGATTGATTCTCCTGCAATCTGAGAAGTATTTTCTATCTGCTCATTGTGTAGCTATAAAATGCCATTTTCTTGGATAAGTTAATTGATTAAGATTTAAGGTTGCAAAACAGACTTGGACAGCTAAGCTTGTCAAATCTGATAAAAAGTGGTTAGCTATAGAGAAAAAGATATGCTCTATTAGTGAATATAGACAGAGAGCTATTTAGTTCATTTATAGTTGTGATTGAATCACACAATGCATTATTGTGCTCAAAAAAAGTGTTGAAACTCAAGTGGGGGCAACCCCCCCCCCCATGTGTGTGTGTGTGTGTGTGTGTGTGTGTGCATGCGTGCGCGTGTGCATGTGCATGTGCATGTGTACCATTGCCCAGCAACCAAAGCTTTTATAGGCTAATTGCCAGTTACTGGCTGGATGGAGGTGACAATAGCCCAGGGGTTAAATGGCATACAAAATTGACCATGCATTGAGTGCTGCCCACTTAAGGGTCATGCAACTATAATGTGTATGTGTATGTTTGTAAACTGGCAAAGACACACACACACATCATAATTATAGTGAATAATTTATTTTCATATAGCATGTATATAGCTGAAAGACAGGAAAAGAAAACTTGAGCCTATTGATGATAAAACCAAATAATTAAGTATGCAGATTTCTCTGAATAAGCATTATTTGAATTTTGATATCATAATTATATGCTTCTGCACAGTTGGGGCTGTAGATATTGTTTTTAGAAAACAAAAATTATAATTTAAAAGGAGAGGGTTAATTAATAACAGGACTGCCACACCCAAAATAGTAATACATTGGCCAAACACAACAATGTGAAGCACAAAAGTCCAGGCACTTGCCTGATAGCATATGTAGATTTACAGTCCATCAAGAGATTTCCATGGAGAATTCATGTAAAGAGCATACTGCAGTTGTCACAGTAACCTACATAGATAGCCTCCTTCCCAGTCCCCTCCTCACAAATGTTTGTGAAAAGGGACAAAGCCTGGGAACAAGGCTATTACAGTAACCTACAATGGTGGGGTACTCAATTAATTTTGTGGTGCAAAACAAAACACTACAGGCCACAATGAGAGGTTACATACTGCTTTCCTCAGATTTTATAATAAATAGTGTACAGCTAGGACATAATATAGGTAAGTTGATTCACATTGCATGCAAGCATGGTCATGCAGATTAAGACAAAAAGCCCACAAAAATGAATAATTATCATCTTGGTCTGCCTACAATTATATTTTTTGCAATAAGAACAAAGCTGTATAATTATTATAATATTAAAAACAACAAAAAAAAACCTTTGCATGCTTGTAAATGAACTGATTTCTTTGGTATGTATTCTCCTGTGTATAATATGTGCAGTCAGGAAAAATTGACAACTTCGTGTACATAATATTAGGTAATCTTCAGGTCAAAGTGTTGTATCAGAATAAGGAGATGTTCCCAGCTATAGCATAACAGAATTCATGGAGATTGAGGTGCATGACCTACATTGTCAGATGCAATTATATAACAGTTGACCCCACAGTTACATAACAGATAACTAGTGCACACATGCACTTAATGCCTTTTGTGTCCTTATAGTGTACACAGCAACATGTACTTTGAAGAGGCCATTAAAACAAACAATTTGATGAATAAAAGACTTGGCAGTGGCTGAGGTTATGGACTGGCACTTGTACATGTAATAATTTTCTTAAGTGAGTTTCTGGTTACTTATAGACCAGCTGGCCTAGCTCATGAGGGTGCACATGTGGCACTCATCCACAGATCCCTGCATGTACAGCTTTATAAAGAATTTTGGATATAGTAGCCTTGTTCCCAGGCTCAGGAACCTGGGAACCATGTTTACTGTTTTGAAGTTTATACATCTAAGCTATGGACCACTTAAATATGTACAAAGAATGTAAATCTAATCAAACAGTAACTGAAACATCACACTTTACACAATGATTTTGGTGATCAATAGAAGAGAAACAACAAGCTGATAGAAAAGTTACTAGAGGGAACAAAAGCCAGGTGATCCAGGTCAAAGAAAAGAAATGTTCAAGGGTACAAAATAATGATTATTGCTTATGTGACATAATTTTCCATAATAATTTATGGTCGAGTCTTCTAAAATAGTACACAATATCATGAATCAGTTTAACCTTGCTCCGTGTAGCATCCTCTGAATGATATGAAGTACATCACACCCATTCACCTCCTCCTGTTAAGAGTATATAGCTTACTAGTATAGTACAGTCCGTAGGGGAGTGCAGTGTGGTTATGATCAGCATGCATACCATTGCTGTAGTATCTCTGTCCTGTATTGTCACTATACCAGTTTCCAGTGTTTTCTTGTCTGCCAGTATACGATATGGGGTACCAATCTCATCCTGCCTGTAGGAGAAGAATGATGAGAGGTGCAATACCACAAGTACTGGAACCTTTGCTTACTGAGTCACTAGGTGTTCAAAAGAACCAGTGCTACAGTAACTAGTGGATATCCCATCACATCTCAACTCTTCAGCCAGTCTCTGACAATACTGAAAGAGAGAGAGAGAGAGAGAGAGAGAGAGAGAGAGAGAGAGAGAGAGAGAGAGAGAGAGAGAGATGAAAAATGAAAAATGAAAAATAATGAGTTGGTAAAGGGCAGATCTGTAAGAATAATGTACAGGTATATATAAATAGCTAGAAACTTCAAGGAGTATAAATTTCATTGTTTTAGTGGATTGCCAGTGAAATTTTAGCTACAAAAAGATTTTGGCATCATATTGCAATATATGGGCTGGGGCTGCTCAAACCTCAAAAATAAAAATGCAAAAAAATTTGCAATCGCCTTTCCACAAAAAAAATATTACTCTTCAAAAATCTCTAGATATATGGCATTTGAGGTGACTTTACGTACCATACATAGTTTATCATTTCTCTCATCCATTGGTACAACAGCCACCTTGTAGGGAGCCAGACAAATGTGAAGCTTCAATACCTAAAAAGTCACAACACATAGAGCATTGTGCAAAGACCTTTCCAGGATATTTAGCATTTTACATACAGTGCTAAGTTTGAACTCAGTATGAGGCTCATACGATCGCTCTGTCTCCGTGTAAGAATTGCAGAGATAAGCAAGCACAGCTGCAAGTAATACAATTCCTATGACTGTTAATATTTATTACACATCATTACTATACCTCTATCTATATTGGCCGACAGTGATATCATACGTGCTGTCTCAAGCCCCTGTATTAGTACAAAACCGTGACACACGTGTAGACAAGGCTTTGACTTGGCCATGTAAGGAACTTCAAACCTTGAGAGAGGATCCTTTGTCTTGTGAGTGGCTCTGAACACCATGGCTCTCTCCATTGACGATACTCTCAACAACTTGACTGCTCCACGGAAACTGAAACTGATTATAAACATAATATTATATATGCATAATTATGTATTAAGTCAAGTTAACAAAATTATGCTCCAAACACTGACTACTTTCTACTATTCAAGAGAAAGACACTGGAAACATCTTTATCAATGGGTTTCTAATCAGTAGTTTTACAACCACGTAAATGAACGTAAGTACAGTCGATGACTACATGCAGTTAGAATCAACCAACCTGTATTGAGCTCATCTCATTGGCCTGTGATGATGAAACCTGTCCCTCTCCATGCAAAGCAACCCACTCAGGATGGTTGGCAAACTACAGAAACAATCAGTATAACAAAAACAACATGTAGCTCAGTGGTAGAAAGCTCATTGCCTGCTCAGTGCACACACACACACACGTACACACACACACACACACACACACACACACACACACACACACACACACACACACACACACACACACACACACACANAAACACACAGTACCAAAGGGAAAAAATGAACTCACTCTTTTCCACCATCTTAGCCGCTTTTTCTGCCAGTGTGAGTACCACTGTCTCTCTTGTTCAGAAGCACAGAAAAACTGCACCCCAGCTACGTCACACACCTTCTCATCACTAGCGCAGATCAATGGTAGGATGGGACTGGATTAGTGCCGGTCACATGTACCCATTAAATATGTACTTACTTGATGTTGAAACCATCATCAGTAGACTCACTGTTGAGCACTTTCCCTTTATACAAACATACAATGTATACACAATACAAGGTACGTTTGCAAGGGGAACGAATGTGACATACATGCAATAAACAAACTATCAATACGGACAGACTTCTGAACATTTGAAATTGGCAAGTCCTTTGGTATAATTTGACTAACGGACTGTCTATCTTACCTGCTTCAGCAATTCCAAACGGAAGGTTTAATCTCATTGACTTTGAATAATCTTGGAGATGCAATAATCCACCTATTGTACGATCAACATTAACATTGCCTTGATCCAATCAATGTACATGCATACTGCTACCTGATAAAATGCAAGATCTCAAACTAGGATGCTCATCTTCTTTCTTGTTATCATCTTTGCTGCAGGGCTTCCTCTCAGGATTAGTAGAAAACTGCACAATGACCAACACAACCAAACATAATGTAAATACCATAAATTCATAATTATACTGTATAGTAGCCTCATTTCAAGGCCCAGATGAAGTACTGGCAGTAGCAGTCGATCAGTTCTGGTAGGACTGTATATCCAAAACAAGTTTTTCACTATACATGCATCATGTATAGCATGCACTGTCAATAAACACCATTGCATTCTTTCCTTTAGACAAGTATAATAGTCTGGTGTAGTTAGACTCCTTTCACTCCGCCAACATGGCTCCACAGGAAAAGGGGCCTGGTGTATCACACATGCTAAACTTGCACAGAGGACAGGAATTTTGACCTGACCAATGAAATTGAAATTATCGCTCTGTAATTGTGCACTAGCTTTTATGCACGTTAGATAGACAACAAACATCAGCATTTTCAAGTGGAGTTGCCAGAAGAATGTAGAGCCATAGCAACAAAATTCAGAAGTAGCAGCTAAGCTAGAGTGCCAGGCCTTGATATTGGAATGAATGAAAGCCATGGTGTTGTTTTTGATCGAGAATAACACGTATGTTTCTTTGCCTACAAATTTCAGTTTTTAGATCATGTTTAAGTACCTTTGGTAATGACAAAACTTTTTCACAGCCTATGACAATGACGAGCAGCTAACACTGCCATTCTCTGCTCTATCAAGAGTGAAAACTAGGTTCAAAAATTGCTCACCCTGCCCATAGTAATGAAAATTTTTGTCATCTTGTTACACAATAATTGCATACCATCTGCATAAGATTATCATGCATCATACACCAGACCCCTTTGCCCGCAGTGTCATGTTGGCAGAATGAAATGAGTCCGACTACCAGACTAATCAAGTAAGTGTTTGAAAAGAGACAAGTGTTCTTCTAGCTGCTCCATGCCTAGTGCTTGAATATTACCAATTCATTTGGGCCTGGGGACGAGGCTAAAGTCCATCTGGTTTGAGAATGCTAGTGAATAACTTTATTACCCAACCGATTTCAAAATTTCAAACAGTATTAGAATGTACTTGTTCTCCCTATCCTTTTGTCAATGATTGCTTTTCCAGCTTCTTGTGCACTTTACTGGTCAAAAGTTAGCTGTGTATTCCATGCATAAGAAAAGTAGGCCATAAGATAGTATAGATTATCAATGTGATGAATCTCATATCAGCCATGTGTATAAACTTCGGCTGCAAACCAGATGAGCTAAGTGTCTACACACAACTCATGCTAAAGTACCACAATTATGTAACCCCTGCCAGACTTTCGAATTCCTAGATCCTAAAGTGAGAGGCTATATTGCACCAGACCACATTGCTCACTTACAGAACAAGAATAATTTCGGAACAAGTTGGATTCAATAGGATGAACATTCCCTGTGGAGGTCACTACTGCATGCCACCTGTAGAGTTATGGGCAGAACTCACATATTTAGATGGTGTATACATGAGTCTCTAAAATAATCATACCATTCATTGAGAAGATTACGCTTTAACTCGGTACCAAGAGGTCCATACGTGTAGCTTGAGCTGCCAGAATTTGCTGATAGAGGGTATTGAAAAAGATATCCATGCTTTTTGCAGAGGGCAAAGATCTTGTGCAAAATTTCGCGCTGACTTGCCATGCCATGTCAAAGAGTTAATAATTTCTAATTAATGCCCCTAAACAGCCGATGTAGTCATAGATACTATATATAGTATCTATGAT
>CAXIPT010000001.1:8318721-8350349 GCA_964030475.1 Tethya wilhelma
TTTACCACCTCTGAAGTTCCTGTTCTAAGCTTCATTGTAATTAACTTGATGTTCATTGCAACTGTTGTTTTGACGTGTGCCTGTCTGATTTTGCCCTCTTTGTTACCCGTGCAAAACTTCTGGGGGTCTAAGATTCTGGCAAAATCGAATTCACTCAAACGAACTTTGTCAGAGACTCTAAATCCGCCAAGACCATCAAGTAGCAATGGACCAAATGTGCGAAATCGGAAGCAGTTAGGTGCTAATCAATCCCCATCAATCTCATTATCTCCTCTCATGTAAACACAATCACAATCACCTTCACATTAAGTTAATCTTGCAGTCATTATGCTCTAGTGCATTTCAATCTCCACAGTATACTAATACTTATTATTGTATATAATAGTGAATGAATGTTAATTATAACATTGCAAGAATTCTTCCTTCATTTTGTGATGTCTTTATGATACATGAAATATGCAGCTTTTAGGAGCTAGCCTTTTAGTGGTCTTTATTGTCCGCCTTAATGCAGCTGTATTAGGTATATACATAGCTACAGTGTCATGCTCTAGGCAGTTGTGTATAATAATTTGTTAGAATTAAGGAGTCACAAATTATTTCAAAGTAGGGCAAACCCTTTTTTTCCTATTTAAGATACAGATATTTACAAACATGGATTTGAAGCAGTATATTACGTATATAATAATGAATTATGTACAGCATATAATCCATCATTGTTTGTGCTTCATTGCTACAAATAATGACAACTTCTACCAAAAGATGATTCAATAGGAATGTTGTGTTTACGTACGTATAGTACGTGACCTTAATTGCCATGATACTTATACTCACACAGTACCATACTGTATGCTATTTGTGACATATTAAGTCCAATCGATCAAACAACTTCAAAAAGCTTCCATATAAAATTTTTGTTATACATCTCATCACATAAATGGAGTATATTACAGACTATGACACACTCCGTAGTAATAGCATGACATTGATACATACATGCGGCATTGCCAGTGAGTTGAAAGGAGTACTTATCAGACCCCAGCTGGATTTCTTTTTGCTGATGCATACCACGAGTTCAGTAATGTGTAGTAATCAATGGTATAATGTTCAACTTCCAGTTCAACTGGCAGGTTTATCTATAGGCACTCATGCAGGGCTGGTGGGGGGAGGGGGGGAAGACAGGGATATCCTAATAGACTATGCATGTCTAGTCTAGTCTACTAAACAGTGTAGGAATGGGTAGTGCCACTAAATGAACATAGTTTCGATGCATAACTATGTCATTGATTGATTTGCTATAGACATGCCATGCAATCACCATACACTCTAGCTTTGCAGTCAGCCCATTTCAATGCTAAAAATTATTTTTTGCTATGTTTGTCTATTTTTTTCAACAAGTGTAGACAAATGTATTACTTAAATCAACGGATTACGTATAGCTAGCTATGTCGTAAGTATTCGGATTGTTAGCTTACAATGCCTTGGGTGATAGAGCAATTTTTTAGGTTTGTGTACATGTAATCCATATGGAATATTCACTTCTGTTTGGCAAATGTAAAGGAGTGAACAGGCAACTTTCATTACTTCTAATTAAGTCCATACCGATAGCAATAGAATGAGAACAAGTACTCTGGAAATTATTATTTTTTGCCACATATTTTCATCAAAGATTTATATGTAGTTACCAAATTCTCCAGACAAGCATTGTGAAGCATTTCATGTTATGAGCATCTCTTTAAAAAATGTTACAGTAATTGTGTGTACATGTATGACCACATTGTATAACTATCTGTTCACTAGTTTGTCAGTAGTAGTAAATGCTGTTGAATCACTTGTATACCAAGCAATTAACAACATCATCTTGAGTATCATATTTACTTATTTATTAAAATTAAACAAACATATTAATAAATTTATGAGCACCATCACTACAAACCTTAAAACTATAGTCATCTCTGAATCACCTGTGAAGTAGTGAATAATTAACCAGATGCTATATGCAACAGCACTCAGTTTTATGATAGACAGATAGGTACTTACCTGAATTGGTTGCTAGGCAATGGCACACAATTTAGCGTGTGTGTGTGTATGTGTGTGTGTGTGTGTGTGTGTGTGTGTGTGTGTTCGTGTGTGTGTTTGTGTGCATGTGGGTGTGTTTGTGGGTGTGTGGGTGGGTGTGGGTGTGTGCGTTTGTGTGCATGTTAGCCATGTATAGTAATTAATGATCTGTTAATTCATGACCTTGTACTTATGTATATGTATGTATGTACCAGTTTATGTGTACTTTGGGAGTATATCTAGGTCATGAAGAAGATATTCTGAACCTTGCACTTGTCCAATACTCAGTGCCAGTTCATCATAATTCCCACACTGTTGGAGCAGCCATGCATGCATTTATATATGTACCAAACCAAGACTGCTTTTGAAAGTTACCTTGGATCACAAAGATACTCACTGGTTAGTTTGACGCTTTCTATATGTAACCTTGGGTGCTGATTTCAAATTTGTGCACTGTTTTGGCCCATAATGCTAATATAGAAACTTGGTGAAACTTAGAGAAAGTACAGAGGAGTTTGAAAAAAGTGTTTTAAAACTGGTATATGTTAGGGTAAAAAGCCAAAGGAATTTAAGTATTTATTAACTTGTGGGTCAATGGTCAAGATGAAATTTCACATCGCTAATGTTCAGTGGTAAAGGTTGTCAGCCAAGCGCAAACTTCACTGTATGGATCAAATGGTCAAATGGAAGTTTTAGATGATCAAGATTTTGACCGCCATCGCAGCTCCAAGTACAGTGCATATGGGAGTCACCACCCCCTGACGTTATCTTCAAGAATGCACCATATTTAAGCTCACTCATGCAGCAGCCTAACAAACTGGGCCAGCAATGCTGAGTATAGACACTTCTTGTTACTTCTAATAGTGCCCACCACCATGCATTTTGGTTAAATGTAGCGTTTAGGGGATGGCAACTCCCATATGTATGGAGTGGTCAAAATGACAGTCACAGTCAAAATGAGATTCGATTTAAAAATTGGAAAATGCAATGGAGTAATTTCTTCTTAATTTAGCCTGAAGCCATAGAATTAGTATAATAATAGAAGTCTTTTAAAACATTGTGGTGAAATTTTAATAATTATATCCAATGACTTAGTTATAATGATCGATTATAATTAAGGTGTTTTAGGGTGTTATGTAGTCTATCGAACTAGACTCTCCTCCTTCGTTACGGTGCCTAATTTTCAATAGAAAATCCTGAACAGATATGTGCAACTTTGTCCAGTAACTTTTGATCTAATAATTAAGGGGAAACTTATTTTATTTTGGTCATATAGAGCTAGATGTAGAACCTATTTGTTGTACTTATGTTATATTTGTAGGGTTTCCTTAAAATGTTGGGAAATCACTGTTTGAACTTTTGAAGGATATACTGATAATGAATGTGAACCATGACTATTGAAAATAGCAATCAATTTGTTGTAATTGGTGATACGAGGGATTCTGAGGCGGTGGCTCAACTACAGTTGCATGTTGAAGTCTTCTTACATTCATATTTGTATAGAGTTAAGAGATCTTGCAGCCCATAATTGAAACTAATTTAACTTAAAAATAGTGGTATGATAATCTAGTAAATTAGACTAAGTAATTCAGACGTGAATATAATGACCACAGACAGTTCTCTCTCTATGGCAATCTTCAAGCTACTATCCACTGCTGTGCTGGTACTACTTACTCTAAATTCAAACATTGGACAATGTGTTGTAATGGACTCCTCCGTACTGCATCTCCTGGTGTTGGGGCCATTCCCTGACCCAAATGCTAACCCTGGACCAGGATGGGATGCTGCACCAGCTCTCATCCCAGCAGCAAGATTAGCAGCGAAACAGATCAACAATCGCTCTGATATCCTCACCGATTATCAGCTCGAGCTGCTTGAAGGGGATTCAGGGTGTAATCTGAAGGATAGGGCATTTGTGAATTTCACTGTGAATACGTTTTACAACGGAAACAAGACTGTTGTTGGAATCATTGGTCCTGGATGCTCAGAAGCAACACTAGCACTGGCTCCACTGACAGTTCGTAGAGAGCTCAACATCCTTCAAATGTCCAATGCTACCACTCCACTCATCAATGGTACAGACCCAGAGCACAACAACACCTTTAGAACTGTGAGTTCATCATTGAAGTACATCGATGCATTTGAGATCATTGTGAGACAGAAATGGAGTTGTGTAGCAGCTCTGTATGAAAGTTTGAGAGAATTTCACATCGCCACATTCAATGAGTTTCAAAAAAGACTTCAAAAGCACAAGAATCAACCTCGAGCACTCAAATATTCATCAGGCGTTGAACAACAGTTACTTCCAGGTGCACTCTCTGATCTTGTTAGGAATAGGATAAGAATTGTGTTTGTGTTTGCCGGTCGAAATCTTGCAAGAAATGTACTTTGTGCTGCTTTCCATCGAAAATTACTCTTCCCTTCATACCAGTGGTTCTTCACTGATCGTGTTGTGGAAGACTTCAATATGTCTGATGTTCCAGCATTTAAATTTGGAACGAAATCAATCAGTTGTACTGCTAAAGAGATGTCTCAGGTACTGAATGGTACAATCTTGAGCATCAACCAATTCGAAAGACAGGACCAAAACTCCAGTGACACAGCTGCTGGCATTAGCTACAAGGAATACAAAGAACAGTACTATGAGGAGCTTGACAACTACTTAGAAGAGATCAATTTGAATAGAACAGACTTTGCAGTGACTGCTTTTAACTACTTCAGTGCTTATTACGATGCCACATGGGCTCTTGCCTTGAGTCTGAACAGTTCTATAGAGGAGCTAGCTAGCAAAGGCTGTAATCTCTCCTATCACTATTGTTACAATAGGCCAAGCACCAAGGAAGTTGGTGACGTAGTGAGATCAAACCTGGTTGGCCTTGAGTTTAACGGAATGAGTGGAAAGATAATGTTTGACGAAGAGAGACATGAAGTGTCATCAATTGACATTGACCTCTATCAAATTGGCTATAATGATACAAGTAACACAACCCATCAGTACAAGGTAGGAGTTTTTGATGGTAAAAACCTTAATATCAGTAGTGATACAGAACTGATTAAAGATGAATTTGACACCAAACTTGTATTAGTTCCCCTTGGAGTGAACATATTCTTTGTTGCCCTTGTGGTGATTGTGGCCATCATTACCATATTACTGCAAATTGCCATTGTCTATTATGCAAATCACCGGAGTGTTAAAGCGTCAAGTCCTCACTTGAACCATCTCATATTTTCAGGTTGCTATTTGTGCCTACTTGCCATAATCGTCTTCTTGTCACAAGAAGCCTTTGCTAGCAATCTTGCAACAAACCACCTGGTGTACTATGGTGTAAGCTGTAGTATGAGTTTCTGGACAACTTCTTTTTCGTTTTCACTTATATTTGGCACCGTGGTTGGTAAAACGTGGCGAATTTATCGAATTTTCACTCACTTTAGTAAAGAACGAGTAAAATACGTTTCTGATGAATTTCTCATTGCATTTGTCCTAGTACTCATTTTCATCGATACCGTAATGCTGTCCATTTGGAATTCCGTGAATCCTTGGTATCTGTTTGAACGATCCGAAATCAACAACGACCAAATGCTGCTCACCCGATACACGTGTACATGTGACAACCTCATTGTGTGGGCTGCTGTGATGTTGGGACTCAAAGGGCTGGTGGCTGCCATNTCTGGAGAATTTGGTAACTACATATAAATCTTTGATGAAAATATGTGGCAAAAAATAATAATTTCCAGAGTACTTGTTCTCATTCTATTGCTATCGGTATGGACTTAATTAGAAGTAATGAAAGTTGCCTGTTCACTCCTTTACATTTGCCAAACAGAAGTGAATATTCCATATGGATTACATGTACACAAACCTAAAAAATTGCTCTATCACCCAAGGCATTGTAAGCTAACAATCCGAATACTTACGACATAGCTAGCTATACGTAATCCGTTGATTTAAGTAATACATTTGTCTACACTTGTTGAAAAAAATAGACAAACATAGCAAAAAATAATTTTTAGCATTGAAATGGGCTGACTGCAAAGCTAGAGTGTATGGTGATTGCATGGCATGTCTATAGCAAATCAATCAATGACATAGTTATGCATCGAAACTATGTTCATTTAGTGGCACTACCCATTCCTACACTGTTTAGTAGACTAGACTAGACATGCATAGTCTATTAGGATATCCCTGTCTTCCCCCCCTCCCCCCACCAGCCCTGCATGAGTGCCTATAGATAAACCTGCCAGTTGAACTGGAAGTTGAACATTATACCATTGATTACTACACATTACTGAACTCGTGGTATGCATCAGCAAAAAGAAATCCAGCTGGGGTCTGGTAAGTACTCCTTTCAACTCACTGGCAATGCCGCATGTATGTATCAATGTCATGCTATTACTACGGAGTGTGTCATAGTCTGTAATATACTCCATTTATGTGATGAGATGTATAACAAAAATTTTATATGGAAGCTTTTTGAAGTTGTTTGATCGATTGGACTTAATATGTCACAAATAGCATACAGTATGGTACTGTGTGAGTATAAGTATCATGGCAATTAAGGTCACGTACTATACGTACGTAAACACAACATTCCTATTGAATCATCTTTTGGTAGAAGTTGTCATTATTTGTAGCAATGAAGCACAAACAATGATGGATTATATGCTGTACATAATTCATTATTATATACGTAATATACTGCTTCAAATCCATGTTTGTAAATATCTGTATCTTAAATAGGAAAAAAAGGGTTTGCCCTACTTTGAAATAATTTGTGACTCCTTAATTCTAACAAATTATTATACACAACTGCCTAGAGCATGACACTGTAGCTATGTATATACCTAATACAGCTGCATTAAGGCGGACAATAAAGACCACTAAAAGGCTAGCTCCTAAAAGCTGCATATTTCATGTATCATAAAGACATCACAAAATGAAGGAAGAATTCTTGCAATGTTATAATTAACATTCATTCACTATTATATACAATAATAAGTATTAGTATACTGTGGAGATTGAAATGCACTAGAGCATAATGACTGCAAGATTAACTTAATGTGAAGGTGATTGTGATTGTGTTTACATGAGAGGAGATAATGAGATTGATGGGGATTGATTAGCACCTAACTGCTTCCGATTTCGCACATTTGGTCCATTGCTACTTGATGGTCTTGGCGGATTTAGAGTCTCTGACAAAGTTCGTTTGAGTGAATTCGATTTTGCCAGAATCTTAGACCCCCAGAAGTTTTGCACGGGTAACAAAGAGGGCAAAATCAGACAGGCACACGTCAAAACAACAGTTGCAATGAACATCAAGTTAATTACAATGAAGCTTAGAACAGGAACTTCAGAGGTGGTAAAGATTACGATGATGATCCCAAGACTGTAAATCAGGATCAAACTATAGATAAAGATGCTGATGTTCTTTGTCATTTTGTACTCCTTACGATGCACTTTGATTGTAAGGATGGAGAGGTAGACAGCAATGGCAGCCACCAGCCCTTTGAGTCCCAACATCACAGCAGCCCACACAATGAGGTTGTCACATGTACACGTGTATCGGGTGAGCAGCATTTGGTCGTTGTTGATTTCGGATCGTTCAAACAGATACCAAGGATTCACGGAATTCCAAATGGACAGCATTACGGTATCGATGAAAATGAGTACTAGGACAAATGCAATGAGAAATTCATCAGAAACGTATTTTACTCGTTCTTTACTAAAGTGAGTGAAAATTCGATAAATTCGCCACGTTTTACCAACCACGGTGCCAAATATAAGTGAAAACGAAAAAGAAGTTGTCCAGAAACTCATACTACAGCTTACACCATAGTACACCAGGTGGTTTGTTGCAAGATTGCTAGCAAAGGCTTCTTGTGACAAGAAGACGATTATGGCAAGTAGGCACAAATAGCAACCTGAAAATATGAGATGGTTCAAGTGAGGACTTGACGCTTTAACACTCCGGTGATTTGCATAATAGACAATGGCAATTTGCAGTAATATGGTAATGATGGTCACGATCACCACAAGGGCAACAAAGAATATGTTCACTCCCAGGGGAACAAGTACAAGTACAGCCTCAAATTCATCTTTAATCAGTTCTGTATCACTACTGATATTAAGGTTTTTACCATCGAAAACTCCTACCTTGTACTGATGGGTTGTGTTACTTGTATCATTATAGCCAATTTGATAAAGGTCAATGTCAATTGATGACACTTCGTGTCTCTCTTCATCAAACATTATCTTTCCACTCATTCCGTTAAACTCAAGGCCAACCAGGTTTGATCTCACTACATCACCAACCTCCTTGGTGCTTGGCCTGTTGTAACGATAGTGATAGGAGAAATTGTAGCCTTTGCTAGCTAGCTCCTCTATAGAACTGTTCAGACTCAAGGCAAGAGCCCATGTGGCATCGTAATAAGCATTGAAGTAGTTAAAAGCAGTCACTGCAAAGTCTGTTCTATTCAAATTAATCTCTTCTAAGTAGTTGTCAAGCTCCTCATAGTACTGTTCTTTGTATTCCTTGTAGCTAATGCCAGCAGCTGTGTCACTGGAGGTTTGGTCCTGTCTTTCAAATTGGTTGATGCTCAAGATTGTACCATTCAGTGCCTGAGACATCTCTTTAGCAGTACAACTGATTGATTTTGCTCCAAATCTAAATGCTGGAACATTGGATGTATTAAAGTCTTCCACAACACGATCAGTAAAGAAAAACTGATAAGAAGGGAATCTTATTTCGCTGTGAAATGCAGCACAGAGCACTTGTCTTGCAACACCTTGTCCAGCAAAGACAAATATCACTCTCACTCTAGCTCTAACAAGACCTGATAATGCCCCAGACAGTACCTGGTCATTGATGCCAGCAAAATGGAATACAAAGTCTTGACTGTTCAATTTGTTAATTCTGTTTCTAAACTCATTGTACGTAGCAATGTGAAACTCACTTAAGTCATCGTACAAAGCTGCTACACGATTCCACTTCTGTCTCATAATGATTTCCTCAAATGCATCAATGTATTTCAATGATGATGTCACAGTCCGAAATGTGTTATGGTGTTCCATTTGAGTTCCATTGATAAGTGGAGTAGTAGTAATAGAGAGTTGAATAATATTGAATTCGTCACGAACTGTCAGTGGTGCTAGGGCCAGTGTTGCTGCCGAGCATCCAGGACCAATAATTCCAGCAATGGTTGTGCCTTGACATGAGTAAAAAATGTTATCGATGAAGCTAACAAATGCTCTATCCTCCAAGTTACACCCTGAATCCCCTTCAAGCAGCTCGAGCTGATAATCCACAAGGATATCAGAGCGACTGTTAATCTGTTTCACTGCTAACCTTGCTGCTGGGATGAGAGCTGGTGCAGCATCCCATCCTGGTCCAGGGTTTGCACTTGGGTCAGGGAATGGCCCCAACACCAGGAGATACAGTTTAGAGGAGTCCATTACAACACATTGTCTGGTGCTTTCAGAATTAGCAGTGTTTGGATTCAGTGTAAGTAGTACCAGCACAGCAGTGGATAGTAGTTTGAAGATTGCCATTGAGAGAGAACTGTCTGTGGTCATTATATTCACTTCTTAATCACTATTATCATATAAATATAAGTTCTAGAGTCCACACTGGCAATTGATTTTGTCCCAACTATGGGCTACAAGATTTCTCAACTCTATACAGATATGAATGTAAGAAGACTTTAACAATTGTAGTTGAGCCACCGCCTCAGAGTCGCTTGTATCACAGACAAATTGGCCGCTTTCTTAATGGTCAAGGTTCACGTTCATTAGCTGTGACCTTCAACGATAGATCATATGACCTGACTTCACCTTGGTGTCTTTCTTCTTCTCGTTCACTAGCACAACTCTATTGGGACATCACCCAGGAAGATGTCTCAATGAATGTAAGCTTATGAAGAGACGCTAGACTTGCCAGGTTTGCTGCCGTTTTCTCACACCACTTGTCGAAGTACAAATAAATAGCTAATGAGTTTGTTAATAGACATGCGTTAGTAGTCTGGTTACACATGATGTAACAGGCTAACTATACAGTATCTGTTGTATTCATGCCACATGCAACACTATTACAATCCCATTGCTACTAATTGCATTATAGTACAGGGGGAAAAAAACCCTTGTGGTGGTTAACTTTCTTAGTCAAAG
The DNA here is from genome assembly GCA_964030475.1 of Tethya wilhelma. Taxonomy (NCBI): domain Eukaryota; kingdom Metazoa; phylum Porifera; class Demospongiae; order Tethyida; family Tethyidae; genus Tethya; species Tethya wilhelma. The sequence continues at coordinate 8,328,938 of CAXIPT010000001.1, forward strand.
TTTATAGTCACTAGATTTATATTGAACATACAGGTCATCATGTTGACATATAAAGCCATCTGATATAACAATCCAGTACTACCATAGACGGATTCGCAATCTTGAATCCAACTTGTAGTCGTTTGCGCATGCGTATAGTGTCATGTACATAGACACGCATGCGCATTAATTACAATGACTTTTTACAACAACTTATATAATAATATTATTATGTATAGGATTTTGAGACATAATGTCCTTAGCAGTGAAGAGAATCAAGTCAAGGTCATGGGAAAATCAGTCTGATCGGACAAAATTGTGGGTTTCATACAGGATTTCAGGGAATTTAGAGAGGAAACTAATAAGCAGGGTAGGGACTTCACTGTCAAACTCCAAGGATTCAGTAAATCAGTTTAACTGATATTTCCTTGAGCAGTGAACATGCACTGACAACTGTTATATTACCAAGCTAGGCTAGGGAGTTGCCATTGATGACAAACCGATTGCTAAGAGTGATATATAATTAGTAGATAGGCCTACATATCTATCATGGCATGATATGTCTGGGCCAAAGTATCAGAGCAATAATTATTACAAACATAGCCATTGAAATCTCTTTATACAGTTGGGTTGACAGGTGATGGCATGGTGACGCACAACAAAAACGACAAATGAAGTAAAGACTAGATTTGTGTTTTGGAAAAAAAGATTTAGCTTTCGACCTCTGTAACTTATCGTCGCACCGGAAGCAAAGGTACGGTATAATGAAGTCGCGCATTTCCTAGAAATTTAATCTTACACTTGCTGTATCCGAGTTCTACAGTAGAATGACGTGTGCTGAAGTAGGTTCCGCGCTGATTTAAAAAATTCCCCATGTGCGTAGACTAGACTACTATAAAAACTGCATGGACGAATGTGGCAAACAACTCATCGCTTCAAGATTTTCCTGACTTCGAAGAATCATCAATTCATAGTTATTAATTTTCGGTGACTATCATGGCTAAAAACGGAGATTCCAAGGTTTTGTCACTGAGCAGTGGTGTACGTTTCTTACTGAGAGGAGTTACCATTGTAAGTTGATGCCACACTATAGTGGTAGCCATACTTGGGTTTGGCATGATTTGCATGCAACTCACAGTCATCAGTCCTGGATAAAGGACAATTCTACAGATAGTAAGGAAAGAAACCATGATTATAGTTATACTGGCACTGTATGTGTAATATCTTAATTGTACATTTACTTCATGCAATGCATTGTAGATTGCTGCAGTACTGGTATTGGTGTGTGCTGCTGTTAGTCTGGTGGACGTCAACATCCCTGTTCCAACACCTAATGATCAGCTAACAGACAACGATCCATTGAACAATTTCATCACAAGTGCTGCTGAAGCTCTCAGAAATGCTGATCCAACTGGTGCTATTGAGGATGTACTGACACGTGTGTCAGCAAACCACGGCAACGTCAGAGCATTGAGTATATGGATGGTGATACTAGCATCAGTGACATTGCTCTTGGAGATCTCATTGATTGTGGCACAACTCTTCAGCTTTGGTACCAACACAATCTTTAATATTGTGGTAAGCTTATATATAGTTACCAATCATACACACAAATATTCCAATTATTATTATTCCTGACTGTAAGCATCTTGTCAAAACCTACAATAAATGTGGCAGCTGTGGGTGTTTAATTATACACATTCCTAGACTAATAATTAAGTATGGTGGTTCCAAGTGCACACACCTATGCATTATGTGTAGCACATGTACATGCACATGTGACTTCATAGAGTGGCACTAAAAAACTACACAGAACAATGGCAATTAGCTGCATGCACCTGGCACATGGCATATATCTTCAATGATACATGATTGCATTCTTGACATAAATATTAGCCCAAATAGCATGCATGTATAGAATTATAGCGGACTGACATAATTATTATAATATATTATTGTGTAATGTTTGTCCATGCAACCTTGAATACAACTATTATACCTAGCTTGTATACCTTTCTCTCTCTTTGTATAGGATGTGATCATAAGCTTTGTGCTTGCTGCAGCCTTCTTCAGTGGAGCTGTCCCAGCTGCAGTCTACACCAATACATGGAATGATATAAGGGAGGCTGCTGATCAAACTTTGACAGTGGTTGTCACTCCTTCTCACTACATCTTGAATCCAATCATTTCAGTCTTCAACTTGGACAGGATCACCTCATCAACTGGAGCCATTGCTGTACGTAAAGTACAATAATTACTATGCTATAGCTTATATCATAATTATAAGCAAAGTTTTGTCCGTGTGTGTGTGTGTAATGGAGGGTCACCGGAAGCGATGCAACCTCGAGCTAAATGCTACTAGTAAGGCTAACTTTTTTTGAGATCCGGCGCTGACAAGGCTTACCAGTGGCGTATGTATCCAACGAAGAAGCATGATAGAGAAGCCAATCTTTCACAAAAGAAGCGTAGCGAGGGGAGAACTTTCGCTTCTAGGAGTCTGCTTCTCTGTCATTGTACATGAAACACAACTAGCCAGATAACGAGTTTCTTTGCCAGCAGATTACAAAATGGCGGAAATCGGAAAAGGGTCGTTTGTGACATCACGTAGTAAGGTAAATTGCTGAGCTGGCCAAAGCAAAGTAGCACATGCAGCATTGCTTCCCTTTGAGTTTCCAATTGCTTATGCCAGTATTGTGATTGTTGTGTGTTGCTTCAACTGCAAATTAAGGTTGTCCTAAGCCAACTGACCGTAGAAGAATATTTATACACAATAGCTTTGCTCATCAATTTTATCTTACTATTGTTTGAGTTATCAAGTAGTAACTGATCCTATAAACAAACACAAACAAGGAGTGGGCGAGCGAAGCGAGCCCCACTCCTTGTGTGTATATATATATGATAATGATAATGTGCCTCCCCCCCACTCCTAGGTGTTGAGTTCTCCGTGCACTATTTTTTATATCGATATAATTATATGGTTATATATATATACAATCATATAATTATATAGATATGTATTTTTTACTAGTATACTTTGTAATTTTTATGGCACATGCACGCAACAATATTACAGGCATTTGGTTTCATCAGTATGATAGTATTCACTGTATTGGCTTTGTGGATTATTTTTTCACAAGTCTGTGATTTTGGATCTGGAGGCAAGAAGAAAAGGTCTAATGGAAATGACAAATCATCTGAAGTGGAAAAAAGCTAGATATCACCAAGAATTATAGTGCCACATCAAAATTAATAATACACACACTGATCATGACATAAAATTAATGCACAAACTCTAGTAGACAATCAGGTTTAGTAACACAATTAATGTAGTTAGCAATGTTTAATGTCACAATCATATATATATACAATTATCACAACTATGATCATTAAAATTTTTTTTTTTTGTCTACAAAATTAATAATCTACAGCTAGCTGCATGTCAGCCTGCATAGAACAATATAATGAGCGAAGTGGGCCTTAGTCACTTACTATATAGTAATCTCATTTTCATTTCTGTGGATTACCATAGGTCCATTATAGACAGGCCACGTTTTTAAGTTGACGACCATTACCTAGGCGAGCTCCGCTGGCTAACTTGCGCGATATCGAAATACGCGCGTTAATTAATTCCGTAAGATGCCCACAGACACGCCTCACAAAAGATCGTGTAAAGCCTCAGACAGTGACAGAGATAGTTACGTAATTTCATTGACAGACTAATAGTTACATTCATTGGACAGTAGCTCAAACTGAACCATAGCTCGGATACTGTCCTGTAAAATCTGCGATCGATGAATCACAGTCTGGGCATGAAACATCACTTCAGAAGAGACAGCTACTTTGTGCTGAGTGCTGGTAAAATTGTGTTAGTCTTATTTCTCGTAGTGATATTGCAGCTAAATCATTATGTAAAGTTTAGTTACTGTGAATCAGGAGATGATGTGAGTAGTGCCAGTGGGTCAGCACTGAGTCCAATCACGAGTGCCAACTGTGACGAAAATGACATAGATCCCAGACACAAACTCTATCTGGTAGCCATGGCTCCTTTCCCAGATCCAGTGCCTGCATTGAACCCGCCCTTCTTTAATCCTGGACCTTCTCTCGCAGCAGCAGTGGAGTTAGCTCTAGACCAAATCAACCGGAGGGATGATATCCTACCAGATTACAAACTGTGTATGATAGAAGCTGACTCTGGTTGTATGATTGAGACCAAATTGAGTATCAGTATTGTTAAAGATGTTTACAATCTTCAGAAACAAGTGGTTGGAATCATTGGACCAGCTTGTTCTGGACCAGCACTACTACTGGCACCACTAATTGCAAGAAGAAACGTCAACATCATCAGCATCACACCGAGTGCAATATCACCCCGGTTGAGTAATCCCAACTACACTAACACGTTCGCGACCGTCAGTACATCTCTGTTTTACGTCGAGAGCTTTCGTGCTTTAATTAAACACCAAAAGTGGAATAATGTGGCGGCACTGTACAACGAGGGTGTATTCTTTAAGTCGACATTTGAAAAATTTTTTGAGGAAATGAGAGACAAAGTTAGCTATAGCTCAGTCATATACGACGACAACAACACACCAAGTTTTCCACTAAAAGAGTTGAGAGAAAGCCAATCAAGAGTGATATTTGCATTTGTTAGTAGTATTTCAGCTGCAAGACTACTGTGCTATGCCTTAAATTTAAACATGGTCTATCCGATTTATCAATGGATCTTTAACGAACAAGTCTTGGATGTAGCAACGGGGGCAACTGGCCCGTTCACTATTGATGGAACTGTGTACAACTGTACAGATAAAGATATGCTTGCTGTAGCCCATGGTGTGATATTTAATGAATACGATTTGAAACAGAGTGGCACCATCGATGTGACTGGTTTGAATTACAGCGAATACTTCAGTGAATACGAGACTGCATTTAGCAATTATTTGTCCCGTATGGGAGTGAGTGAAGAGGACAAAAGTAAACATCAGATCACCATTTGGGCCAGCCCCTATTACGATGCTACATGGGCTATGGCACTAGCTCTTCACAATGCCTCACATACTGGCGTTGATCTTAGCACATACACACGCAACCAACCCGAACAAACAGAAATCATACGACAGCAATTGTTTGATCTCAGGTTTGAAGGATCATCTGGACCTGTATTTTTCAACGAAGGATCAAGAGCGACCAACACTGTCATTGATATTACACAACTGTGGGTGCATGGTAACACAATTCAAAATAGCTTCCTCGGAAGGTTTTCTCGAAATACTCTCAATTTAGCCGATAATGCAAGTGAATTTATTATAGGCTCGGACAAATTCGACATAAAGGAAGCACGCGTCCATATTGGTGTGTCAATTTTAGTAATGATGGTCTTAATCATTCTGGTCGCTGTCACAGTATTGCTTCAAATTGCATTTCTGAAATGGAGTAGCTACAAGAGCATTAAGGCCACCAGTCCTAACATCAGTCATCTCATATTCTCAGGGTGCTATCTCTTCAGCATTGCAGTGTTTATTATTACGATTCAAGAAACGTTCAGCTATCCCGGTCACATTCATCCTGTAATTTATGCCCTATTCTGTAATATAAGCACCTGGTGTATGGTTCTCGGATACTCACTGATATTTGGCACCGTTTTAGCAAAATCTTGGAGAATTTATAGACTCTTTAAACACTTTAGAAGCGACAGNGTGTGTGTCCATGTGCATACACGCTATGATAATTATGCGTGGTATTGTGTGCACTGGTCCTTTCACAACACTTGGTCAGTGGCTTTGTGTCTTGCAATGGCTAGTGGTTAGAGATCCATGCACCTGCAATGGATGGTCATCAGTGTGATTCTAAATTAGTCTCAGTCCCAGGCTCTCTCCCTTGGCTATCAACTCTAAATTACACACATATTTAGTGCATGCTGAAAATTATCCTTCCTTTTACTGAAAGCCATTGGAAATAGTCTATGCCCTTAGCAGAGATAGTAGAACTAGCCACATTTTCTTCTTTTATATTGATAGTACTTGATACAAGAAGACAGAATCTTACAGACAACAGCAACAATAGGAGCTATATACATATAATACAAGTCTCAATGTGACAACACATGTCAACTCCCAGACTAATGTAGGCACATGTTCATGGCTTTGAATAGAAGGACATACCTACATACATGTTAATAATTGTCCACACTATGACAACTATTAATGAGTGCGCATGTTAGTAGCCATAGTGTGTGGGGATGGGGCAGCAGCCTTTTACATTAGGTAAAGGTCACTCATTTAAGAAGTCACAATCTCTCACAATCATAGTGATATGTGCACTAGTGTATTCTAGACCTTCCCACTCTTTGACGATGTACATTCACTAACATACACTATAAGGCAGCATTGCTGCAAGAATGTAGTACAGTGGAACGGTGGACTTTAGACTTTGATTGGCTGTAATAATAATTATTTTAGTAATAGCAATAATAACAATACTTGTTATTATTATCAACCCCCTAAGTTGTTTCACATGATCAGTGTACTGCTGTAAGGTGTACTGTCTCCAAAAATTCTACATAATGAATCCTTTGAAATGAATCGATCTATTCAGTAGTGGGTATTGGTCAGCAGCTGACAATACAACAGGATAATTGCATTACTATAATGATATTCATTACATAGACACAATTCAACCTTTCACCTTTCCCCTTCCCATGTATTTAGTGGTGTAGGGTTAAGTGTGTATACCTTTGTTGTTGGAGGCAAACCCTAACTGCATTAGTAGTGAGCAGGCAGTAACCAGTTAAAAAAATCCCTATGGTAACCTTGTCCACACACAGTCTAATTAACCACTAATAAAATGATTTCCTTTCTGGGAGTAATAGAAAGAGTAGCAGTGGTATGCAAAGTGTAAAGTTCAAATTATGTACAGCCCAACAAACCTCTAGGTTGGCAGTGGAGCACCACATCACCAGGTGTGAGGTGAGGGAGAGCAAGAGACCACCAAACAACTCCATAGAGACCCTTCCACAACCACTCCAGAGTGGGGTTTCATCCTTAGAGTCAACTCCTCTTCAAGTTTCAATGTTTTGCCATGCCTCCACTAGATCCATTACAATAACAAGGTTGAGATGTAGGGCAACACATGGGGATATGTATGCTGATGGACCAACAAAAAAAAAAAGTATAGAGTTCTAGGAATGATGGCTAGACCACACCACCTTGCTCATTAGCTGCACCTACATACATACCAACCATCAAGACTAGTTCAGCATTGCTCTTGAGCCTCATACAGTGGACTATAGCTATAGAAAACTATTAATTTTATGCATAATCCTGTACAAAGGAGATGTTGATGAACATGAGGAGTGTAAGAATGTGCATGACATTCAAGCTAAATTGGCATGAATGCAGCCTCGAGATGTGTCTGTCCTTACAAATAATTGCCTGGAATTGTGTTTTTGAGAGCATTCCAGCCTTAATGTACATGAAACTGGATATACAATCCACCCAGTTCTAGGTGCCTAAAAATATAGCACAAAAGGATGTGTACTTTAGACAATACTCCAGTTTAATAGTATACACATGCATGTACATGTACATGTACATAAATCACTCTTGACATGACCTAGCCACAGCCTTGATACACACATGGTAGTTAGTGGCTGCTTACACATCAACATGGGAATTCATTAGCGATGCATTTGGCACTCGAATTGATTGCCAAAACCATGTATCAAGCTAGTCTTCAATAAGATAGGTTACAAATTTAATGGTGGCATCATTGTTTTATAATGGAAGTCATCATCAACACACACGCACACACACACACACACACACACACACACACACACACACACANAACTACACGGATTTTCGGCAATAATTACGCGCATGCGCAAACAGTGTGTACCAGGCCCTCTTTTGGGCCTGGGGACGAGGCTAACTGCGAGCTAGTGGCTAGTTATAAAACCCGGAATGGGAAACAGAAATGAAACGGGAACGAAACGAAACAACACAACGATCCACGAGCCATTGGCGACCTTTGACCCATGACTATTAATATTGGCAAAGACTTGACAGTTCTACTGGCATACCTCTTCTAAAAGATGCATCATACATGTACAATCTATCAAGAGATAAAGCAATAGTCTCAATACATCCTTGATGAGGCTTAATTGTCATATCACAGGATGGATGCAACCTGAGCTCAGCAGGTCAGTGGACAAATTATGCCATGAGACACTGAAATTCAAATTAATACATGAAATGGACTCAGCAGAGAATAAAAGACCAGTTAGTAATGTAGGAATGGACATGTGAGCTCCAAGGAAATACTGGAAAGCTATGAACCAGATCAAAGAGGAGATTTGTACCTGAATAATATCTAAAACTAGCTCCATATTAAATTTTGCGAACTTATAGCAGTTGCTGGACTAAGAACTAGCACACACTGCTCTCAGTAAGAACTGGACAATTCAATCTACCAACAGTTACCAATCGAGGAAAGAGTTTGTCAGTTCTGCCACAATGGTGCTCCAGTGTGGAACTTTCATTTTCTCATTGAGTGCAACCTCTATTCCTCGCTATTAAACTTCTATTATACAGTTATCTGACAAATGGATCTTCTGGCCTCAAATTGTCATAAAAATTACCAACTAAAAATAATGATTAATCCTATTGCTATAATCCTGTTTGCCTTGTACTTGCCTCTGGGTGGCTGTGGTTTCGACTTCAAGACTGCTATGGACCAGGATTAGTTTTCCACTAAGTATTCATAATATAGAGAGGGTCTATATAGCTAGTAATCTGGCTTGCCAGTGGCACTACCTCAATGTAGCTATATTAGTTACACTGTTTGAACTGGCATTATTCAGAAGGCAAAGCCTACAAGGATGCTTGACGACCTTTGCCATGTTTCGTTTCGTTTCCGTTCCGTTTCTGTTTCCCATTCCGGGTTTTATAACTAGCCCGAGCTAGTTGCTGTTTTGCGCAAAACTCCGCGCTTAGTCGAAGAGTACACAAAGGGTTAATATTTTAATTTTCCAATTAATGCTCCTTAACCCCACTTAGCAACCAAACAACAGCTAAAACAAGAGAACAATGGCCAACTTTAGAGTGCCCGAGGGCCAATACACTCAAACAGTGTATGGAATGGTAAGTTTCAAAGAACTTTAGGATCATCTTGTGTCTTGTGTGATGTTGCAATATGCTCTTTGCCTTTCAGATCAGGGAGCAAAAGTATGGGGAGGTGATTCAAATACTCAACATGGAATTGCAACAACATCCAAAGGTATAATACCAAGATACTGTCTAGTACCTGAGCACTACTAAATTCAGCTATGTAGTAATGACATTGATGTTGCCTGTATGTGGTTGTTTTCAGTCACGAGCAGCTCTTTCCCTCCTTGGCTTCTGTTATTATCGAATGCAAGACTTTGTATCTGCAGCTGACTGGTGAGGATTATCTTTAGTAGATGGCAAAATTGTATTGAATAGATATGGTAACTCTTGGCATGAAATCACTAGATTTTCAGGCTCTCATATTTTGTGGAGAGTCTAGCTGTAATTTGGGGGCTTGTCTCCCACTGATTTCTGTTCTATCAACACTGCTTATTTCAGTGTTGTATTTCCACCCATTGCAGTTATGAGCAACTTGTGCAACTCCATCCTGAGGTGGACGATTACAAACTCTACCATGCACAGGTAAAGAAACTTCAGCAACAACAACAACAGTTATTAATTGTGTGTTTTTTGTAATACCTTGTCGACAGTCTCTGCACAAGGCGTGCTCATACCCTGAAGCAATGAAGGTATCCTGTCAGATTGAGAATCCTGAATACCAAGGGAAGGTGAGCAGCTAATTAGCCATGTGTCCCTTTTTAGCCTTGTACCCAGACCACTCTCCCTAGTGTTGCATTGGTCTCTTCTTGTTCACTTCACAAACTTGTATTTTTTATTAGGTGGTGAAGCTTCAAGCTGCTGTGAAGTATGCTGAAGAAGATATTCCAAATGCTAAGGTACATGTAAGAACAGTGTGCATCACAGACAATGAGGTACCCAATGTGTGCTATGATCTATGATTGAATTATTCGTAGACACTGGTGGAGCAGTGTTCCAGTGATGATCCTGATTCAGAGTTCAATATGGGGTGTGTTCTGTTTAAGGTATGCTAACACAGAAATGCATGTATATGTACATCATGACATGTACCGTATAGCGGGAAATTTTCGTGGGGGAAAACTTTTGCATTTTCGTCTTGAATAGAAATTCGTGGGGAAAATTTTCGTGGATTGTGTCTCAACTATACGTGACGACCACATACCTTACAAATTTCGTGGGGGAAAATTTTTGCGGAAAGCTGCCAAACCGCGAAATTCACAAAAATTTTCCCCCACGAAAAATTCCCGCTATACAGTATTTACATGTAGGAAAAGCACTATGCTGAAGCATGTAGTCATTTCAACACTGTCCTTCAAGTGATGGGCTACAGAGCAGACACCTGCTATTGTATTGCTCTGTGTCACTACATGATGAAACAGTATACAACAGCTTTGAAGTACATTACGGAAGTCATAGAGAGGGGAATTAAAGAACATCCTGGTGAGAATTGTGCTCCAGTTTGATAATGATTGTACACAAAACAAAATTTGAGATATTGACTATTCAGATAGCATAGCTTATGAGTTTACACACACACACACACACACACACACACACACACACACAGAGTTAAGTGTTGGTATGCAGACTGAGGGTGTAGACATAAGAAGTGTTGGCAACACCACTGTAAGTTTTTGTATCACTCTACTTATCTTTTTCAACCACTCTCTCATCCCATATATCACTGTGTCATGGTTCACTCAGGTCCTACATGAGACTGCTCTGGTTGAAACTTTCAACCTCAAGGCTGCAATAGAGTACCAACTGAAGAACTGTAAGTCATAATCTCTTCAGTGAACTAGTACTATTCCATTATCTATCCCTGTCTTTAATCTGTACTACAGTTGAAGCTGCACAAGAAGCTCTAACTGATATGCCACCAAGATCAGAAGAGGTACGCTGTGTGTGTGTGTGTGTGTGTGTGTGTGTGTGTGTGTGTGTGTGTGTGTGTGTGTGTGTGTGTGTGTGTGTGTGTGTGTGTGTGTGTGNACACACACACACACACACACACAGAGTTAAGTGTTGGTATGCAGACTGAGGGTGTAGACATAAGAAGTGTTGGCAACACCACTGTAAGTTTTTGTATCACTCTACTTATCTTTTTCAACCACTCTCTCATCCCATACATCACTGTGTCATGGTTCACTCAGGTCCTACATGAGACTGCTCTGGTTGAAACTTTCAACCTCAAGGCTGCAATAGAGTACCAACTGAAGAACTGTAAGTCATAATCTCTTCAGTGAACTAGTACTATTCCATTATCTATCCCTGTCTTTAATCTGTACTACAGTTGAAGCTGCACAAGAAGCTCTAACTGATATGCCACCAAGATCAGAAGAGGTACGCTGTGTGTGTGTGTGTGTGTGTGTCATACTTCAATAATACTTCAATATAGGAGTTGGACCCTGTGACACTGCATAACCTAGCTCTCATGAACATGGATGAGAGTCCTACCTCTGGGTTTGAAAAGCTTCAGTTCCTTCTCCAGCAAGTTCCTTGCCCTCCAGAGACATTCCCCAATCTACTACTGTTGTATGTAAAACATGAGGTTAGTGACTTGAGTCAAGTCTGATGCGTAGCTGGAACTGTGAAGTACCTAATATAATGGCTAGTTTTCCTCAAATTGATTTCACTGTGTGTACCTTTCATTGCAGTATTTTGATCTTGCTGCTGATGTACTTGCTGAGAACACTCACCTCACATACAAGTGTCTTTCTCCGTATCTCTACGATTTCATCGATGCTCAGATCACTAAACAAACATCACCTGAAGAGGTACATATGTGTGCAGCACTGTTATAATGAATAGCACCTACGGTGCACAAGCCTCGGCGCACTCATATAGCTAGCATAAACAGCATGCATAACATTGTGTACAAAAAAAGACAATGAGTACTGAAACCCATGCAAATAAGTATATAGATTAGATGTTGGCCTGGTCTATCCCATGTCATCTTGAAAAGGCAAAAATTTAATAATTCTCAATTGACCCGCGTGGGCAATCAAGGATGTCAGCTTACTGAGTTGCAGTCAGTGAGCTGGCTGCCCGGCTACTAGGCTAGCTAGTGACTAAACTGACCGTTTCTGAGACAGAAAATTGCATGATTGAATGGTAAACTTTTAACAATTTAAATTTCACTGATATGATGTGAAATAAGTATCTGCAGTGTAACTAGTTTTGCATGACAGGTCACACTCATCATAATAGTTGCTATTGCTGCTGGCAGCATAGATAATATATGCGAATATGGATTGGCAACGTAATGTAATTTTTTCGCCAAGCCATGTTATGGTCACGTGATGCTGCAGCTGCTGCAAGGCCAAGAGTGTTATAAAAAAAAGCTTTTCGTGTCTCTATCAAGCCTAAAATACGCTTCTAGGTTATTTTAAAATGAACTATCAAAGTTGAATTTTTCCGTATGTTGTTTATAATGATAAGATTTGTTCTAGATTCATCAAAATTTGTGGAGGTGTTTATATTCTTGAAGGCGCCCCTTTTCTCTGGACTGGACTTTTGCAGCAAAAGAAACACCCATTTACACTCACTCGGCATATTCAAGCTTGGAAATATCAGTTATAAATGTCATGCATTTCTTATTTTCTTGTAAAAAATTACAAAACAAATTTCTTTATGATAGTTGATATTCCATGGAGCCTGAGGGTTTCTGTGCGACACGATATACCTATTTACACTCCTCAAATGGTGGTAAGTCTGCAGTGTAGAGTCGGATCCTCCAAAATGCTGTTACACTTCCAAAAAAATTACAAAACGTTTGAGTCCAGGAAGCCTGTCTAGAGTAGCGGTAAAAGCGAAGACAATTGAATTTCATTGCTTTCCATGATGGTACATACTATAAAACATTCGCTATCTTCTTTTTGCCTTCCTCTCTCGTCTGGGATAGAGCAGAAACAAAGAAGAAAAATGGCTGAATTACCGTGGCACTGAAAAAAAGTGGGCGTGGCATAACATGGCTTGGCGGAAAAAATTACACTACGTTGCCAATCCATATTCGCGTATATTATCTATGCTGGCAGCCTCACGGTCAAGCACAACAGTAGTCTAGTCCTAGACCCCGCCTTTTCTGCCCAGCGCTGGGCGGAAAAGGCGGGGTCTAGGACTAGACTAGCACAACAGTGAGTTTACTGATTAAAAACACGCCAGCATAGGCCTATATCTAAGCTCAGTGCTATTATGCATGACAGTTCTACAAAGTTCTATTTCACTTGAGGTACCAACCTGGACAAGTTAAAGATTCAGTGAAACTGGCCCAACACACCACCTCTGTTTTAGTCTGGCTTACCAGACTCTTCCCTGCGAAGAGTCTGGTAAGCCAGACTACCTCTGTTTTGCATGCTGCCACATCCAGCTCCACTGTGGTTCTAGATAACGCACACCACATAGGGCGTGATCGATGGGTGCAGTTTTGAAGCCAAAGCGCTCAGAAATGTACAAAAGCCTCAGATCTCAGAAACTACAGCGTTTTGCAAGATTCTACACGTCAAATTTCAAGATAATTTCGATTCATGAACGTAAGTACCTTCCATTTTGACTCTAGAGCTGCCGTTCTTGAGATAATTTAGTAACAGACACACACACAAAACGACTACCGTAAGCCTCTGCACGTGCTACGCACGCACCGAGGCTTAATGACTGTATGCAACCATACTATGCTTGTTTCTACTGAATATCATGTACACTTGTATTATATCTATAGGCTTTCCGTAAATTTGATGAATTAGCTACAAGTCACACAGAGAAGCTACGGAAGTTGACGAAACAGGTGCAAGAGGACAGGCAGAAGCATGACGATGATGCTGTCAAGAGAGTGGTGGAGGAATACGATGAGACTCTGGAATGGTGAGAGTTGATGTGCCTACCAGAATGCAGCAGTGACTAGAAGAAGGGGACAGATAGTTGGAGGGTGGAAGTATTGCTAGGTTGTGGTCATTTAGAACATGCCACAAAACATGTCATGGTTGAATGAAAGAATTTTAGTGGAAGCAGTAGCATGTTCCTAAATAACCACAACCAGCAGCACTTCCACCCTTCAACTCAAGATATTTGCCCCCTCCAACATTAGCTATGCTACCAAAATTGTGTTGTGGTGAAATTTATGTTTGTTGTTATTTTTCCACCCTATGCTCTTAGTTATATCCCAGTGCTGATGTCCCAGGCTAAGATTTACTGGAACAAGGAAGACTATCAACAGGTGGAGAAGATCTTTAGGAAGAGCGTGGAGTTCTGCAGTGAACATGATGTTTGGAAGCTCAATGTAGCCCATGTATTGTTCATGCAGGTATGAATTATAGCTGGAAATCAATATTGACGGGAATTTTACTCAATGGTCAAAGTCACAAAATCTACCAATATTGGCCATTGTGTGTCCACATAATAGAATGCACACACAAACTGCCATATTTCCAGCTAGCTATTGTACATGAGTTGGGAGGTATCATGGCAGGGTAGAAGGCCAATAATAATTTTAATTGTTAATTTATTTGTTAAACTGCTACAGGAGACAAAGTTCAAAGAGGCTGCAGGATTCTATGAGTCAATTGTCAAGAAACATTTCGAGAATGTGAGAGCTAGTACTGTGTACACAATGCATTTTTAATTTTGCATCACTATGTACAATACACGATTTTCTCTTGGTATTGTAGCTTGTTGGTATCAGTGCAATAATCCTAGCCAACCTCTGTGTCTCCTATATCATGACAAGTCACACTGAAGAGGTATGAAGGAGGGTTCAAACTCAAAACAATACAGGTGTATACTAGCCTTGTTCTCAGGCTCCTCCCTCGCAAATAAGGGGAAGGTCTGGGAACAAGGCTAGATGTATACCTCAAATAATGACACTTGTATACAATCTGTCTAATATATAGGCTGAAGAAATCATGAAAAAGATCGAAAAGGAAGAGGTATGTATTGTTAGTGGTAATAATGCGTGGAGGTAGGGTGGCCGAGCGGTCTAAGGCACTGGTTTAAGGCACCAGTCATTTCGATGGCGTGGGTTCAAATCCCACCCCTGCCATTTCTCTCTTTTTTTTTCTTTTTTAAAAAACTTTTCTCTCTCTCTACATGTATGCACTTCATTCAGGAGGATATATCTTATGAGGAACCAGACCGTAAACTCTATCACCTTTGTATTGTAAATCTAGTAATAGGGTAAGTTAATTTGGCTATTGCATGCAAGAGTTTGTGCCTTATGAAAGCCTTTTTTTATGTAGTACTCTCTACTGTGCTAAGGGTAATTATGAATTTGGAATTTCTCGAATAATGAAAAGTCTTGAACCGTACAACAAGAAGGTAAATATTGTACACAATTGAGGATGACTCATTATTATTTATTGCTCATCACATTGTATTCAATTCCACTCTATATAGCTTGGTACAGACACTTGGTTCTACGCTAAACGCTGTTTCTGTTCTCTGATTGAGAACATGGTGAGTAAAAAAATAGCAGTAATGCTTAATATTAGGTATCATCTTTGTGTTTCTTTAGGCAAAACACATGATCATGCTAAAAGATGGCATTGCACAAGAAATAGTCCAGTTCTTTGATCACTGTGAAGGTATGGTTAAGGTATTTTGTTATCCTTGATAAGCACTTTCACAATGTCATGTATTGCACACATACAGCTTATGGTCGCAATGTGCCATCAGTTGTAGAACAACCTCTGCAACAAGGCTCTCTACATGAAGGTCGAAACACTGTAGCATATGAGGCTAGGTTACTCAAGGCATTGTTTCTAAGGTTAACTTGATCACTGCAAACACTTTACTATGCCATGAGCTAATTTGATACAAGTGTACAATAATACAATATACTGAATAGGTATATGTGTCACTGTTTGTGCATGACCATGTACATCCTACCGGGCTCATCTGGCTGTACCACTGCATTACTATAGCAGGTCGGCATTAGACCTTCTCAGGCAGTGCTGTCTTTAGACTTGGCTATTATAAATAGGGTCACGAGTGTCTGCAGACTGTTACTGAAAATTAAAACACGTGCAGGCAAGGTCTGTATCAGCCATGCCAATCATGGCCAATAACAATGTCAGGCATGCATGTTGCTGCAAAAAGTAAAATGACGTAAATGCAAACGCTATATATATGTCAAGCTATCATGTCATTAACTCCTTTATTCTCCTCATGTATCACCTGACTACCCCACTACCAGGCAACTATCATTCTTTCATGTATGAACCACTGTCACTCCTACTATTCATGGTGCAATTTTCTCACCACTCCATGACAAAGTAGAAAAAATCATCCTCTCGTAATTATATTAACTATGGCCACTTCTTTATCTATATACAATTCTATGTCATGCTCTTCCTGCGTAATACTTCGATGATAAAAACAACTTTTGTATCTTCTCTGAGTTTCGCTTCCTCATGCAAACTCATAAGCACCACAAATTTATTTCAGACTATTCCTGTACTGTATCACTTTTTGCTACCCCTATCAAACTCATAATTTTATATCATTGCATCATGTATCAACTACTGTCACTTCTTTGATCTTCATTCCCTCATGCAAACTCATAACTACTTATATCATATTATTTATTTATATCATACTTTTCCTCTACTGTTTTATTCCAATCATTCCATGATGCAATTATGTCCTCCACTTTATGACAAGTCAGTACACTTCATTGTCACCATGAAGGAAGAAGAAAAAAANGTTATCCTTGATAAGCACTTTCACAATGTCATGTATTGCACACATACAGCTTATGGTCGCAATGTGCCATCAGTTGTAGAACAACCTCTGCAACAAGGCTCTCTACATGAAGGTCGAAACACTGTAGCATATGAGGCTAGGTTACTCAAGGCATTGTTTCTAAGGTTAACTTGATCACTGCAAACACTTTACTATGCCATGAGCTAATTTGATACAAGTGTACAATAATACAATATACTGAATAGGTATATGTGTCACTGTTTGTGCATGACCATGTACATCCTACCGGGCTCATCTGGCTGTACCACTGCATTACTATAGCAGGTCGGCATTAGACCTTCTCAGGCAGTGCTGTCTTTAGACTTGGCTATTATAAATAGGGTCACGAGTGTCTGCAGACTGTTACTGAAAATTAAAACACGTGCAGGCAAGGTCTGTATCAGCCATGCCAATCATGGCCAATAACAATGTCAGGCATGCATGTTGCTGCAAAAAGTAAAATGACGTAAATGCAAACGCTATATATATGTCAAGCTATCATGTCATTAACTCCTTTATTCTCCTCATGTATCACCTGACTACCCCACTACCAGGCAACTATCATTCTTTCATGTATGAACCACTGTCACTCCTACTATTCATGGTGCAATTTTCTCACCACTCCATGACAAAGTAGAAAAAATCATCCTCTCGTAATTATATTAACTATGGCCACTTCTTTATCTATATACAATTCTATGTCATGCTCTTCCTGCGTAATACTTCGATGATAAAAACAACTTTTGTATCTTCTCTGAGTTTCGCTTCCTCATGCAAACTCATAAGCACCACAAATTTATTTCAGACTATTCCTGTACTGTATCACTTTTTGCTACCCCTATCAAACTCATAATTTTATATCATTGCATCATGTATCAACTACTGTCACTTCTTTGATCTTCATTCCCTCATGCAAACTCATAACTACTTATATCATATTATTTATTTATATCATACTTTTCCTCTACTGTTTTATTCCAATCATTCCATGATGCAATTATGTCCTCCACTTTATGACAAGTCAGTACACTTCATTGTCACCATGAAGGAAGAAGAAAAAAAAAAAAAAAAAAAAAAAAAAAAAAAAAAAAAAAAAAAAAAAAAAAAAAAAAAAAAAAAAAAGACCCCCCCCCCCTTTTTCACCTTTTACCTTCTCCTCTTCTCAGCCTCTGAAATTGTACTATAAGACTATGTAAATTTTTTATTATTACTACTTTATAATAGCTGCAACCACACAAACAGTAATTTACATGTACTATCAAAACCACTGTAAACATAGGATACTAAACATGTCAGTATAATATTATATCTGTGTTTTGTCTCTGTTGTAGTCTATACTTGTTTTTTTTGTTTTGTTTTTGTTTTTGTCATATGGGCCTATCCCAGGCCTGATGCCATCTTGGCATGACGTTAAAATATAATTCGATTCAATTATAATTATCCGATCAACCACCTGGGCCGGAAGTCAGTATCTAAGGGGCCGGGGATGGGCTGCCGTACGGCCGTGCCGAGCAATTATTTGCCGTGCTCATCACCTCACTCCACCCAGGCGCTAGGCCCAAGAGGGGACTCGAGGCTACTCACTCTACCATACTCTACGATGTCGACCTATTATGGTTCGAACGATCATGGTGGCAGACTGCTTGGTAAGCCTAGTAGTATTGCGACCGATAATTCAAGCGTGAAAATTAACGAGCCTCGTAGTCTCGCCTTCAGCAACGTGTCTTACTGTATACCTAAAGTTTTTACATGGAATTCCTTTTCTGGAAGGAACAGTATAAAAAAAGCAAAGACAGTTCTCAATTCCATCAGGTTAGTTTTTAACCCATGGCATACTCTGACATGGGACTCGAAAATTTGCACTCACCGGACTGAATCTGAATTAATTTTTGATCTGGCAGTGGTCTCATGTTGCCAGGACTGAATGCTATTATGGGACCGACTGGCAGTGGAAAGACATCGTAAGTATTCTTGTTTTATGCATATTATCATCAGATACTTATCATTGTAACGGCAGTGATTCTTTACACTAGTAAATGGGTTATACGTATGATTACTAATAGCTACTAAAAACTGCATGCAATAATTTAATTGATATCGAACTCAGGCACGATTATCATGTTCGAGTCTACCAGCAACCATGCAACATCAAAATTAATAATGCACTAATTCTTATAACTATTTTAGTGTCAAAATTCGAACATTCAATTTAGAATTGCACTTTTTTAGTTAACCCTCAAAACCCTTAGTTAGTTATTGATTAGTTTCTAAGCTTCAAGAATAATTTTAGTTTGTTTTTAGTTTAGTTAAATAAATGT
This sequence comes from Tethya wilhelma, assembly GCA_964030475.1. NCBI lineage: Eukaryota > Metazoa > Porifera > Demospongiae > Tethyida > Tethyidae > Tethya > Tethya wilhelma. The sequence goes on from CAXIPT010000001.1 coordinate 8,348,109, forward strand.
AAATAGGCCTAACTATAAGGGTTTTAGTTTAGTTAACTAACTAAAATTAGGTGTTTTGGGCATTTTTTGACTTAGTTTAGTTATTATTTTGATCAAGTCTTTATGATTTAGTTTTAGTTAGTTAAAAAAAGGCCATTTTTGCTAAAACTAAAGCCTTAGGGTTTTTAGTTTTAGTTTTAGTTAACTAAAACAACACTGTATTATATTCTTGGGGCATGCAAGCAGTATAGCAAGCACCACTTACTTAATATTCACATGCAGAGCTGCTTTTAATAACTTCATGCAGCTTAGTACACAGTTAAAAATGGTGTGTTCCCATGCACTTTAAATTTAACACACCTAAAGTGTGTAAATCTTAAATGTGCATTTAAGCATGATAATGTAACTCAAAAGCTTCTTTAGATGTTGAAAACTAATATTTCAGTATTCAATCCCCAGAAAAGTTAATCCACATGAAGATATGCTTCTTTGAACATAAACCACATCAAACGTTTCCATGGCAACAGAAAAAGGATGTTGTTTAGCACACTAGTGTGTAAAAGTTAAACAGTAATGTGGACACACTATTTTTAACAGTGTAGTATAGGCTGATTCAGTCATGAACAGGTTATTGGGAGGGTTTCCTTTAGGTTTGGGATTGTTTGAAAAGATCATAGAATTTTTATGTGCATACATATGTTTGGAACATTAACTTTGGATGCAGGTAAGTATGTATATAAATTAGCAAAAGGCTGAGCTTCTTAACTAGGTGCCTATAACTATAGCCTTGCATGAGAACATGCCTGCATACTAGCTGTTATAAAGAAAATTATAATAATTATTATAATTATATTACTCTAGATATCGATCTTTTGAGTTGTCTCAATCACGCAGTTATAATTACTGCATGTGCATCTGTTCTTATAGTCTGTTGGATATTCTTGCTGATCGTAAATCCAGCTCTAGGATCACTGGGACCGTGTTAGTGAATGGAGAGAGAAGAATGAAAGACTTCAGATTCCTCTCTGGATATGTTGTTCAGGTTAAACAAGTGATTGGCCAGTATATTATTGGTACAAGTCTGGGATTTTTACATCTTGACCTATATAATGTACTAATATTGCATGCATGCATGTAAATTTCTGTCAGCTATATAAATGTGTATATAAAGTTTGTAAAAACCATTTTAGTTGCCAGTCTGGGTTTCTACCCCTCTACTTAGCAACGCTAATTGCTGCCATTAACTTCAAAGCTTTTTGTGGCTCATGCTGAACTCCTAGAGATCCTTTGAACATGTGTAACAGTGTGTAATTGTGTTGCTTCATTTACCTTACGTAACTTGTATTACTGTACTGTGGCAGTATTGGTTCTTGTTGGTACACGGTGGCCATGGAGTGAGTGTGAATCCTGACCCATGCATATATAATCATTAACCTTTGGCTATATAAATAATACACTATCAATTATTGGTCCATGGATATATTTTTGTTATACCTTTTAGCTTCAAATATTCTCCTTCTACCACTGACTATTGCTAATTAAACTTGTTTTACTATAAATTTATATTTATGGATGTTCTGTGTATAGCCAAGAGTTTTCTCTGTGTCAAAGGCTTAACACAGGTTATCACAGGTCTGTAATATTAGCTATACCATGCAAAAGTTCGTAATAATATATACAGCTTGACAATCATGATCATCGGCATACATCATACACTGTCAGGATGATGTAGTGATGGGGACTCTGTCTATTCGTGAGAATCTTCACTTCTCAGCTGCACTTCGACTGCCCTCTCACATGACTTTCCAACAGAGGAAAGAGAGAGTAGAAAGGGTCATTGAAGAATTGGGACTTGCTACATGTGCTGACCAAAGGGTGTGTATTATCGGTGTACACATACCCTATGATACTGGTAGTCTAGTGTATCCAGACTTCATACTTGAAATTGACTTTCAGATAAGAAATGCAGAATTTCCTGTTATACTATAATATAGGTTGGTACTGAATTTATTCGTGGTGTGTCTGGTGGAGAGAGGAAGCGTACCAACATTGGTATGGAGTTGATCATTGAACCACAGGTTCTGTTCCTTGATGAGCCCACCACTGGACTGGATGCACACACTGCCATCTCTGTAGTGCAGCTACTCAAAGAGTTTAGTTCAATCTGCTTTTTTTTTAACTTACTGAATGATCTATTTTCTTTGACATATATAATGCCATAATTGTTGTGGATGAGTTTTCAGAATTTTTTTTTTTTTTTTT
>CAXIPT010000001.1:8350399-8674295 GCA_964030475.1 Tethya wilhelma
AGAGAGAGAGAGAGAGAGAGAGAGAGAGAGAGAGAGAGAGAGAGAGAGAGAGAGAGAGAGAGAGAGAGAGAGAGAGAAAAGTTACTTTATTGTAGCTATCTAGCAACTGAAGATTCTTCCTACCACAATTTGGTGTCAGAGGAAACATTAAAGCATCCTTGTGTTTTTTATGCATTGCTTTTAACCGCATCAAACACAGCTTGAGTTGTTAAAGTCTTGATCTGTGTTACATTATTATAATGTAGTGTATTTATATATCTTTAGGTTGTGTTCCAGTATTTAACAATGAAGCCACACCACCATTGCATAAAAAGAAGCAAAGAAATCCATCTAGTGAAGCAAGTGCTGACAATTACAGCCCTGTTCTAGAAACGGTCACCACTGCATATAAATCAAGTTCAGTTTCACATCTTGATGAGATCATGTCACCTGACGGACGTGACAGAAGACTACGGGAAGCTCAATTGAGGCACGACTCTCAAGCGATCATGGAAAAGTTCTACAGTCTTGTTCGGAAGTTCTGTCAGTCTCTTAGCGCTCGTAACTACCCACTGGCTGACTTGGTGTTCTACTTGAGAAGTTTAAAGTCTTACGATCCAGTTGAAGAAGAGCACCCTCCAAAGGATTGCAGGACTCTGTTTGATAAACACATGAAACAACTCAAGAGTGCCACATCCATCCCTGAAGTGTTTGAGGTGATTGAGAAGTACTATTCCTTTTTCAACTACGATATCATCAAGTGTATGATTGAAGAACTTGGAACTGATGCTGATAAGGAAAACCTAACGAAGTACATGGAAGAGTTTGACCGATATGCACATCAGAGAGTTTGTAAATGCCCTTTTACCTATGCACAGGGTTACAGCCAAGCTCCTGAACTTATTGTCAAGTTAGATTCAAGATACGATACAAGCAGTTTAAAAGCATTGGAACATTTCCAGATTTCTCTGTGTAAGATCCTTCAAGTTTCCTCACATGCCCTGCTATTATGTCGTGTCGATAAAGGTTGTATTGAACTAAGATATTGAGTGCCTAAATTTGTACAATCCACTCTCTTTCCTCTCTCAAAACACCAACAAGGTGATCTTTCCACTCTTGGTGTTATTGTACTCTCTTCTGGTGACTACAGCTTCTCTGCTCAGGATTATTACTCTTTTGTAAGATTTGTGTTCTCTTTGTGTGTGTGTGTGTGTGTATGTGTGTGTGTGTGTGTGCGTGTGTGTGTCACATGTTACTAAGTAAACAAAACTGTAGTACTATTCCCACTAGTAATACAAAACACTTAAAAATACAGTTGAGTGCTGCATACTAAAGGTATACAACTATTTGTTTACCATTGACCCCGTGACCCCTAGCTAGTCTAGTGTCACCTCCACCCATCCAATAACCAGCAATTAGCCTATAAAAACATTGGTTGCTAGGCAATGGCAAACATACATTCCTTTGAGAAAAAGTCACAATCGCGGTAAAGTTCCAACAAAGTACTTGCATTACTTCAAGTGGACAGCATTCGGACTTGTAGCCCTCATGCTGTCCACTTGATCAATTGAAGTAATGCAACTATAATGTGTGTGTGTGTGTGTGTGTGTGTGTGATGATTGTACGTGTGTTGTGTATACAATGAATATTTCATGTGCACTTTTCTACTTCACTATAACTTAAATCACACAATATTATGTACTATAGGTCAAACAGACTCCATCTGGTGTGGAAACAATGACTAGTGAGTCTGGTTACATGTGATCTCTCCTGCAGCTAGTCTTGGAGTCTCCCATATGATCAATCATTAATTTTGTACGCACACTATAGCAATAGAAGTCAGTGGATACGCACCAGAGCCTTTGTCACCTGAAGATACTGATTCAGCGTATGGAGGGACTATAGAGACCATTTCCATGGGAGGGGACTCCGATTTCACTGAGGTATGTACTATGTCAGGTATTCTAATACATCTGGGGGGGGGGGTACATGGCATATGCTTGGAAAATAACTGCCATTATGAAGATCTATAATGCTGTTTGTTTCAAGGGTCAGGCTTATCAAGCGAGTAATAATGATTATATGTAATAATTCTGAGCTTTGTAAGTTTAAAGTCTTAGCTACCATATACCGTAGCAGGTAAATTTGGCGTGCCTAAAATTTGGCGAATTCCAATTTTAGCATGATTGGTGATTTTAAATTTGGCGTTTTGATTCTGCATGCTGCATTGTTATTTTCCCAATTCGCCAAATTTAATTCTCGCCAAATTTACCTGCTCTACGGTATATCATCTAATGATTTAAATAAAACTGAAACATTATGTCATGAATATGGAACATTTAGCTCATTCCATGTGCTACCTGATTGTGAATGATCCTACATAAACTTACTTTAGATGAATTATTCAGTGTACCAAGTGCATTTGTGCTCAACAGGTCTCCATGTTTGATGTAGAGGGTTCTGTTCAGAATATCAGTGGCATTAAATCGAGGTCAAAGGTCAAAGGTGGTCGTGACCTACGGCGAGCTGCATGGAGAGGAGATTTAGAGGAAGTGAAAAGCCTTGTTGAAATTAAAAATGTTGACCCACTAGATACGAACCAGACTGGTAGTAATGCTCTTCATCTTGCTGCCATAGGAGGTAGTCTGGAAGTGTTTAAGTATCTCGTTGAAGCAAATTGTAATCCTTCCTGCTTAGATAGAGCTGGTAGGACACCTCTTCATTGGGCCAGCTATTATGGACGTATAAATATCGTCAAATACTTAGTCTTGGATCAAAAAGTGGACCCAAGCTGTCGTGATGAGAAACACTGGACTGCCCTCCATGCTGCCTGTCAGAAAGGTCACCTCAATATTGTAAGGTTTCTAATGCAGGCAATGAGGGAGTACATGTCAAGCGATGCCATAATGAGTGAGAGCTCCATTGGGTATGGGCAGACTCCACTGTACATTGCAAGTCAATTTGGACACCTGGATATTGTGAAGTTCTTTATCTCTGAATGTGGTTGTCATCCTAATGTGGCTACCACCAACAAGTATGGTAATACACCAATTCATTTTGCTGCTTCTAATGGTCACCTTAACATCATCCAGTATTTGATACAAGAGCAAAATTGCGACCCTATGTTTAGAGATAAGCTTCACGATACACCACTCCACTATGCTTGTCGTTATGGTCAGCTAAAAGTAGTGAGGTTCTTCATTGAGAGTCTCCACTGTGATAGAAATGCTCCAGGGTACCTCAACTCCACTCCCCTCCAACTGGCACGTCACAGAGCCCACCACAGTGTCGTAGAGTACTTGGAGTCTCTCAATAGTTTGAATTAAATCAAGCATGCATGCATTAACTTTGTGTTAAGTGATAAATAATTATTGTAAACTGTTATGATTGTGTGTTGTACAGGAAGTGAATATAAGTAGTGGTTTTGTTTAAGCAGCTGAGTTGACTTAATTTTGTTTTACCGATACTTTTTCCTATATCTTCTGAACGACTTCCATTATCTTGTGTCCAAAATCTTTATCAGCACTCTTGAGGAGTTTGTCAGCCATATATAATATGTCATGTGGCAGTGCATATGCGACTCAATGTCCTTCTCCCACATTGGATCACTCTCACGTGCATGCTGTCACATTTAACCCATTCTTTGTGGCACCATAGCTATCTGTGCCATTATAGGTCTGAATATAATCATGTGTACTTTTCTACGAATTAAATTAACAATCATGATGTATAGGTCAAAGAGACTCAGTCTAGTGTGGAAAGAATTGAATTGGTGAGTCTGTATGTTATCTCCGAGTCTGGTAGATATATAATTATAGAGTCCCAGGACCCTAGCTTATCTTATATAATTTTCTATATCCAGTGGCCCAGTGCCACACCCACAGTGGCACTGCACATGCAGGCAATAATTGTTTCATGAAGATGCTGATTCAGCAGAGAATCAGCACATGGACTCAGAGAAACAGTTCAAACTATGATATTATAACAACCATTCCTTTGGAAGGGACTCTGATTCCACCAGGTATGTACAAAATCATGATCATGATCAGGTACTCTTAAAACTGTATGTATACAGCCTGATCTTCACCAATGCAAAATTGATTGTGATACTGAATCATTGAGATGCATGGGATTGGGGAAATGATAGCTATGCAATTGCAATCAGGTTTGACTGGTGGAAAATGGTTTATAGAGTATAGAAATGATGCATGTATAAGTCTTACTTGTACATGCAGCTAGCATCTATAGAGTGACATGCTGATTGATTTTTCACTCTGTTATAAACATTTAATTCATGATCAAATAACTAATACTATCTCATGTCAAGTGAGGCAAGGCAAAGGTATATTTTAGCTGATGATTCACCTCAAATTTTACTCTTAGACTATATAATTATACATACTATATTGGCTACTTGATGGTTGTGTAAACTGTGCTATTAGAATTATAATAAGAGTTTCCATGCGGCTAATTACATACATGCATGGATGAGTTTATGAGTTTTATTTTTAGATATTTACATGCCTTTAGGCTATAATTATCGATACACAATGGTTAGTACATACATGGATGAGATTATTTTTAGATGTTATAGGTTTATTTTTAGATGTTTATACGTATATCTATAAATGACCCGTTCAAGTTAACGTTGAAGAGTTTAAAATCATTTCAATCAAAATGGACCACCAATTGGCAAGCGTAAGTTACTGTAATCGATTAGGCTTAAAATCTTTTGAAAAGTCACCAACCGAAGCCAGAAGTATAGCTGAGGCACTAGAGAAGGCAGCTTCAAAATTGAAACGAGAAGAGATTGGGAAGATCTGTTGTCCTCTGCCCCTTCCTCTTCAGGATCTCTGCCTGTTGGTTGTTGTTGGTGATCTCCATACCCATCAAGTCGACCTGTTGGCTTCTCTACCTCAATGGCTACGTGAGCGCTTACTGAGTGTACTCCCCGCTCTTGATCTGAGTCGGTTGGAACACACTGCCGTGGCTGATGGTGTGGATGTTGACTCCATTTGGAATTATAGTGGGAGTGACAAAACATCATCTACATTTTCACGATATTTGCTAGCCAGAGTTACACACCCACTGCATTTTCAATTAAGAATAATAGACGTTAACTTCTCTTTTTCTGAATACGAAAACTTACCACCTTTAATGGAGAATGTTGAGTCTTTGCTAAGAAATTTGAAGCAAACGCCAGCAGGTAAAGCACATCTTTTGCCAATGGTTTCTAGTATTCTGACTAATTACCCAGTCATCAGTATGAATGAAATTATCCAAAACTTGATTTCGGTACGTGGTGACATGGTATTTTCAAGTTTGCTAGCTGGTAGTAGTCATAAGCCAGACTGTCAAACTACCATGTGCAGTGAACAAGTATGGAAAAAGCAAGCTACTGCTCTTGCTGTCAATATGAAATCATTGGAAGAATACAACTCTCATACACAGAGGAATCAACATTCTACTTTAGCCTCAGGATTCCGTCTCGGACATGCATACGCTAACAAGTTGGAAGCCTCTGGTAGAAGTCCAACAGCAGATACCACTTGTCTTACACCTCATCGCCTTCTACCTACAATGTACAGGTACAATCCATTAGAGGTGCTTTCACTGCTGTCTGTTGGCTGTAGTCTTCAACCATCAACTGCCTACATTTGCATTGATTCAATATGTCATAAAATCATAACTGAGTTAAATATAGAGAGCCTAAGCCTGGCCATGGACAGTAACTGTTCTTTCCCTCCTGATTGCTACACTTCTATTTTCAACCACTTATTAGAAAATGTCCTTGTTCTTAGCCTGAGATGTGATAGTTACACTAACATCAACATCATGGTTGGCTTGATTAATGGAGTAGCAGCTAGTCGTGAAAAATGCCAACTGATGCATCTTGTTTGTGAAATACCAAAGCTGTACTTGCAATTAGATGTTGTCGATTCTCTCTCTCATTTGTTTTCTTTACAAAGTTTCTATCAACTTACAGTCCAGATATATGATTCAACTCCACACATACTCCTTAAGCTTTTGAGCGAATTTATGATCACTCCCTGCTCTCACGTGCAAAAGCTTAGGATTCAGACTACTGGCGATCGTGAGTTACTAGTTTCCTTTCCAAAATCACTTAAAGAAACACAAATTGCTACTGTAATGGCAAAGAAAAGAGCCCCTTCACCTCCTAGCATTGCCCAGTACAAAGAACTAGAATTCTCTTTACTAATAAACTACAGTCACATATTAGTGTTCATCCTACAGTTGTCCTGCATTAGATTGAAGGAAATCGTGGTTGATAGCTGTGAGTATCTGCATCTCTGTGCTCTACATCCTGATCTTCATGCATACAAGATTATTATCGATTTGAATGTGATAACTGAGATGGATGGGTGCACATATCAGCAAATTGAATCAGATTTGACTACACTCTTGCACAAATCATCACTGGAAAGTATCTGTATCTTAGGCAACTGGAACAAGCATGAACATTTCAAACATGGCTTGGAAAATGGTTTGCAAAATAGAAATCATCTTACACAGCTGGCACTATTGCTGCAAACTTATAATCGTGAAAATAGTCACAGTGACATTGAATCACTTTTTGATGCTATTTTCTCTCTGCCACAACTCGAAAATCTTGACTTAATACTTGGAGTAGAATTTAGTGTATTATTAAATACTCAAAATTATGATCAACTGGTGTATGAATGTTGGTGTCACAGAGCATCCAATATACTGATGAAGTCTCTTCATGCTGCATGTTCTACCTCAAAATATTTGCCTCTTATTGCAAAGAAGTACTCCAATTCCTGTGAACTCCCAAAAGACATTAAAATGTGTTACAGAATTCTATCTGCAAAAGATCACAGGTATATGAATCCACAACCAATAATTGAATTTGAAGACCGTCACTGTACTTACGAATATGGCGGTTGGAGTTTTGGTGAACCATGGGAAAATGAGTGGGATATGGACACATGGAGATGATGTAAAATTATTGTGTCTTAAATTTTAGTAGTGTATAATCATACATGTATAATTGTGTCATTTATACGGATGAAGTCAGATGTGTGTGACTCTATGTGTGTACATGCATGTGTTTGCCATTACCTAACCAAAGTTTTTCTAGGCTAATTGCTGGTCACTGGCTGGGTGGAGGTGACAATAGAGTAGCTGGGGGTAACAGGGAGTCAATAGCAAACAAAATAGTTGCAAGTGTGCAGCACTCGACCATGCATCGAGTGCCACCCACTTTAAGGGTCATGCAACTAAAATAATATGTGTGTGTTTGTTGGAAGTTACTAGGCAACAGCAGTATTTCAAGAATTTTTTATGCATTTTAAGTGTTTTGTATTATACTAGTGGGAAGAGTACTACACAATTGAGAGAATATTCTAGTCTATTGTTTACTTAGTGACATGTGACTGCTTTGAAAAAGTCACAGTGTATAAACTTCCAACAAATTAGTTGCAGCTCCTCAAGTGGTGGTCAGCATTCTGGCTTGCAGCCCTCATGTTGACCACTTGAGGTAGCCTCGTTCCCAGGCTCCCCAGGCTCCCCGCCTAAGCTACAACTCTATGTACGTGTGTGTGTGTGTGTGTGTGTGTGTGTGTGTGTGTGTGTGTGTGTGTGTGTGTGTGTGTGTGNATGTGTGTGTGTGTGTGTGTGTTTGCCATTGCCTAGCAACCAAAATTTTTACCAGTTACTGGCTGGATGGACGTGACAATAGAGTAGCTAGGGATCACAGGAGGCAATTGCAAAGGCATAAAGAGAACACTTTTGTTGAAAGTTACTTTTTTCGAAACTTTGAAGTTTTCAAAAACACCGTGACACTTATGTGAAAAACTATAAAGATTTCTTTGTGAGTTTGCTTTTTGTACAACAAAGAAACATTGGTGTTAAACTTAGTCGTTTGGAGTGACACACAAAAAAAAACACTTTTGTGAAAAAAAAATTTTCCTCTAAAAACACTTTTACAAAATAGTTGTATGCCCTTAAGTATGCAGCACTCGACCATGCATTGAGTGCCCCCCACTAAACATCCATGCAACTATAGTGTGTGTGTGTGTGTGTGTGTGTGTGTGTGTGTGTGTGTGAGTAGCAATAGCTAGCCTTGTACCCTGATTCTCCCCTTTGACCTTTCACTCATGGAATACTAAGTCTTCTCTCGCATTGGATCTTACATGCATACAAGTCCTCAAGTCCTTCAAGTTCTGTTTATAACAGTAAACTTACCCGTAGACAATCTCATTCTTAATAGCTATATAATTATAATCAAAACTTTGCCATCATCCTCAGTGCAGTGACGCACATTCAAGTTAACATCCCATTCTTTTAAACTGTTACAGTTCAAGAGGCTGGTTTCAATTGTAAGATTCTGAAACATTTTGAGAATGTAAGAACTAATAATATTATTGTTCACTACAGGCGCAAGGCATTTTAACAGCATTGCATGATTTTCTCTTAATTTTTACTATAGATTTTTGGTATCCTAGCCAACCTCTGTGTATCTTCTGGTAGTATAATTATCATCATGACGAGTCACACTGAAGAGATACATATGTTGGTGTATTTCAAACTCAATGGTGTGTACACTAACATAATGACACTATACAATCTATCTCACCTGTAGGCAAAAAGAAAATTGAAAAGGAACAGGTATGGGTGGCCGAGCAGTCTAAGGCGCTGGTTTAAGGCACCAGTCATTTCAATGGCGTGGGTTTGAATCCCACCCCTGCCATTTCTTTTTTTCGTCTGTTTCTATGTAACCTTAAAGCTTTATATAGACTTTGTGGTATATAATATTGTATGACTTGCAGTAACTTGAATGATGTTTATATAGTCCATATTGTGAACCCCCTTTAACTCGATAATTTATACAAGCACAAGTTGATTGAAGGAAGGTTTCATATTAAAATTAGCCATGGTATTGCATGGGCAGTACTGAGAGATAGTGCTGATATACCATATAGCGTGAATAAATTTGGTGAATTCATGCACATGTGCAGTTTAAATTAGCATATGATTGGCAATTAATTTTAATTCTGGATGCTGTGCATTATTTATATGCACGTGAATGCATATAAAAATGTTTGGCGATTTGCAAAATAATTTGCCAATTTGCCAAATTTATACGTACCCACTATACAGTAATCTAACTCAACTCCACACTCCAACGTACTGCATAGCATGCCACATGCATGCAGAGCCCAAGTTATATATAATTATTGTGATAGTGTAGAGTACTCAAATTGTTACCAAGGCTGTTATTATGGTTATACAACACAACTATACTGACCACAATTAAATTGTCCCACATTGACAAAAGGTATACAATATTAGACAAAGAAACATGCAGTACTACATACTCACAAAATTAACCACACACACACACACAACACACACACACACACACACACATCTCAGTTTGTCCCAAGTCGACTTCTGAAGCTACTGTAGGTACTGTGGAATTGAGGGAAGTTCCCTAAAAGCTTCCTGTTACTCTTGAAGAAATCGGTAGCTTTGAAGTCTCCCAGTTTTGATCGTCTGTGCAGCTCGTTGAGGACTGGAGTGGTGGTTGTGAGTTGGAACAGAGGCAGGTTGAGGTTCTTGGGTTGAGCAGTAGTTGGATCGAAGGAGGCCTTCATAGAACGAAGTCGAGGTATGGCCTTACACGCCACCACACACATCCCGGCAAAGTCATTGGAGCCAATCACATCGTGATCGTAGATCGTGAGCAACAGCACAGAACCATCTTTATCCATGTCTTCTTCCTTGGCTGGTCTGGAGTGAAGAGAATTGAAGTGAGAATTCATAAGCTGCATCTGTTCAAATTGAGAGATAAAATTATTAATACGCTTACAGTTTGAAGGATTCGTCGTAGTAAGGGTCTAGGGTCTGGTTTTTGATAGTGGTCTTGTGTGTCTCGGCAGCACTCTCAGGGAAAATCCACAGTGGCATCAATGTCATCACCACAAATGGATCACTCAAACCTATAGCACAACATACAGATCATACATTCNACACTACTTATTTTTTTGAAATTTTTACTACTTGTATTATGATGATTGTATGTGTATTGTACAGGATGTAAATAAGTTGTAGTTGGTATAAGTAGCTGCTGTGGAGTTGACTTTAATTTATATATAATTAAATTTGTTTCAAAGATATTCTCGATCAAGTGAAAGATGCTACAAAGATAAGTTTTGTATCACAGCATGCATGAATGTATAGGGTAAACTCAATTGCCCAGTATATATAGCGCTATACATTATTGCCATGCATGCGGCTGAATCAAGATATGTTTTATCATCAGTCTGTTAGTCATGCATGGTTATAAAATACAACTATATGCACTGACCACAAATTAATTGTCCCAAAATGGCATACAAACACACACACACATGCAGCAACAACAAAAGGTACAGTAACAACAGATAACACAGAGTTATGCAACACATACTCACAAATCAACCACATGCGCAAAGTCCTACAGCTCAGGTTGTCCCAAGTCGACTTCTGAAGCTACTGTAGGTACTGTGGAAATGAGGGAAGTTCCCTAAAAGCTTCCTGTTGCTCTTGAAGAAATCGGTAGCTTTGAAGTCTCCCAGTTTTGATCGTCTGTGCAGCTCGTTGAGGACTGGAGTGGTGGTTGTGAGTTGGAACAGAGGCAGGTTGAGATTCTTGGGTTGAGCAGTAGTTGGATCGAAGGCGGCCTTCGTAGAACGAAGTCGAGGTATGGCCTTACACGCCACCACACACATCCCAGCAAAGTCATTGGAGCCAATCACATCGTGATCGTAGATGGTGAGCAACAGCACAGAACCATCTTTATCCATGTCTTCTTCCTTGGCTGGTCTGGAGTGAAGAGAATTGAAGTAATAATAAGAATAAGAATTCATAAGCTGCATATTTTCAAATTGAGAGATCAAAATTATTATTTGTATGCTTACAGTTTGAAGGATTCGTCGTAGTAAGGGTCTAGGGTCTGGTTTTTGATAGTGGTCTTGTGTGTTTCGGCAGCACTCTCAGGGAAAATCCACAGTGGCATCAATGTCATCACCACAAATGGATCACTCAAACCTATAGCACAACATACAGATCATACATTCGTAAGACAATCAATGATGTTATAAATAAATTGACAACTGCCAGCTAGGGTATAGCTCCAACATTGAGCTTCAAACCAAATGTAATTCCCATCAACTTACCACTCTTATCAAGGCCTGGTAGCTTCTGAGCTTGGATGATGTCCACTTTCACTGAAGATTCATCTCGAAGGTAGCTTATAGTTAGGAGGATGTTTCCAAACGGCTTTGCTGATTCTTTAACAGCTAGGTCTTGATGTTGAGCCAATTCACTGAAGAATCGAGGGATCAATTCTTTGGTTGGAAGACGTAGTACATCTAGTTGAGTAAGTAGGCTCTGTGTGTGAGTGTTGGTGAGAGAGAAAGAGAGAGAGAGAGAGAGAGAGAGAGAGAGAGAGAGAGAGAGAGAGAATTATCAACTATAATATTTTGAGTGAGAGTGTGCCCACACCACACTCGCCGAGACCCTCCCCCCCTGTAAACAAGGTGTTAGGCATGACCACTTGTCAGCAAAAGGAATAGGTTTGCTGTGTGTGTGTGATACTCACCGTGTAGCCCTCGCTATTGATCTCCTCCTCTGAGAGTCCATCTCCTCCGCTGTGATAGAACTCCTTCAACAAGAGCAGAGCAGAGTAGAGCCTGTCATTGAGACGAGCTGAGTTGACTCCCTTCTTCACTGGGATGGACACGGCACACTGGTCCACGGCAGTCACCGACACCTCCCACAAACCAAGGAGGATGCTACAGTAGTCATTGTGTGTGTGTGTGTGTGTGTGTGTGTGTGTGTGTGTGTGTGTGTGTGTGTGTGTGTGTGTGTGTGTGTGTNAAGAAGGGAGGAGAGGGGGGAAGGGAGGACATGTTTGGTTTAGTAAGAACAAAGATAGGCATTTAATGGTAATTGTACAAATATGTAAACAGTACTAGCAACATGTAACTATTAATTAGGAACAATTAGAGTTTAATTTGAGAAATGTGCCATTTCCTAAAGGAAGCAGTCACTGTTAGCTCAGGGTGTACCCTTTTTCGAGGAGTAAAAACTTTTTGCGATTCAATTTTAGCAGCCCCACCCCACATATTGCAATACAATCTCGAAATTTTTGTAAGGGAAAATTTTTGCAGATCACTGCATGGCGATCCGTGAAAACCGCGAAATTTATACTCCTCAGCTATACAGTATACACACGAAAATACATCAAGCTTCATACCCCCCCCCCCCTACACCACTTAATATGATGGTGGATTGAAAAAATACTTACTCAACAAAGTCTCCCAGTCTCTTCACGTCATCAGGAGATTTGATGTTGAACAAACTGAGATGGTTCTTCAAGAGCCCCTCTATCTCATAGGCCAGGTCATTCATGTCACTCATCACTTGTTTCACCTGCATGGAACATAGAGCATGGTGATAGCATTCAGTCATGAACATACATGTGTACAATACTGGCGTATTGTTAAGCCCATGTGGCATTATTTCCACAGGAAGAAAGTATGAACTTATATGCGAGTAAGCGCTTATAAACGAATCATAAATGGGATTCAATTAGAAGCGTCATTAGAGTTCAAAGTACACATCAACGTGGCACAGTATAGCCATGTCCACTATGCTGCAGAAAACAGCAAACAATCAGCTCAAAATGTAGCAAGATGACGTGCCCCTGCAGATCAGGAGTGTAAATAAGCGTAGATTATGTCTATAAAGTATCAAAAGTCAATGGTGCACTTAATAACAAGCCAGAAGACTTACATTTGCATGAGCGCTTATCAACAATAAGTGTCTATACGCGAGATGCACTTAACAATGCACCAGTATGGCACATATTTTAGTCAAATACTCTAGCAATTATGAGCACATGCACCAGAGCAACCACAAAACCACCACACCAACACAGTCATGCATGGATGTGACGTTAATGTGCTTTGTACTTATCCCAACA
Organism: Tethya wilhelma; assembly: GCA_964030475.1. Lineage (NCBI taxonomy): Eukaryota > Metazoa > Porifera > Demospongiae > Tethyida > Tethyidae > Tethya > Tethya wilhelma. The sequence continues at coordinate 8,363,394 of CAXIPT010000001.1, forward strand.
AAAATTGAGGAAGCATTAAAATTACATGTACATAATAATATTATTGGAAATACACAATTTAGCCCACCCAAGCAGATTCACAACCTGCACGCACACATACATACACACTTGTGCATGTATGCGTGTGCACACATCACACACAGTTATGGTCACATACATGTAATTGGAATGCACTCAACACACTTTGGCAGCTCAGTATAGAGGCTCACTGGTCATGGCTATAGCCTTGCTAACCAGGCCCTTCCCGCTATGCTTATTGCTAAGTACTTAGCAATTCACAGCACGTGGGGAGGGCCTGGTTTAGTGGCTAGGTCATGGCCACTAGTGTACTGTATCATACCTTGAGGTTTACACCATCCAAGCTCAACCAACTTATTGTGAATTGTCAGCTAGTTGTCCACCTACCCAGTATGGCTCTTGCTCTGTGTTTGTCCTGGAGTTGGAGAGAGAAGGGCTGTAGCTGGGGAAGCAGGAACGGTTCTCCTTGATGGTGCGAATCAGCTCTGAGAAGGCTTTCATCTGGACAGCATACAGCCGATGGTACTTGATGAGGACATTGAGACGGCTGTGTGTTTGTGTGTGTCAGTGACGAATATTTGGTGGCATGAAATTAATTTCACGAATCTAATTATGAGCATTATTAATTTTACTAGTGATAACTATGTACAATCTATTGTACTACAATATTTGGATCACTAATTATGGTACTCACAGACAGAGAAAAAAAATTATCAACACTAACACTTACACACAAGCTCTCTGGAGGTGAGTGAGGCCGTTGAGAATGGCATGATGCTCCACGAGCTTCTCTGCCTCGGGACTCAACACTCCGTCCCACTTCCTGATGTAGTGACCTTCATCACGACTGTCCTCGTTCACTAGAGCACGAGTAAGCATGGTGTGCTCCCACACACAAGTCTGTAGAGACACACATAGCGATGTGAGATTGATCACTTGGAGCACAAAATTTCACACTCCATGAAAATGCCACACTAGCTCATGGAATACACTAGCCCATAAGGTGCATGTTAGCTTCAGCATGATGATTTACAAGTAGATGCACCATGAGTATAGATACGTATGTAGATCATAGATACAATTAATGTCATATGGATGGCAGACACATACATCCACACATGCGGAGCCTCACCTCCTGGCAGACATTCTTCTTGGCCCCCTGTATGGTCATGCTGAGGACAATGAAGCCATGCTTGGTCTTTCCAGAGTGAGAGGTAAGAGTGAACGTCTTTTCTTCTCTAGTCAGAGGGAGGGTGTGCAGAGGGTAGAAGAACCTTCCCATAAAGTCATCGCCTTTACGAAGATCAGCAAGAAAGCTACAAACAAAAAAGAAGAACAGTATCAGTTAACACTAAGAACAAGGAAAGCCTTATAGGCACAGTGTATACTATAGGAGACATGCAACACGAGAGCATAGCTACCATTGCTCACAAGAGGAGAAGAAAGGAAGAGGAAGTATCACTGTAACTCTAGAGGAGTTAGGTGGAAATTTTGGCTCGATAATAAAAATTTCTGAAGGGCCAGTAAATATAAAATGCCCTTAGGGACACTATTAGCATCACTATTGTGTGTACACTACAGTGTTATAAAGTGAAGGTGTAAATGCATTATGACGTTTGTTTTTTCATACTTTCCAAAGCCTCTGAGTCCTTTGATTCCTTTGACCTTAGAGGCTCCTTCCTGAGGGTCATCACTATCCCTGGAGAGAGAGAGAGAGAGAGAGAGAGAGAGAGAGAGAGAGAGAGAGAGAGAGAGAGAGAGAGAAGAGGGCAACATTACTGTAACTGTAATGAAAGTCATGTACAGCACTACAAGTAACAGCCCCCAGGGCATATATAGGCTCAGATAAATAATGACATTTTTGGGAAAAGCACTCATAGTGATCACCTGGAGGATAGTCTAAGAGCTATAGAATGTGAAATTCACTCACCACACTTCCAGCACAAGCATCTCCTCCTTTGGATTCTTAAGGGACCTAAACCGGATAATGTCAAACACAAAGTTAACCAATGACAGAGAATATTATGCTACCACAAACAAAGCACTAGTGACTTCAAACAGCATGGGTGGTCACCACCACCAAAAAATTTTCCACATGACAAAATCAAATCAAAAAGTCATTCATCATCAAATTCAAACAAACAACGAAGACAAATGAGAGAAATCTAACCATTAATAAAGTATACATATTAGCATTCTCACCCCCCACCCACACCCACACATATGGACTCACAGTTCAACATCTTCATTCCACACTGGTTCCAAGGTGGCTGGCTTGGTGGAGGTAAGCTCCACCTCTTCAATGAGACCATCACCAAACCAGTCAGCCAGGTTCTTCTGCTTCACAATGTGCTTCTCTCGTAAGCTCTCTTTCAATATACCCAGTCGACAGTAGGGATCACTCTTGCCTGAGAGAGAGAGACAGAGAGAAACTGTAACTAATGACCAATTCCATTTCAGCAACATAGATGGAGTAATTATAGACTCCAAGAGTGCTATTTTTAAAAGCTACCATATAGCTAGAAATTTTTGTGGAAAGATGATTGCAAAACTTTTGGAAAATTTTATTTTCAAAGATCAAGCAGCCCTACCCCATATGCTGCTGAATTTATTTTTGTGGAACATTGGTGATCCATCAAAACCACGAAGTTTGTACACCTGAAAAAATTTCTAGCCATACCGTACTAACTCTTAAGATCAAGCTAGCACATGCTATAAAAACCACTACATCAATATTCACTCAAGTGCATACCTTCAACTATTAGGAGATCAAGGTTATTAACAATACTAATTACTCTACCATGTAGGAACTTAACTTCCTAAACTATTGATTATCATGTAAAGTGAGCCTGCTTATATGACGGTGCAGTGAGACGTGAGGAGGAGTGCTCAGGGCACTAGTTATTCATTATTCATGGACAATAATAATTACGACCAAAGGTGCCAGTGAAATCGACGAATGCAGCAGCAATTACCCTCAAGAAGTATCATATTATTGCAATCAATCACCGCAAGCTAGGGATTTAACCAGTAATTAATCTGGAGAGGAAACACATACCATTTGCATCCTTTGGAGTGAGACCACTGGCACGACACACTGCAAGGAGATAAACAGACCATACTATGACTAAAACGATGGGTGTGTGTGAGTGCAAGTGTGTACATGTAAGTTTTGGTACCTTGACACAACAGCTTGAGGTCTGGAGACTGTGGGGGGTACATAGAACAATAGAAAATACACAGAGGAATACATGATTTAACTGTGAAAACATGCACCAATCAAGGAAGTTAAGTTTAAGAGAGCATGTGTTTATACAGTGATACACTTTTGTCAAATAATTACAAGGATAATTAAAGGAACAAAGCACCATTAACCCTATACTTCATAGCTAGTCTCATCCTTGCATTACAGATGTCTTTTCTACCACCTTACCTCCGTGGTGCTGGCCTTCCTGATGAGTTCCTGCATTTTATCTTCAGAGATGTCAAACACCTGAATGGGGAAGGACAAACAAACAAACAAACACACACTCCATGGGTATCCCTACAATACTAACAATATTGAGTTTATGTGAGTGTTGCACAATAATAGTAGGGACAGATTGAATTACAAAACAAATAAGCAATGATCATGGGAACTGTAATTATTAGAACTACTAGTAGGAGGCTGACTGTATAATTGATAGTGGTATTTGAATTCATAATTAAAAGAGCATAATATAAGTAATGATTTTAGGGGGCTAGAGTCAATCTAGAAACTATATGATAATAATTAATCAAGTTCTGTTAACAATCAACATTGCAACTATGTGACTGCAAAACTTTGCATGTACACTTTGTGCTGAGTCAACAAAGACATAATCATGTGGCACACTTCCTCCGCCATGGATCCAATGGCCGGTGATAACTGCCTCTACCCATGCCTTATAAGGCAGCCAAACGCTCACCAACTAAAACTCGATATCTCTAACTTATACCTACAATAGTCTCATTACCCTTGCTGTGAATTACCAACCACAGTAACAGCTAAATGGTTGCACAGTACAATACTGACTCCCTACTGGCTAGAGTCAATCACTTGACTCTAGCACTCTTCACATTCACAGTGGGAGCTAGAACATAGCTGGCACATTGACATTCACCTACCTGTTTAATATACTTCATGAGCTGTGCCTTGGTCAGGTCACCAGGTGTCTCCCTCACGTTGAGTAGAGTTGACATGGCAACCAGATACACTGCCTCCAGCTGCACAAATACAGTGACAATGAATACCGTTTGCTCATTATTTGCACTATCAAAATGCAATTAAAAGTTCATTATCCACCACATGTGCACGCATAGTAGGAATCCAACTGTTCATTAGAGGGGACTTTCATTTAAAGGCTATGTCACTATAGAAGCACTGTTTTGTTACAAAAAATAAAATGCGTGACGTTTTGTGACATTTTTTGTTAATAAATGCGCAATATACGTACCTACACAGAGCTAGTACCCGGGCATGGTACCCAGATTGTGCAAGAAACAAAACAAAAAGAGGTCATTGAACATCATAAATGTCACACATTTTATTTTTAGTAACAAAACAGCGCTTATATAGTGACATGGATCCTTTAAAATAATGTAGCCTGTAGGTAGCTAACTAGTAAAACACCAAGACATCAAAAATACTTAGAGAAAATTAAACAAAGAAAGCGTTTCTAAATTAGAACATGAAATGGTCATTGTTCACGGCAATATCGTCTTTGCAGTGTGAGAGGTATGTTTGGAGGAGGGACAAAAAGAGTGAGGAATGCAAGTGTAGGCGGGACAGGTCAGAGTGGAATGTCTTAATGAGATCAAGGTGTTTTACGCTCAGCAAGTTGATTACTGCAAGAGTAGTAACTTAATTAATCAGAGTGCCATAACAATACTGATGAGGTATTGATATTTAATTTTTGTATGCATTTCTCACATTTTGTTATCAATACCCCAACAGCCAGTTGTGCATCAGAAAGCATTTGACACAGAATTAACACAAAATCCCATGTGGACGACCAAGTGTGAATATGTTAAACCAAGAGTAAAATGTTAAAATTTATAGTCACATGAACATACTATAGAAATGCATGACTAGTGTGTTCAGCTATGATGTCAAAACAAGAAATTAATAGCTATGTTATTATATATCGTGCTTATCCCATTGGAATGGCCTCCGGCTATGCACCCTCCGGCAGTAGATGCAGGTGGTCTAGATTTATTTGCTGTTGTTGCATAATTACCCTATTTAACTTGCACAATATTGACAAACATCCATACAAGTGCTACGTGGATAGTCATTAATAAGCAAAAATTAAGGAAAGGAACCAAACAACTCTCATTCCAAGCTAACTCCTTCTCTACACATACCAAGAGCATCGATTCATCACCATACAAGTTTGTCACAATCACTACTTCTCAAAGCAACTAAAATTGTGGCACCCCAACGTGCACATGTCATTAGTCCTAATGGTACATTTACCTCAACATTGAAGATATAGTAATCGTCAATCAATTGCTCAAGATACAGAGAGTCCACACTGGCTTGGCGTTTGAGGGTGTTGTTGGAGAAGAGCCTTTTGGCTTTCTTCTTTCCAACAATAATATCAACCTCTTCTTGCATCTTAAGACAGCTACACCCACAAGATGATTCAGCACCACAAAGAAGACAACAATTTCACTCAAGCTGCAACTCAATTGTTCTAATAGATCTAACAACAACTTTACAATGTCTTCAATCACAGTTTGCAAGATGACAATATATATACTTGTATAGCAGGGGACAGTTCCTTGGTTCACACCAAAGAAACACTGCTTTCTCTCTCTCTCAGAATCAACTGAGAGTCACGAACAAAATCAGTCGTACTTATAGTGATTGAGTTACAGTCTCACTGTAGTGATTCACATAACTGAAATATTTCCATTACATCATACAAAAATTGTCATAGTAATCAGCTACCATCAAAGGTAGCCATAGAAATGTATGCTCTGGTGTTATCACAACAGTCAGTGGGCCATCACTCTGAACACGCTCTGTTTGCAAAAACCTTCCCAGAATTCCAGAGGAGTGCTCATACTTTACACAAGAACTGAATTCATAGCAACAATTATCAAATTTTACACAATTTTTTGTTTCACCTTAGGAACAGTTGGCTAAAACAAAATGTACATTTTGGCAACTCTGACACTTTTCTACAGCTGTTCTCAAACATGCACGGACTTGGTGGTTGACATGTGCCCATGTCTTGTCAGCGTTAAACATCAATGGTTTGACATTCAATACTACGTAAGAGATGCACCAATGCATTATGACAGCTAGCTGTCACAAAATCTATTCCAACTCAACTTTCAGTACTTGTCTAAAATATTCACCCTTCTCCATGGTTAATAACAGTATACGCACCACTAACAAAACAGCACCTCTTGATATCTGTTCGATGCTACTAGCAACCAAACCACGAATGAGATAGGACAACCAAGAATGTCGTTATGGATGGTTCCAGTCGACTCCCAAGGGGGCATGTTGCACTCATAACAGTCCATACATGAAAATATATATATACAATGTAGCCACCCAATGAAGGAATGACATACAATGTATATAAATAACTGGTCCGACTTATACTATACCTATCATTTCCTTTGTATGACTTAACACAGGATGCACGCACTAAACACTAGCTGGTTGCAATACTTATTCAAATTGTGTCAATTAGGTACTACTGGAATACTCAGCCGGATACACCTCTGTCAGTGTTATTACTCCTATCATCACACATCAGTGTAAGTCCACTGGGGGCTACCTGAACAGGAATTGGCTATGCAAACACACACATACAGAACTGGTAAAACATGTTACTCTCGACTGGATGTCTAGCTGAGATACAGTATTGCTGCTTCAGGGGAAACTTAGATAACCTAGAAGCAGGTTTAATTTAAGTCAAAATAAGGCTTTTTGATGAATTTCAGGTTATGTTTGACAGCTCATCATTGGCTCATTAGAGAGCAACAGGAAACAAGAGGATTGAAGGAAAAGGCATTTGGCGTTTGAAATTTTACTAGAAAGTGCAAGTAAATCTGTACACGTGTGGAGTCAAATAAATAGCATCATGTGGTTGTTATTGACTCGTCTCAAGACAGCTGGGCAAGAGGAATAGTTTGCAATGTGAAAACAATGCTTGACGGTCCTCCCACAGTAATGTGAGGGTAAACATACCGACAGTCTAGACAGTAAATATGTACATATCAAATTATTTTCATGAATATTCAAAACTATAACATGCATGTGAATACAAACATGCATTTAGTGGATGTTTTTGACAGCCACAAACACACATACACGTATCTCCAATGCACAAGCTGTGGCCAATGATACAGCATGACTCAGGCATGTACATGTACGTAGGTGGGGCTGATTAAGTTGCAAGAACTTCTATCCTTATAGAACCAAAACAACAATGCAGCTACCTCTAAGATCTAAGAGGGGGTCAACACATCTCCCAACAAGGACCAACTCTCAATTTGAGCCACCAACAATGAGACTATCATGTGACACCTTGTACTTCCTCTACAGTGAGGCGTGGTGGGTCATCAGTTTCCACACTCTGATTGCAAGATTACATGCCTCATGCTTGGGAATTATTTCTTGTTGTTTGGAAAACTGCAATAATGTAGACAATGTTTGCAATTGACATTAATTTTATATGCGATATTAAAATTACATCCCTTTAGTGGTAAAACTTTGCTCTTATGCCAATTTTAGTGAAATGAATTGGATGATCTTTTCCATATAATTATCATGTACATGTACCAATAAATTGGTGCGAAGGTTTTCTTGATTGTTGGAGTAAAAAGCTAAGCCATAGATCTATCATGGTCAATTAAGGAGTTTGGGAGTAGCACATATGCACTCAATGAGTGAACAAGTGCTGAAGTTTATGGAAAGTCAAGCACTGGCTTGTTTGAAATGGATGAGCTCGTAGCTGATGATTGATCTGATTTACAGTATGCCTACCATTGGATGCATATCACCCATCAAATCATGCCAAGGAAATTGTCAGAATGGGAAGTCAATTTAACCCTGGAATTTTAAGAGTAGACTTTGAAATTATTATGGGTTTCACACTCTTTCCAACGAAGTTATTTCTGCCAGTAAGCTCTTCCTTACTAAGCAAGTGAACCAGAAACAGTATCTTCCTCTAAAGAGCTGGATGGTTGAGTGGAGCAGCTAGTAAAAATTGATCAGACATCCACCCCAATTCAATCCGTAAGTAATAAAACTCCATCCAGAATCATGTAACCTTAGTTTAATTGCCTTACAACAATGTCATAATAAAACAGTCAAAGCTGTTACTTTCAAAACTGTAGTGAGTACTCTAAAAGGAACAATACTTTAAATGGGCTTGAAACACTAATAAAGATTAAACAACATGACAAATTAATGCTATCACTACAACAAATCCATCAGTGTTGCAACAAAACAGTTATTGTACCATGTGCATATTGAAAATTACACAGACAATGACAATCGGTATTGGTCATCACTATAAAATGCTCAGATGTAGCAAATAGGAGGGTGTTGGCTCAATAGGGCTAGTCAGCAACCAAGGAACATTGCTCAAAGGAAATGTGATTACATCAAACAGGCCTCCAACAAAGAGAGTAGAGAAAATTCCCTTACATCTTTAAATTTTAGTATGATCAAGAACCATTGATCTGATAGCCATTCCCAGGCCACCCCCTCTATTCTTTAAAGGTCTGGCCTACTACAGTCATTGTACAGCTTGTACTAACTCCTAAATTTGGGCAGCAGTGACAGAGGAACAACTCTACAACCTATTATAGTGGGAAGAAATTCTGAACTTTGTATGTACTGAATAGGGTTTACATCAGAACGTGTCAGCCATACCTCTACTACAGTGAACACCATTAATAAGTACATGCAGCCTCAAAGGCTAGAAGTATGTATCATTGCCACATGATACAATGCCACAAAGCATGGCACACACAATACAACACAAAGGCAGCTAACGGTGCCGTACACATTATACTGAGATGTGCACATGAAGTGTAACAGCGTGTGTGTGTGTCTACCTCTTCAGTGTTGGTTGTGGCATCACGGAAGAAATTCTCATCTTCGTAAGGTATACCGTCAGTTTGGGCACGAGGACGGGTACCCTAGGGGTGATAAGGAGAGAGTGTTTCAGCATGAGTACATGATTGATAGTATGTGCAGTGTCCAAAACAATATTTTAGGAAGTATGTGTAAAGCTTCTTACCGAATCTGTTTCATTTAAGCTGACATTGTCAATCCATTTCTGTTCTCCGTGTGTGTGTGTGTGTATAATTTATGCTGATTCCATAGGTATTATAAATTATGTTTTCTTACCCCACTATTTGCTGGTGCAATAGATTCCACTCGAGAACGATTATCGAGCAACATGGCAATGTCATTATTAGAGTCATAGAGAATAGCTCCTCTGTGTGTGTGTGTGTGTGTGTGTGTGTGTGTGTGTGNGTGTGTGTGTGTGAGAGAGAGAGAGAGAGAGAGAGAGAGAGAGAGAGACAGAGAGAGGGAGTGTAAAACATGGACCTCATTCAACTGCCAATGGATAGATGCACACATAACACTCAGGCAGTACTCACTCACTACCTTACTACCAAACATGAGAAGCCCATTGCCATGGTTTCAAACCACAACAAGGTAGCAAATAGGTACACTTTGACACCAGCAACATGTAAATTTCCAGGATAAAAGCTGCACCCAATGCAACTTCTAAAGGTGCTAAATGATATTCAAGAGGCTGAAAGGAAGGATGTGATATCAACCACCACATTAGCTTCACCTAGCAACAAGCACTTATTCAAGCATAGGAACACACACCAGTGCACCACAGGACAACAGCTGCAAGACTATCAGACTAGGCAACCAGTTTACTAGTGCATCTTGCAAAAACTAAATGTAGTCTCTAAGAGTGGTGGACTAAATATTGTGTTTTCCACACAATTTCGATATTCATTGGTAGTGATAGATTATTCATTGAGCATAAACAACAGAAATATTATGGGAGTGGAGTCATCATGAGCCAAACACTACAAATTATTTTCTTAACTTTGTGTAGTAACAAACGGGCATAGACTGCTTGTTGCTACATACAAATTACAAAACACACAAAACTACTAGAAGCCCACCAGTTCACAGGGACACTGATGCATCTCACATCACATGCCTACAAATTTATATCTGGTCACAGTCAAAGTCAGTAGATCATACATGATCAGCCTGGCTACTGTCAGAGCTAGGCAGGGAGCTCACCTTCTCCTCATGAGAGAGTTCTGGATATCAACATCACAGTCCTTCGTCTTGCTCACTTCCAGTTTGCCAGCCATGTTGACAAAAGATCTCGATCAGTCTGTCTACAGCAGTAAGAGGTCACTTCTTGAAGTCAGAGTTCGCAAGTTCTTCCAATGAATTTAGTTAGGAGCTGCTTTGAGCATGCGCAACAAAGGCACTTTGGTGTTTTCCTGGCAATTGGCGGGTACTTTATAACGTGCGTGTGTCTTGGAAGAGCTAGAGCTAAGAGATGACCCAAAGAGGGATTCTGTAAGTAGTTACACGGTAAAGTAAGATACGAAAGTCACTAACTTAGATCTATCTATCTGTCTGAACAACTCTCCCGGAGTCTCTTTATGTAGGCCGGTAGTTACAGGAAGCTATGTAGGGGGTCACATCCTGGGTCGTATGGGTTGAACAAGTCAACTTTTGAAAAGTATATTCACCATGTTTTGTAAACATACAGGTCGTTCTTCAGTCCTTCTGGTGGTGGAGCTAGCAAGAAAAAGAGTGAGACTACTCCCAGTAAGAAACGCAAGGTTGTACATGAGGAAGAAGATGAGTCCAGAGGCTCACCAAAAGGACCTGTGTTGGATTCATCAGAGTCGCCAGTCTTGAAAAGCAAGTCTAAACGTAGACGAATGATAGTGGACAGTGACAGTGAGACCGAGGAGGAGAGAGGGGGAGGGGGAGGTGAGAGTGCCGGGGGTCATGAGGGCAAAGCCGGGGGTCATGACACCAAGGCCGAGGTGGCTGTGTGTAAAGATGGTAGGACTGTGAATGGAGATGATGAGGACATGTGTCAGGATGAGTCTAGGGTGGACAGTGATGTGAAGACAAACGGTCAGGTTTCGGCCACTGAGCAGCTACTCTCTCCAGTTCGCCCGGCCAGGACTCATCTGGTTGTTAATGGTGGTGGTGACAGCAACACTGAGGTTGTGAGGACACCACCCAAGAGAGCGACAGGTGGAGGCTAAAGTCCATCTGGTTTGAGAATGCCGGTAGAAAAAAATTGAATAACTTTCTAAATATCCCACTGATTTCAAAATTTCAAGCACCGTTGGAAAGCGCTTGTTCTCCCCGTGCTTTTGGTTGCTTTTCCAGCTTTCTACGCCTTACCAGTCAAAAGTTAGCTTTTTTTGCCCCATATGAAAAGTATTGCATGAATCTCATTATTTCACTTCTGGCAGCATTCTCAAACCAGATGGACTTTAACAAATAACTTATTCTAATTAATACACATTAGACTCATGTATTACATATGCATGGAATTCAGTTCCATTTCAGTGTTATGTGTGGTAATGTTCAGTGTTTTACTCTCTGCCCACAGCTCGCAAGCACACTGGCAAGCGGTCTAGTAGGCCACTCTACAGCACAACTTCCAGCCCAAGGCCATCAAACTCCCAATCCGACGCTCAACCCTCACCTAAGAAGAGGAAGGTGGACCATACCATGGCCGTTGAAGAAACATCAACAAACAATGCTACCAGTGATGGAGCTCAGAATGGAGGTGGGACTGAAACCTCCAGGAGTCAACCAGCACATGGTGATGTCAGTGTTGAGACAAAGGAAGGTGATAGTGATCAGACCAAACCACAAGAGAGCAGCAGTGATGATAAACAAGGTGATAGTCCAGCTTCTCAACCCTCTGACTCTGGTAGTAGCAGCCCTTCTGGTATGGTTGAGAGAGAGGTGGATACTTCTAAAGATAAGGATGATGGATCTACCAAGACTGAAAAGAAGACTATTCATCCATTTTTTGGTAGGTACTTTATGTGTATTTTATACATGTTTGTGGCTCTTTTCAAGATATTAAAATGTAATGCCTGCAGCTTCAAAAGCATCATCGAAGAAAAACTCTAAACAGCTATCGAAGACATCATCAAGTCAGAGTAGCAGGCAAGTCACTGATCAGTATGAGCAAACATTTTTTTTTCTTTTACCATTACATGACAAACAGGCTTGTTATATGTTGACAACCACTCTAACAATCCACAAGTCGTGTAGTTCACATAGTCACTGTACATTTCCTTCAGTTCCAAGTCTTCAGTGAAGTCCACTCCCTCTGGTGGTAAGGCCCTTCCATCAGTGACAGCTGCTGCCTCTGGGGCTGGATCTGGTAAGGGTGACAACAACAAGGCCACTCAGGACACTGGCTACAACCCTGCCCAGAGTGACTATCACCCAGTGGAGGATGCGTGCTGGAAGAAAGGAGACAAGTGAGTGAGAGTTTGTAACTCTCATGATAATTCCATAGCTATGTTTGTTGATAATCAGTGTGCTTTCAGTTGTACTATAAACACACAACACTGCATGTGTTCACATTTTGAACAACAAATTCAAGAAATCTGGATTTTTTTGTTTTCTTTGTAAAGTTTGTTTTCGTTAGGAAGAGGAGCGATGATAATGGATAGGGGAGAATTTTTTTCCACAATTGTTATCATTACCATGCAAGACCTATTCATGTGTGTGTGTGTGTGTGTGTGTGTGTGTGTGTGTGTTTACAGCATATTTTGTAAATAGCATGCAACTATTGTAGGTTGAGTGGTGGGGGTGATACTTGGTCAATGTTGATCAACTTCAAGTCTTGTTTTCCTCACATGTAGGATTCCATACCTGGCCATTGCTAAGACCTTTGAGAGAATAGAAGAGGAATCAAAGCGACTCAAGATCGTCTCCATCTTGACCAACTTCTTCCGTTCTGTTGTTCTTCTCTCTCCATTGGAGATGGTCCAGTGTGTCTATCTCTGTCTGAACAAGGTGACACAAATACAGTCCACTGTGCCTGTACCTGTACCAATATTTTGTTGCTGAGAAGAAGAATTATGAGTGTGGTTGTTTTACAAAAGTTGAATTCTAACTGAATTTTTTTGCTAAGTCATCAGATATGTAGTCTGTATGTTTGAAGGTGGAGTACAATGTTTTCAACACACAAAATGCCATTCTAAAATCTGGAGAAGACAGAATAGAACCTTTTGTTGTTGTATTCCTACTATCTGTACACTCATTATTGGTGTTACTGTATATAGTCGATGTATCTGTGTTCATCCTCACATTTTGCTGTGCTCAGCTTGCTCCAGCCTATGAAGGTCTTGAGCTTGGCATTGGTGAGTCTCTTCTTGTGAAGGCCATTGCTGGAGCAACTGGACGGAAGGTGGAACAGATCAAACAAGAAAGTGTTCAGAAAGGTGACCTGGGCATTGTTGCTGAGGTATGTGTGTGTGTGTGTGTGTGAGTGTGTGTACATGTAAATTGTATAATAATACATACATAATAACTCCTACTCTTTATAACCTTGCCATTTGACTCAACTGACAAATGTTTATTAAGTGCACATTCAGTTTGTATGGGAAATTGAAAGTTGATAATTGTTATGTTGCTGTGATTTAGGAAGTTGCAGCTGTGTACTGTGCATGTGTACTTTTAGCCTGAAACGATAACCCATCTGTGTTGGCTTTTCATTATGATAGACCAGTCGTAGTACCCAGAGGATGATGTTTGCTCCCCCTAAACTGACTGTGAAAGCTGTTTATGGGAAGTTGAAGGAAATTGCCTCCATGAGTGGTAATGCTGTAAGTGCCCCCTTGTGCTGTATATGTGAACAAGTGCCCATGCATTAATCTTGAATCCACTCGGTCAAAATCTTTACTTGCATTCTTTGTTTGTTGTAGTCAATGTCCAAGAAAGTGGACATCATTAAAGGGTTGATTGTCGCCTGCCGAAAGTCAGAAGCAAGATACCTGATCAGGTGAGTGTCACATGACACGATGATCCTGAGACTCGTTGATGGTTGTTGTGTACCATTAGGTCACTTGGAGGGAAGCTTCGTATTGGACTGGCTGAACAGTCTGTGCTCACAGCCATTGGACATGCAGTGGTCTTCAGTCCTCCTAGCCAAGGTATATATACATAGTACATGTGACTATAGTCTACCAAACTGTAGTTGCATGTTTGGTGATCGTGATGTATTTCTAAAAGATGAGGCATTAAAAAATTAGGCATAAAATAAATTAGGCATAGTTCTGTTTTTCATCTGCATGTGCCACATACAGTACACATGGCCAATTGCATATATAAGTATGTATGCCTGATGACCTTTACCCAAAAATTAGAGGTAGTTATTGTAATGATGCCAAATTTTTAGTACGTACAGTAAGAATGGGTAGAGTGTCCCATAGACACAATAGAAAATGCTGCTCACCATAAAAGTGTACCAAAATGTCATCTCTGTGTGTGCATTGAATTTTCAATCCATCTTTGTGCTCATAAAAAAATTCAATATCCAGATTGAAAGTACGATCGATATCCAGATTAAAATTTGAATATCCATTACGGTTGAAAATTCATTGTGCACATGCACAAATCGATGTCCACATTGAAAATTCAACCTCTAGATTGCAAAGTTCAGCCAGATTTAATTTGAAATATCCCCATTCAACCAGATTTATTTCTAAGATGTGCCCTTTTCTCTAAATCATTCAAACATTGCAATGATAATACCAATGCATGCATGTATACCAATGAACAAATTAATATACAAATCTTTCAGTTTTACCTAAACCATTGTGAGACTAGATTTTACACACAGCCACAAGTGGTTTCAAAACATTCCATCAACTAAGAAAAGGCGGCTAACATTAAAGTTCGTCTTTTCCTCGACTTTTTCTCGACTTTGTAGAGGAATGAACGTAATTTCCGAAGTGGCCATGGTCTTCCGACTGGCTCCACACTATCTTCCAGTTGTAGTTGCGTCCGTTGCACCAACAGCTGAGACCAGCACCCCCTAGACCACAGCCCTGCCACCCCCACCCGGAAGCAGTGTTTATGTAAGCATCAGTGCGCTCCACACCTGTGTTGAGTGTCGTGGTGCAATATTTCACACAAGAATCACCTCGGCACTCACACCACCAGGCATCTCTATAGTGACAGTCGTCGTTGTCCTGACACCCGCCGGGTGCTATGGAGCACTGGTACATGGGATAATTGGTAGTGCTTTGATCTGAGAAGTGAAACTTCTGGAGAACAACACCTGATGATGTTGTATACCCACAACCGTAGCTCAAGTAGCCCTTGTAGTAGGCCTCTAGGTTTAATGCTTTAGGGAAGTGTTCGGTACCTAAGTATTTGGTCTGTAGGATCACCCAAATGGGTATAAGTTTGTACTGTACAGGCTGGTGTGTGACAGAAGCCTCAGACAGAAACTTTGAGATCAATTTATCAGTTCTATTAGCATAAAGCATAGATCTGGTTTCATCAGTTCCTCCTCGAGCTACAAATCGCTCAGACATAGTCAGGCTTGAAACTGCATTTATGTCTTCCTGTGTGATGCCATTGCATATTGAGACATTTAGACCAGCTCCAATAGAAGCACATGCCTTGGTATCAAGTTCTTTTTGAGTGTACTGTTTCTTTGAATCAGAGAAGGCATGTTGATAGATACTTGATCCATAGAAAACCTCTTTGATGAGATGTGATCCGTACTTAATAAGAAACGCTTGGTAGCCTGCCCAGCTTGATTCAGGTGATGGATTTTTATCTCTCCTTGCAACACTTCGAAATCCTTTCGTAGCGAATCGTCTAGATCACTGTCAATGCAAGATTGCTCCAAATAATCGCTCGAATTCTTGGAGTATGTTGTGAAAGTTGAACCACGGACTGTACGGTCTGATCCGCTGATACTCTTGGTCGTGGCATCCAGGGATGTGGACATTGTAAAGTCAGAGTGTAGTTCAACAGAGATGGATGTGTCTGTGCCGAGAGAGGAGTAAAACGATGAGGTGTCTTCAAAGAACGATTTGCTGCTGTCGATGATTGGGTTGTATGCTGTGCTTACACACTCTGGTGGAAGAGCTTTGTATACGGAATAGCCACCACTCAGATCTTCACCGAGCAGGTCGTAGGACGGAATGTAGTGGACTTTCCCTACATAGTCGTGAGCACTGACATTCTCAGAGTACAAAAACAGCAGGGTGGTCACAATTTTGAGAAGAAATAACGATTTCATATTTCTGGTGAAAACTGAATTTTATGTTTTCAATACCAAGCCTTGTACAAGAGCTATATTGCTACTGCTTATCCAAATTTTGAACTGCAGACGACTTTTTAATTTTTTATGACACTTTTCGGTTTATGCAAGTATTGTAGTCATACATTGCATGCCTTGTGTCTACAGAGCAGTGCTGGTTAAATAGCTAGCAACTGTTGGCCCACCAACTCAAACTATACCACATCCTTGATGACATATACTGTTGGGAAAGTGTATACAATATTGCTATGGGTACTACCAAATCTTATCTAATGGACTTAGGGTGCATGTATGGTAACCATGATGTGTGGCCTGTAGTTAATCACTGTGGTGGAAGAGAGTCATGGAAACATGACACATTTCTGCCCAATGGTGTTGTGGGCAAGAGCCTTGTGAAGTATATAAGGCTGCTGATCCAAGGGTTGTTGTTACCACAGATCTTTAGCAGATGTTGTTTGTGTGAATGTTTATGGCTTGAGAAGGAGACAAAGGCTTATTGTGTACCTTTGAGCAATACCCAGTGCCCCCTCTAGTACAATAGACCCTCTATAGTAAAAATAAGTAGCATAGGAATGGGCAGTGTGGTAAAAGTATTGGAACAAGGCATGTCTCAATTTCGGCACACGACTACTTCAATTTTTGATCCCTCGTAAGGATTCCGCTAAGTGTCGTAAATGCAACGATCTGTACAATAGTGCGGTAGCTTATTATTGTATTGGTTCAAATTCCTACTAATCAGTAAGCTAAGCAGTGGTGCAAACTATAACAGACAGGTAACTTTTAAACTAGACTGCCAGCCAAGAGTTGGGTATAAAAAATGAAGTAGTCATGTGCCGAAATTGAGACATGCCTTGTTCCAATACTTTTTACCGCACTGCGCATTCCTACGCTACTTAAATTTTTACTACTTGTTTATTCACTTTTTTCAACACTACAGTGTGGAAACTATTAGGGACTGGTTAGTCCTTACAAAAAGCTTGAGTAGCAGCTACATGCACTACATTAAGTAGAGGAGGCTAGTGCGCATGCGCATGCGCATAATAAGGCCACGTGGATAATGACCTTTGAACTACAAGAAGATGGCTATATTGAAGTACATGAATTTATACACTGAGTTTCAAAGCTTTCTAGTTTTTGTTTAGGCTTATTTGTGATGAAAACGAGTATCAAGGAATGTAGTACCTATGAAAAGAACTTACTTTGTGCTGTCAAAGTTGGCTCAACACATTCTGGATCTCTGGAAATGCTTTTCAAGTAAGTCAGTTAGGAAGTACGTACGTAAGTTAGAAGAACAAAAATGGCACTATGGTGGCTTCCCACTAGTGCTCTCTACGAGTGCTGAGGAAACTTTTTGCGAATTTCAAGACTTGCAAGCAGTTGGTAATCTGTTAGTGAGCAAGAGCCTCTGAGAGTTTAATTTTATTTTTATGGTGGCCAACATTTTGTATTGTGTCTATGGGACAGTTGACCCATTCCTACTATATGTACTACCGTACGTATGATAGTACTACTATATTATAGAATGTATCGTAAATTGTGAAAATTTCGTAGTTGATAAATTTTCGTAATCGCTGCAGAGTATGAAAATTAAACGCACGAAAAATTGCAAAATAATGGGTGGGGCTGTGTAATGCACTGCCCATTCCTACACTACTTATTTTTTTGACATTTTTACTACTTGTGTATATATAACTTCAAAAGCTAGGATAGGGTTTATATTGTGGTGCAAGCCAGTTGAACTATAGTTTTTCAGGGTGTACATATGGGATAATTTGTAAGGTTTGGGCTGTATAGTGATATTCACAGAGAGTGGACTATTACTTTGTATGCATCTCATTTTGTGTGGTTTTAGATTGGCCTGTGGAAGTGGTTGATGCCAGCATAAAGTACAGTTCTGAGGAGTTTCAAAAGTTACTAGATGAAGCTGCTCTGAAGGTGAAGACAACTTACTGGTGAGGGAGATCAAATCATATACACACTGGCATACATTTTTCACACTAGCACTATGATGTACCTTATACACACACACTTACACTGAATCTCTCTCTCTCTCTCTCTCTCTCTCTCTCTCTCTCTCTCTCTCTCTCTCTCTCTCTCTCGCACACACACACACACACACACACACACACGCACACAAAGTGAACACCCTAACTACGATGCTCTTCTTCCTGCCCTGATCTCTCACGGAGTGGACTCTCTTTCGGACCATTGTCCCCTCACTCCTGGCATCCCCCTCAAACCAATGCTGGCTCATCCTACCAAAGGAATACAGGAGGTGCTCAAGAGATTTGAGGGTGCAGAGTTCACCTGTGAGTGGAAGTACGACGGTGAGAGGGCACAGATCCATGTCCTTGGTGGCAGAGGGGGAGAGGTGAAGATCTACAGCCGCAACTCAGAGAATAACACCTCCAAGTATCCCGACATTATTGCTAGGATGCCAAAGGTATGATACAATGATGGTAGAACTTTTTTGAATTTCAAGCTATGCATGTTTGAGGTGGTGTGTTTAATGTTTACACGACAGTCATGACATGGAGGGTGGTTTTCTAGCACAGTTTGGCTCCTATCATCACAGACTTAAGTCAATCTGGTTTGAGAATAGTTATAAACATGCTTTCAATAATGAGATTTATAATGTTGATAATACATGTTCTACTTGTCTGTCTCATGGTTTTAGGAGCATTCAGACTGGTAAGGTGTAGTAAGCTGGAGAACGTGCACATTCCAATGACGTTTGAAATTTAAATAGAAAGTTATACAATTGTACCAGCATTCTCAAGCCAGATAGACTTTAGTATGGGAGAATTTACTCAACCTTGTACACACACATGTTATCATGCATGCATATTATCATTGTATTGAAGTGTTAGTACATAATACGTACGTATTATTGTGATTGTTGTCGTTTGTGGATTCTGTGCTCTTCTTCTGTAGGTGCTAAAGGACACAGTTGAGTCTTGTGTCATAGATGCTGAGGCTGTTGCTTGGGATACTGACAAGCATCAGATACTACCATTCCAAATATTGAGCACTAGAAAACGAAAGGTATGATGTTTGTATAGCATTGTACTCTTGAGTATTGTAGCAAATAAGTTTGTTTTTTTCCGCTTGATGTTAAATTATGCATAGGATGCTGATATTTCTGAGGTTAAAGTACAAGTGTGTGTGTTTGCTTTTGACCTCATCTATCTGAATGGAAAGGTGAGCATCAGGTTATGACTATATGCTATTAGTCTGGGCACCAGACCCTGTCTTGCTAGGTTTTAGGGGGATAGGGGAATCCCTAAAACCTAGTAAGAAAGGGTCTGGTGCCCAAACTAATATGCTATAGTATCAGTATCGGACTCAATCTCTACTATATTGTACGTCCCTGTAAACTGAAATTGATGGTGTTTATGTTCACTTTATAACAATAAAAAAGAAATAAAGTTTCTTTTGTTATCAGCCTATAATATCCCCTTGCTTGCTTGCAGTCACTTGTTAGGGAACCTTTCAAAGTAAGGCGTGAACTTCTTAAGTCATCGTTCAACCTAATTGAAGGGGTAAGTTAGTGAGCCATCTAGAATCTAGTGCACATTGTACTGTATAGTTCATACCAACACACACACACACACACACATGTCTACAGGAGTTTATGGTAGCTCAGTCCATGGATACTGACAATGTTGAACAAATACAAGAGTTTATGGATGAATCAATCAAAGGTTAGTAATTAATGTAATATTTATCGTTAACTCGATCACTATAAGTGGTGTTTTGTCTCCTAGGAAACTGTGAGGGGCTGATGGTGAAAACTCTAGAGAAGGCTGCCACTTACGAGATTGCAAGAAGATCACATAACTGGCTAAAGGTACACATTGACTCAGAAGTGCTCTTTCATCGATATTAAAGTTTCAATGGACTAATAATATAATGTTGTATGTTCATCTTTCAGTTGAAGAAGGATTATCTTGAAGGTGTTGGTGATACGTTGGATCTGGTGGTGGTTGGTGGTTTCCATGGCAGTGGGAAGAGGACAGGAAAGTATGGTGGGTTCTTGTTGGCCTGCTACGATGATGAGGAGGAGGAGTTCCAGATCATATGCAAGGTAAGAGATCGATGATGCAGCAGTGTGTGATCCCTGTTGTATTGCAATGTACTTCATAGCCTCATTCTCAAACTATCTGCATGCCGCATTGCTCATTCATTGACAAGGTTTACTGAATACCGTAATTCGGGAAATTTTCGTGTTAAAAAAATTCTTGTAACAAATTTTTGTAATAAAATTTTTTTGTAGTTTCGCCATCAAAATGTATCTGTAACGGGTAATTAAATTTTCGTGGGTAAAAATTTTCGTAGTCGCCGCAGACTACAAAAATATTTAAATTGCGAAAATTTCCTGAATTACAGTATGTTAGGAAAGAATATGGTAAAGATTGTCAATGAAATAGATTAGTATATGCAGGAGGCCTGGGAGGGAGGCTTTATGGAGATTAAATCTGTAGACGTCAATATCAATATGAATGTTCTGACAATAATGTGCTACTTGTCTGATCTCTTTTGTTTGTGTGTTGTAGATTGGCACTGGCTTTAAGGATGAAGAGCTGACTCAACACACAGAATTCTTAAAGAATCACATCTTGGAGAAGCCAAAGCCTTACTATCGTTACAATGAGAGTGGAGTTATCCCAGACCACTGGTTTGACTCAGTGCAGGTGAGGCTGCCATTCATCCTGATCTGCAATCTACAAATAGCATTGACCATATATATCTCTAATAAACATATTTTGTATCCATCAGGTGTGGGAGGTAAAAGCTGCTGATCTCTCTATCTCTCCGGTCTATACTGCTGGTGCTGGAATAGTAAGTATGATTGTACATGTTCAAGACTATTCCACTTTCTATTAGTTTATAGAGTGGAAGGTGTCTCTGCTTAGAATTCCATTTGCATAATTATAATGCCATTGAGGTACTTTTATCATGAAAGTTTGGCTACAACCATTAATTTTATGTTTATGTATGAAGAATCTTCATAGACTTTAATGAGGGTAGTGTTATCATGTAGTCTCCTATCAGTGTGCAACCACTCCACTATTTCATGATATATTGACCAAGTGAAGTATTGAAGATTTGAAGCAGTGATCCAATCACATTCTATATTCACACACGTAGGCTGACCCAGAGAAAGGCATCTCTCTCCGTTTCCCTCGTTTCCTGAGGATCAGAGATGACAAGAAACCAGAGGAGGCCACCACAAGCAGGCAAGTGGCTGACATGTACAAGAGCCAACAAAACATTGTCAAAACTACAGGTAGCTCACATGACCCTGAAGATTTCTACTGAATCTGTACTACTTTGTCATTTGTTATAATATTATACTTCATTGAGAGTGGTAGATTTGCCTGCGCACAGACCATACAATTAATATGACGACTTTGTAGCCTCGTCCCCAGGCTAATAACTTTGCACTGTATGTAGGCAATGATTATGTGCCTGTGAACAGTGGTGAACAAATCAATGATAATCATCAAAGAGTCATTACAAAACATCACTCATAAATCTACACAACAATGTACCTTCTAGTCTTAACAAACAATATTCTTTTTCACAGTACTTAAAAAACAACACCTCATTACACACAACAAGATGAGTCCGAGGCTAATTACACATTCAATTCTGAGGTGGTCCAAACTGATCTACATAGGAGTGTTCTATCAAGGGTGTTTCATTCTCCTCACCTTTACACTGACACTTAATGAACCCTCCGTGGGTGAGACCTCCCCTCTTTTTACGACCACAGGCCTGAGGGCATGTCCACACATAGGCACACCACACTCGCTCAAAAAATCCATTCCGTTTTACATCGCATCCACGGTGAGTGCACGTATAGCAACGGATGCTGTCGACACCAAAGCCACACTCTGTGCAACTAAACACCGGACAAGAATCCCAGTCGATTTCTTCACTGCCGCCCAACACACCCGGACCAATGATGTACTTGGAATCGACCTTGGCTTTCATCTTCCACCTCCGGCAGCACCGTGGGGCACTCATGACTCCACACCCCTTGGGACAACGCAGCGATCCATCTCGTTGGACCACCAACACTTCTCCACAGGGAGTCTCTTCTCCTTTCTTTTTCTTGACGGTTCGACATGTGAACCCACCAACACGCCAGGTGCACTTTTTGCAGTAGTAATAGGGAACTTTGCCTATTTCTTCCTTTTCCATCTCCTGGGTGAGTTCTTCGTCAGAGCTGGTTTCAGGTTCCTCTTCTGGCTTCAGCTTCATGACTGCTTTGAACCATTTTGTGTGTCCTGCCTGAAGCCTAGCAAACTCACCAAACTTTTCATCTTCATTCATGTGACGTTTCACGTACTTTATCGCCTTCCGCATGTTTTTGTCAAGGAATGGAAGTTGACTTATTATCCCCTGTTGGTTCCTGGGATCATTGACAAACTTCCAAAGTCTCTCCAACAGTTTCAGCATAACATCATGCTTATTAATGCCATAAATGTCGTGACTACTCTCAGCAAATATTCTTTCTGAGAAGAGCATAGAGCCTGACATCTTCTGTTGGCCTTCAGGAGGACTGTGATAGCTGAGATGCATCTCTGGTTGGTCTCGATGGGTCAACTCGTCAACCATACACTCATGGATGTATGGAAACTTTGCCATGTCATTCTGACCGATGTTTGTGTAGTACTCAACCTGAAAGTAACGCTTTCCTACTTCCATGTACCTTCTGAGCTGCTCGAATGAATTGACAACTTGAAGCTTGGCCACCAATACTTCGTCTCGAGTGATCATGTCTCGAAATGTTGTACACACCCTAAGACAAGTACTCAGTGTACCTTGAGATAAATGGTGGAAGATGATGGGAAAGACATCCAGCGGTAGATTGCATTCCATTATTAGCCTTTGCCCTCTCTAGCTGTCTTAGTCTCAGACTCTGGCTAGGTTAGCTTCCTTCTTCAGCAGTTCTTGACTCGCTAGTGGGTGTGTGCTTGTGGGCGTCTCAAAGTCATGTGAACAAATTAGCCCCGCCCACACTATCTGCATGAAAATGCGGTAAAGCAGAAGCATCCGTTCCTCAGTGCGACTCGATCGCAATGTAGTCTGGCTTGCCAGACTCTTCGCAAGAGTCTGGCAAGCCAGACTAATCGCAATGCACCAGCATCTCTTCAAGTTACGACTGAACTCGACAAAATTGATTTTAACTCTGTTGAAAAGCCTTCTCAAGATTTTTTCAACATTCCACAAGAAGAGCTAGTCAAGCCTAGTGAGTGTGAGTGAGTTGAGTGAGTTGGGGGAGTAAGTGAAGTCAAACAGCATTCAGACTTCTGTCCAAAGCATCCGTGGCAGTGTCAGTACTGTGAATACAAGTCAACATATGACGTTGGAGTTAATGAACATTTGCCAACTTGTCCGAAGAGTCCAGTAGAGTGTCCAAACACATGTGAAGTTGGCTCAGTGCCTCGTTGTGATCTGGAGTCCCATCTGGCAATGTGTCCTCTTCAGCCCGTGCCATATCATGTCAGTATGCTGAAGTAAGTTGTGATGTGATGGTCCCTCGTAGAGACCTTGGTGATTTTCCCGTGTAAGTCGAAGATTAATAAGAGTTGCGCTCACTCAGGTACATTAAGGCACGGGACCGCTGAAGACCTGTTTCCATGGCAACCAAACTTTTATGGGAGAATCGACTTACCATGTACTACTAATAAAATTTGCCACTCCGTCTTTCAGTACCCTACTTCACTCCACCCTACTTGACTTCACTCCACTCCACTCTACTTCACTCTACCCTATATTACTCCACTCCACTCTACTTCACTCTACCCTACTTTACTCCACTCCACTCTACTTCACTCCACTTCACTCCACTCCACTCTACTTCACTTTACTTCGCTCCACTTCACTCCACTCCACTCCACTCTACTTAATCTTGGGTGTAAGGGGGTAATCCTGGGGGAGGGGAGAAGGGGAAAATAATAAAATAAAAAATCAGTCTATAAAAAGCATTAACTAAAAAAAGGTTCAGAAAAAAAACATGCATGAAACATAGTGATTAATGATGACTATATTGACTATTTGCCATAATAATTGTGATGCACCATGTATCTTCATTGATATCAGTACATGTACCTCTTCTTGGACTAGTTTCCTGAGTATGGTCGTCAGAAGGTTCTCTATGAACTGAGGGAAGTGGTTGGGAAAGGCCTGTACCAAGTAGGTGATGGTCTTCACTATCGCAACAACCCCCTCCGGTTTCACATCACAGATGCAGTACTGACATCCTCGTATTATGACTTCAGCACATGTCTGAGGGATAACAACAAGTGGGTATGTGATTAAGGTACATTATGAGGGTAAACAGAGATATAATTATGTGATTAAGAAACATTATGAGGGAAAACAGTGGATGTAATTAAGGTACGACTGTATGAGGGTTAACAGAGGTATGTGATTAGGTACATTATGAGGGTAAACAGAGGTATGTGATTAAGGTGCATTATGAAGGTAATAGAGGTATGTGAGGATCATACCATGGCAAACTGTCCTGGCTGAGAGATACATATAATAGTAAAAATTTCAAAAAAATAAGTAGTGTAGGAATGGGCAGTGCGGTAAAAAGTATTGGAACAAGGCATGGTCTTAATTTCGGCACATGAATACTTCATTTTTATTCTTGATCACTTATATATAATTATGGATTTTCAGTGTTGTGTTGCGACGATCTGCATACAATAGTACCATAGCTATAGCTTATGATTACTGCATTGGTTCAAATTTCTCAGTACTATATATTATAGCTAATCACTTGGCTACTGAAATAATGGAGTAAACTATAAAAGACAGGTATATAATTAACTTAAACTGGATTGCCAGCCAAGAGTTGGACATAAAAATGATCGAAGTAGTCGTGCCGAAATTGAGACCATGCCTTGTTCCAATACTTTTTACCGCACTGCCCATTCCTGGCAAGTCCCTACGAAAAGCTTGAGTAGGAGCTACATGCACCTCAGTATGCTAGAGGAAGCTAATGCGCATGCCCATAAAATGCCACGTGCAAAGATAACGAATGGCACTATGGTGGCTTCCCATTAGCGCTCTCAGAGTCTCTACGAGTGCTGCGGAAAGGGAAGTTTTTGTGAGTTTTAAGACTTGCATGCAGTTGGTAATCTGTCAGTGAGAGCTTCTGAGCAACTTTCAAGGTCTAGTTTTGTTTGACTGACTATAGATTTTTATGGTGGCCAACATTTTGTATAGTGTCTATGGGACAGGCGGCCCATTGTACTACGGTACGTATACGCGTATTATACGTAGTAATTTTTGTGCACTGATGTGAATAATTATTGAAAACAATAATAATAAGTGTGGACAGCATATTATCTATGAATTCAGTATCGCAATGATTGTGGTGATTTTCCTCTTCATGGTGCAGTAGACTGTGTCAGAACTCTCCTAGAGTATGGAGCTCATAATTTTATTGATGCTGTCAACTTTGAGAACAAGACTGCTAAGGATCTGATTTATGGTAAATTTGCTCAAAATAGTATGAGGGAAGAAATGCTTGAAGATATTGAGTCACAAGAATTCCATCCATCCACTCTTCAGTGTTTGTCTGCATATATGCTGTTAACAGCATAATTATATGCAGACAAACACTGTTGTTCGGTAGGTACGTACTCTATACTTAATGTTGTGCTGCAATGTTGCAGCACAACATTAAGTATATAGAGTATACCTACCGAACAACATGTCTGAGTTTGTGTCTTGGCATGACTTAGCACATAATTGACTGCATGCATATAGTAAGGATAACATTGTGGAAATTGTATTAATAATTATTATTAATGTGCCAATAAAAAATGTTCGCAAAATTTGATATTTTTTCCATGCAATAATAATTATTGCAAGTGACTAATTAATTACACACAGCTGCAGTTCACACATGTATACAATAAACAGAACTCAAATTGAATCATATGTAGCTAATTCAGATCTGTCACAAATATTTACATGGTCAAACCCATGCCACTGCAAAAGTCACTAATTTGATTGTGATGCTGCTATTTCATAATCTTCATCAGTTGGATCTTCGAAAATCTCTTCCATTGANTCACTCTATTTCACTCTACTTCACTCTACTTCACTCCACTCCACTCTACTCCACTCTACTTCACTCCACTCCACTCTACTTCACTCTACTTCACCCTATCCTACTTCACTCTACTCTACTTCACTCTACTTCACTCCACTTCACTCCACTCCACTCTATGTCACTCTACTTCACTCTACCCTACTTCACTCCACTCCACTCTACTTCACTCCACTTCACTCCACTCCACTCCACTCTACTCTACTTCACTCTACCCTACTTCACACTTCAAGTGAAATTTCCATTGAAATATTCATTGAAATTTTCAGTGAAATTTCAATTGAAATTTTCAGTGAAATTTCAATTGAAATTTTTAGCGAAAATTCCATTGAAATTTCCAGCAAAAATTCCATTGAAAATTTTCAGTAAAAATTCAATTGAAATTTCCATTGAAACTTCCAGTGAAATTTCTATTGAAATATCTATTGAAATTTCCAGTGAAATTTCGATTGAAATTTCCAGTGAAATCCTCAAAAACCATGACAGCCTTCATCACATTTGCACCATTCGAACTCTATCTGTTCAATTCAAGATGCATATGATGCTGTTTGGATTGAGCCCATTGAAATTTCTAGTGAAATTTCCATAATCCTAGTGATTTTGACGATTCTATACCTGCCAAAATCACTAGCCTCCGGATTATGGAAATTTCACTAGAAATTTCAATGGGCTCAATCCAAACTGGCAGCATCATCTTGAATTGAACGGATAGAGTTCGAATGGTGCACATGTGATGAAGGCTGTCATGGTTTTGACGATTCTCTAACAGATACCTGTCAAAATCACTAGGATTTTAATGGAAATTTCACTAGAAATTTCAATGAATGTATATAATTATAAGAAACAGAAAATTATCCATGACTGCTTAATTATAGAGAGCAAGTAAAACAGTGCAGTGATTGACGATTTTCTAACAGACACCTGCCAAGATAGCTTCATGATCAATGGATAATTTTAATGGAAATTTCAATGAATATTTTAATGGAAATTTCAATGAATTTCAATTTAATTGAAATTTCCATTAAAATATCCATTGAAACTTCTAGTTAAATTTCCATTGAAATTTCCAGGGAAATTCCATTGAAATTTTCAGTAAAAGTTTCATTGAAATTAATATAATAATAATTATTTCCAGTAAAATTCCATTGAAATCTCCAGTGCAATTTCAATTTGAAATTTCCATTGAAAATTCTATTGGCATTTCCATTTACTTATTGACAGTCTTCATCACCTGTGTATCATTTGAATTCAAACTTTACTAGTTCAAAAATGGTGTGTTAGATAACACTGTTTTTCACCTCTAATTTTTACTGGTGTGTACAAAGCCCATATGACACGGCGTGTAATATATCATACGTACGGTAGTACGTATAGTAGGAATGGACCGACTGTCCCATTGACACAATACAAAATGTTCATGCTTATAAACTTTCAGGGAAACAAGGATAAGCCTTCAAATGCATTTTAATTTTTATAGCCTCTCCCAGACAGTTTACTTACTGTATTAACCAAGAAAACTGGCAGAAAGTTTCTGGAGCACTCTGGAG
Source organism: Tethya wilhelma (assembly GCA_964030475.1). NCBI lineage: Eukaryota > Metazoa > Porifera > Demospongiae > Tethyida > Tethyidae > Tethya > Tethya wilhelma. Next base: position 8,391,473 of record CAXIPT010000001.1, read on the forward strand.
AGAGCGCTGGCGAGAAGCCACAACAGTGCAATTTTGTTCTCCTTCCTTCCTTCCTAACTGACTTACTTGAACGCGATTTCCAGACAAACTAAAGGCATTGAGCCAACTTTAACTATATAGTGAGACTTCATTTCATCTGTAGTACGTCCTTTTTGACTTGTTTGCTGGCGAAAAGGCAGCAAACAAAATCTAGGCAGCTTTGAAAATCACGATATAAAATACTTAGCCTCGTCCCCAGGCCCAAAAGAGGGCCTGGTATCTATTGACTGCGCATGTGCCAGTTTGTACCCAAAATCTGGGTACATCGTAAATTTCACCGTAAAATTATCCGTATACTCTGTTGACTGGATTACGTCATAGGTTTTTTCGAAGCAATAGGCACAGAAAAGCTAAACGAACGCTTGTCTCTTTTCAAGCACTTACTTGATATATTTCCAGAAGAAAAGAGTGAAAAAGCAGCAGTAGCCAATCCAGGTAGGACTGTAGATCAATTTCTTTTTCGCTACAAATACGCGCATGCGCAGTCAATAGACACCAGGCCCTCTTTTTGGGGGGCCTGGGAACGAGGCTATCTTATTTAGCCATTTTGATGTAGGTAAAAGGTCGTCAATAGACCACGTGGTTTGCAATTGCTTATAATGCGCATGCGCATTAAATGTACAGTTTTGCTTTTTGTATACTTGTCTCTACTGTATGAATGTCTCCATACAATTAAGCACCTTGGTTAGGGTGTCCAACGTGAAATTTCAAGAGTGGCAAATTGAAGTCATTGCTAGTTATTTGTGTAGACCTACTCTAGATCAACTGAAAAATATATCTGGTTTGATGCAATCACGCATTGTTTTCCTTTGCGAGGCATTTTACTAAAAACACAAATTCGCAAATAATGGTCACGTGACCAAAATGCCATACAAGGTTCACTACAATAGCAAATTTGGTGAGGCTTGGCTGTAAGCAATGTTCTAGGACTATGTTATCTTTTTATCCAGTCTGCACTACGACCTACAATTTCCCATACATTTTCAGTCACAGCCGGGAAACAGTGCATTCTGGTTTCCATGCCAATCATTTCGTAGTCCATGTTTCATGACGTAAGCGAAGTGTTCCCTCGCACAATTTCCATTAATGACATTGCGACTATTTAGTGTAACAAATACTGAGTCCTTGGCAGCTGCGCACTAATTGTATTATTCACGTTTTACGTCACACAAAGTTTGCACGTGAGCCAAGAAATTGAAATGGACAAAATTGAACAATTTCCAATATTTCACTGTGAATATCTTTCGTTATTCAAAGAAAATCAATTGCCCTTTTTAATATGTTAAATATCATAATGTATCCTATCAATCGATGATAACTGATTGTGCTGGATTCTTTCTATTCTAGTGCCCATTTGTTCTGAACATGACACAGCTCAATAATCATCAAACAGGGGGGATGGTTCCTGCTGTGGTGAATGAAAAAAACAAAGCATTAAAAATAGTGACAATCATAAATAGTAAGAAATATAACAGTACTTTTGTAAACAGTTTAATACAGTGTCCTGCAAAACAAGAGCTGTGATACAGAAAGCTTTTAAAAATGGTAAAACTAACTAATTTTGTTTGGTCTCTACAGCTGGGAAAAGGTTTTGTTAAATATCTTGTGGCAAAATTCAAGCAAAAGAGGCTTTGAATACCTCATAGACAGAATCTAGAGACATTTCAAAGGCAGGAAAGGAGTGCCCATTTTTAGTGAAAATGGCTAAAATCGAAATTTTTGCCATTAGTACATGTATAAATAAAGCTTAGTTATGCTACAAATTCATGTTAGGTAGCTAAAGAAAGCTCAAACATGGTAAAAATAAGTTGCTTTACCTTGAAAACTAGTCAAATGCCGCCATAGTCCCCTCAATAGCTCGTAGTGTCGACTTGTTTCAGGAGCTTTTCAGGCGGCCATCTTAAAATTTCCCCATACAAATTTCCCTATCTAAAATCCCACTTCCGGGTGCATTTTTCATTTCCGGGTGTGACTGAAAATTGTAGGTCGTCCTGTAGACTGATCAGTGTTTGTAAGATTCTTACTGCTTGTGACAAATGCGGCAATAGCACGCGCATGCGTACGTACGCGTACGTACTAAATTCTGGTCACGTGACCATTATTTTGCGAATTTGTGTTTTATTGAAACGCCTTGCGAAGGAAAACAACGCATGATTACATCAAACCATATATATTTTTCAGTTGACCTATAGTAGGTCTAGACAAATAACTAGCAATGACTTCAATTTGCTACTCTTGAAATTTGACGTTGGACACCCTACCTTGGTGTTTAAAAAAGTGAATGAACAAGTATAATAAAAATTTTATAAAAATAAGAAGTGTAGGAATGGGCAGTGCAGTAAAAAGTAATGAAACAAGGTAAGTCTTTGAATTTCGGCACATGACTACTTCATTTTTTGTACCCAACTCTTATACATTGCTGTGTACCTACATTCTACATACTCGTTACTTTATCCAAATTAGTCAAGTGATTTCTTGCATTGACTCATGAGCCAAATGACCAACATTTATAAAGATGGAATTCAAACTTGCAACTGACTCATGAAAATGAAGTAGTCATGTGCCGAAATTCAAAGACTTATCTTGTTTCATTACTTTTTACTGCACTGCCCATTCCTACACTTCTTATTTTTATAAAATTTTTATTATACTTGTAGAAGTTTCTTTTGAGTGGTGTGCTAATGACTTACATCTTAACACCACCCACCCATATTAGACACTAGTCCCAAATCCTGACTCAATCATTAGCACATATAATAACTACAACTATGACTATAATAACTACAAGTAGTAAAAATTTCAAAAAATAAGTAGTGTAGGAATTGGCAGTGCAATAAAGAATTGGAACAAGGCATGGTCTCAATTTCGACACATGTACATGACTACTTTATTTTCGATTCGGGATCCCTTATAATTACAAGTAGTAAAAATTTCAAAAAAATAAGTAGTGTAGGAATGGGCTGCTGAGTGCGGTAAAAAGCATTGGAACAAGGCATGTCTCAATTTCGGCACATGACTACTTCATTTTTGATTTATTTTTGATCCCTAATATGGATCCTTCCTTGGTGTCATAAAATTAAAATGCATGCAATTATATATCTGTACTACTATACAGTGCCATATCTTACTGTTGCATTTGTTCAAATTCCTACTAATCAGTTGACTAAGCAGTAAAGTAAACCATAACAAAACAGGCAACTTAAACTGGACTGCATGCCAGCCAAGAATTAGGTATATATAAAAAATGAAGTAGTCATGTGCCGAAATTGAGACATGCCTTGTTCCAATGCTTTTTACCGCACTCAGCGGCCCATTCCTACACTACTTATTTTTTTGAAATTTTTACTACTTGTTCATTCACTTTTTTCAACACTATATATATACAGTGTGGAGACTATCAGAGACTGGTTAGTCCCTACAAAAAGCTTGAGTAGCAGCTACAATTTCATTATGCTGGATGAAACTATAATGTGCATGCGCATAATGCCACGTGGATAGATGACCTTTGAACTCTACCTAAGATGGCTGCATTGCAGTACATGAATTTATACACTAAGTTTTAAAGCTTTCTAGTTTTTGTTTAGGCCTATTTGAGATTGAAACGAGTATCAAGGAATGTAGTACCCAAGAAAAGAACTTACTTTGTGCTGTCAAAGTTGGCTCAAGACATTCTGGTTCTCTGGAAATCGTTTTCAAGTAAGTCAGTTAGGAAGTACGTAAGTACGTACGTACGTAAGTTAGAAGAACAAAAATGGCACTATGGTGGCTTCCCACTAGCGCTCTCTACGAGTGCTGAGAAAAGTTTTTGTGAGTTTTAAGCCTTGCATGCAGTTGGTAATCTGTCGGTGAGGGCCATATTGACTATTTGCCATAATAATTGTGATGCACCATGTATCTTCATTGATATCAGTACATGTACCTCTTCTTGGACTAGTTTCCTGAGTATGGTCGTCAGAAGGTTCTCTATGAACTGAGGGAAGTGGTTGGGAAAGGCCTGTACCAAGTAGGTGATGGTCTTCACTATCGCAACAACCCCCTCCGGTTTCACATCACAGATGCAGTACTGACATCCTCGTATTATGACTTCAGCACATGTCTGAGGGATAACAACAAGTGGGTATGTGATTAAGGTACATTATGAGGGTAAACAGAGATATAATTATGTGATTAAGAAACATTATGAGGGAAAACAGTGGATGTAATTAAGGTACGACTGTATGAGGGTTAACAGAGGTATGTGATTAGGTACATTATGAGGGTAAACAGAGGTATGTGATTAAGGTGCATTATGAAGGTAATAGAGGTATGTGAGGATCATACCATGGCAAACTGTCCTGGCTGAGAGATACATATAATAGTAAAAATTTCAAAAAAATAAGTAGTGTAGGAATGGGCAGTGCGGTAAAAAGTATTGGAACAAGGAATGGTCTCAATTTCGGCACATGACTACTTCATTTTTATTCTTGATCACTTATATATAATTATGGATTTTCAGTGTTGTGTTGCGACGATCTGCATACAATAGTACCATAGCTATAGCTTATGATTACTGCATTGGTTCAAATTTCTCAGTACTATATATTATAGCTAATCACTTGGCTACTGAAATAATGGAGTAAACTATAAAAGACAGGTATATAATTAACTTAAACTGGATTGCCAGCCAAGAGTTGGACATAAAAATGATCGAAGTAGTCGTGCCGAAATTGAGACCATGCCTTGTTCCAATACTTTTTACCGCACTGCCCATTCCTGGCAAGTCCCTACGAAAAGCTTGAGTAGGAGCTACATGCACCTCAGTATGCTAGAGGAAGCTAATGCGCATGCCCATAAAATGCCACGTGCAAAGATAACGAATGGCACTATGGTGGCTTCCCATTAGCGCTCTCAGAGTCTCTACGAGTGCTGCGGAAAGGGAAGTTTTTGTGAGTTTTAAGACTTGCATGCAGTTGGTAATCTGTCAGTGAGAGCTTCTGAGCAACTTTCAAGGTCTAGTTTTGTTTGACTGACTATAGATTTTTATGGTGGCCAACATTTTGTATAGTGTCTATGGGACAGGCGGCCCATTGTACTACGGTACGTATACGCGTATTATACGTAGTAATTTTTGTGCACTGATGTGAATAATTATTGAAAACAATAATAATAAGTGTGGACAGCATATTATCTATGAATTCAGTATCGCAATGATTGTGGTGATTTTCCTCTTCATGGTGCAGTAGACTGTGTCAGAACTCTCCTAGAGTATGGAGCTCATAATTTTATTGATGCTGTCAACTTTGAGAACAAGACTGCTAAGGATCTGATTTATGGTAAATTTGCTCAAAATAGTATGAGGGAAGAAATGCTTGAAGATATTGAGTCACAAGAATTCCATCCATCCACTCTTCAGTGTTTGTCTGCATATATGCTGTTAACAGCATAATTATATGCAGACAAACACTGTTGTTCGGTAGGTACGTACTCTATACTTAATGTTGTGCTGCAATGTTGCAGCACAACATTAAGTATATAGAGTATACCTACCGAACAACATGTCTGAGTTTGTGTCTTGGCATGACTTAGCACATAATTGACTGCATGCATATAGTAAGGATAACATTGTGGAAATTGTATTAATAATTATTATTAATGTGCCAATAAAAAATGTTCGCAAAATTTGATATTTTTTCCATGCAATAATAATTATTGCAAGTGACTAATTAATTACACACAGCTGCAGTTCACACATGTATACAATGTCATATAAACAGAACTCAAATTGAATCATATGTAGCTGATTCAGATCCGCGTCACAAATATTTACAGGGTCAAACCCATGCCACTGCAAAAGTCACTAATTTGATTGTGATGCTGCTATTTCATAATCTTCATCAGTTGGATCTTCGAAAATCTCTTCCATTGATCCACCCATTGTACGATAATGAGTTAAACTTCCTGTGCTCAGGCTAGTATGAGTTTCTCTTAATGGTTCATCAGTTAACTCTCTGTATGAGTTTCGTTCAGGCTGTTGTTCTTGCAAGGGTGAAGCTCGAATCTTCTTGAATATGAAGTAATAGGTGTGATAGCCGACGATACCAATAAATGTTATGAAAGCAATGCTAATACTCGAATAAACTACGGCAGATTTTGCATGTACTCTCCTATCCGATTGTTTGTCAGCATCTAAATTAGAGATGAAGAAAGTAAGATTTGCAAGGATTATCAGATTGATGAAGAATGTTGTCTCAAGGAAGCTTAGGAGCCACATTTTATAGACGTGTATCTTGAGACTCTGATATCCAAGCAAGCAAACAGTGGCTAAGATGACTGCCAATAGAGTCACTTGTAAATCTCCAAATACATTTACAACTGAGATCAAATAGAGAGCAGCTCGTACTAACAGTAGTAGGCCAACCCAATAACCATGTTTAGGTTTAAACGGAGCATGATAGGTATCCATAAAGTGATTGGTATTTCTAATGATTTCTGAACTGCTGAGATAGGATGACTTCATAAGGATAGGATAGAGCCACTGCCAGCTAAAGAGGAGGAAGGTGTACATGAGACCCACAATAAGAAGAAAGATAGCTACCAAAAAGAGTCCAATGTGTTTTCCTCGAAGGTAGTCTACATTAGCATCAATCAGCCACACTCTACGACTTCCTGGGGCAACAAAATCAGTTTCAAAGGTCTCATTCATGGAAGGTGTACCACTGAACTTTAGGTCTGTAAATGCAAGTGCAGCTAAGATTGCCCGAAGAATTTTCGTGTAGGAGAGTAAAATGAGAGTGGCAAGTGCTGCTACTGGGTTACTGGCTAGTAGTATCAGTTTCGAGAGTTTCGATGAATGTTTACAGATTCTAATAATTAGAATAACCAGAATGAGGATGTAAAATGGAAATGCAAGCTGTAACCACGTGTTTACATACGCATCCATTCCACGATAGAAACAGGCTTCAATTCCAAAGTCTAGATTGATCCATGATATGAAGACAGTTAAAGGATTTTGTCCCATGAGAGGATGTGTTTTGGGTTGTCTAGCTGGAAAGAATATTGCATGATTTGCTTCAATAATATTTGCATAGAATACCAGTCCGTTGATTGTTCCTGTGGCTACTGTAATGTTACATACCAAAATGATTGCAACTAATGCTACACCAGCAAGGGCAAATAGAATAATGAGTGAAAGCCAGTTGTCTGTACAATCAGGTTTACAACGAGAGCTTCCAAGTGAGAGGCTGTATCCTGGTTTACACTCTCCACAGAGCCAACCTGAGCGATTGAAGGCACAATGAGCATCTGAACCTCCGGAAGAGTTCAAGTTTATTCTGACAGTAGATTGATCACAGTAGTCAAAAGGACATTGGTGTCCAGTGTAGCCTCTTTCATCTGTATAGTTGATCCAATAGTTGGTTTTGGCCTGTAAAGTTCCATATTCTATGAAACAACCAACAATGTACGGCTTCAGCTCAGAAGCACATACAGTGCAAACACAATTTTCATCAGCTGTGAATCCTATTGGACAGTTGTTACAAGGTAGGAATGCAACTCTGTAGTAACGTTGAGATATTCCTGTATTATTACACGGGCCAGCTGCATAGAGAAGTAGTGTATGCGATTGAGTCTGAAGCGGAGAAGAAATGGTGTAGTTTAAATCTGTACACAAATCAGAATCAGACGTCATTTGTTTTAACTGTCCTAAAGCTAGTCTGCCCCCCACTGATGATGAAAGTGAGGTGAAGATTGTTGCTGGTATGGAATTGTTGACTTGGTCAACAGCAGCCACTGAAACATGGAACAGCTCTCCTCTTCTGATGTATCGAACAGGTGGTTGGTAGCTACAGTCTAGGACATTTTCTAAACAAAAGCAAACACGAACGGCATTAGATGATATATTTGTCACAGAATTCAAATCTTCAGGTTCAAGGTTTGTTATGTTCAAGAGGTATGTTACCCCACTGATTGGATTTGGAGCAATTTCAGAAGACTTTGCATAAACTTCTGAAAATGGACTCACAGCACATCTGTCTAATAGGCCTCCATACAGAATTGCACCAGCTCTAGAAGCGTAGTTACTGGTGAAGTTCAGACTGTTTAGATTTATGCTAATCCTGGCTTCATTGTTAAAGACAGCATACCCTCTGAAAGCTTGAAAAAAACATTCTCCAGCTTGAGTACTATTGTGGTTAAAATTGTATTTATTTACTGATTGACAAACACCAGAGTTCACATCATCCAATACATAAATAGCTCCTCCATATTCTGCCTCATTGTCAGTAAAGTCAAACTTTAATGGCAATTGACCATAAGATCTCGAGCTTGGATAAAATGCTGCTCTTGTTTTGATAACATACAATCTGGAATTGGCCTCCATGTAAATCCCTCCTCCTCTTCTTGCTCGATTTGAGGTGAATTGAAGCATATTTATAATGTTTGTATCACCATGAGCATAGAGCTTAATTTGTGAGCTGCTAGCATACATACCGCCACCATCCTCCTGAGCCGTATTTTCACTAATTGTAACTGTTGTGTTAAAGTTCTTTTTACTGCTGTACTTTATTCCACTTTGGTAGGCATATATACCTCCACCAGATGTGAACGCATGATTGCTCACTATCATAATGTCTCCTTCAACATGGAGTGTGCTTTCACTTAACAAAATGGCCCCACCCAGCTTGGCTGTATTGTTAGATAAAGTAATTGTGCCAGAAAGAGTCACTTTACTCTGGTATAATGTCATTCCTCCCTGTCCAGCTGTTTGGTGAGTGTTAGACAAATTAGGTGAACCTAATACCATCTGCATTGTGTCATGTGATGTTCCTTCCTGTGTACTATTTTGGTAATAGTTGTTTGAAATAGTTGTGTACCCAGAAAGTTCTAATTCACTATTGTAAGCAAACAATGCACCATAGTGTGCAACATTGTACTGGATATCAAGGACATCGGTGCTAGTAAAGCTTAAAGAAGAAACACTAATAGCTGCACCCTGACCTGTCACAGAATTGTGATGGAACTTGCAGTTTGCTATTGTAAAGTGATTTTCCACAACAGCCAAAGCACCACCATATCCTCTTCCCAGTCCAAACACAGTATTTCCTGTGAAGGTACTTGTACTGATGTTAGTGGCACCATTGTTTAACCCCACAAACATTGCTCCACCCTGGGCACTAGTGTTACCAATCAAAGTATTGTTGAGAAGTTGACAATTTTTCATTGTAACTATGCTGTATGTTGCAATAACAAGCACCCCACCTCCAGCACCTTCTTTGCTAGTATTCGCCATACAGTGGGTGACGTTGGTATTGAATATATTCACAGTGGTATATAGGTAACAACATACTGCACCTCCGTATGCATTAACAGCACCATCAACATCATTAGCAGTATGTACACTATTGTTAGTAAATGTACTATCAAAGATAAACAGTTCACTGTCAACATCTCTATCAGCACTGCCCATAATTGCTCCCCCTCTGGCAGTAATATTAGCCCACACTGTGTTGCCTACGAATACACTACGGCTTACATTGACTGTCCCATTCATGGTACTAACATACACTGCACCACCTCTCCCTTGACTGCAACCATGCACAGAGTTACTAGTGAATATACTGTCACCTATATCGACATCAATATGACCATTTTCCTTTCGGTACACTACAGACACGGCCCCTCCGTATGCACTATTGAACCAATTGGATGGTACGTTGTTGTCAGTAAAAAGGCAATTGGTTATTGATACGCTTGCATAATTTGGTAACAATTCATTGTTCATAGTCAATGCTCCACCAGAAGCTTTGCTTGCAGTTGAAAATGCAGTGTTATTTGAAAAGGTACAGTTACAAAAGGAAACTGAGATACTTTCAGAAATATGTACTGCTCCACCATGTGCATATTGAGTGTTTTGTACGTAATTTTTACTGAATGTGCTATTCATAATTGTGAGGTTTTGTATATGGCTAGCAGCAATTGCTCCACCTATCTTCCACGGCCATATAGAATTATTTGTCAGCTTACCAGTGTTTTCAACAAAGGTGCTCCTCACAACAGTGGCATTAGTGATGTATGCTAAGTCCAGTCCAGTTCCATTCCGATATTGACCACAGAAAATACTATCTTCAAGAATAAACTGTTCAGCAGATGTGATGGCATTGTTGGTACACCCGTAGAAAGTCAAGCCACTCATTGTGACATCCTTGACTTGATTGAACACAAACATTGTAGAGTCATTGCATGTAACTGTAGTAACTGGAACAGGGAGTGAGCTCTTTACCGACTGTTTCTGAGCCTGAATCTTGACAACCAGTGTGGCATTATTGAACTGGAATGGTACGTCGAGGATGTGGTTTCCAGGTAGCAAGATTAGGGTGATATTTGAAGGATTGGAAAAGTAGTCGTTTGGCTTGTGAGCATACTGGGAGAGAGTATGGCAGGGTAGAGTCCCAGTAGGACACTGTGAGCTTGGCATGGGTCTGACATAGTAGCTTTCAGCAGATGTGAATGGAAACAGAGTTAACAAGAGCAGTCCACCAAGTATTTCAAGGACGAGATGACAATTCATTGCCTAAATATGCAATAGAATTAACTTGTACTTAAGTGACTAAGAACTAATTGCTAGGTAAGCAGTTTGCATATCAAAACAGAGTATCTAAAAAGTATCACTACACATGTAACATGCAACCACAAGCCTGTTATGGTTGAATTGCAACCACTAGCTTCCTTTTGGGGCAGCACCATTACTATACTCAACCAGTGGCTTCTCAACCCACAAAATGTTTTTGCAACATCATCAATTTCTGCAGAGGTCATGACTCTTTAGTAAATCTCATGAAGGCTCAAAATGTTAAGGACCCGTGCATGCAGATAAAGATATGATTACCACTACCGATGATCAAAATTACAGCAAGATTGGTTAATTACTGGCTGAAAGGAAGTTTACAGAAAGATAGGTCACAGACTGTCAGTGATATGCCTCAGCCTCTCACATGGGCTAGACTATCACTCTCTAGCTTATCAGATCTAATTTTAGTCAGTGTAGTATTACCATCATAGATGATGTACATTTTGTGCACTAACCTGACCCTCACTTAAACTATAATTTTTGATTCTAGATCTGTGGACATAAATTGAGAAATGGCAGCCAATATTGATCAACATTTAGCTTGTGCTTTCATATTATAAAACAGACATCAGCTCAAACTTACATGTCAGTATTTACTTGCTTTCTTCAACTTGATCTTGTTTATATTGCTAGGGCTGGCCTTTCAGAAATTATGACGATTGTTACGCGATATGACGATATAATAGTTTGATCACGTGATCGTGAATAAATTAGGAATTCGATTTGGTTTGCGCATGCGCACATGGGCTACAGGAAACAATGTGGAATAAATTTTACACAATAGTTGATTATTTGTGGATTACAAAATTAGCTTAGTGCTACAAAAATTAATTATTGATGTGGCTGCTGCTGTTGAGGCTGTACTAATCTCTTTCTAGGAATTGGTTTAGGAGCTTTGTTCCGAGCCTCTTGACTGCCAGTAGCTTCACCATTCCTAGAATCAACTTCCATTATTGTGTATTGAGATTTAGGATGTTTTTCTTGCTGATAACTCTCAGAAGCCAATTGCTGATCAATAATTCTAGCCAACTTCTGCTGCTGAATTGCAATTGACCTTTTTTCAAATGAAGGCTTGGGAGCAACAGGAGGAAAAACTCCTGTAGACTATTATTTGTGGTAAAATTGAAGATGATATTAATTTTTGTGAACTTTTTAAAAACTTATATAGATATTTACCTTAGGTCTGATTTTTTGTTTAGAAGTTTGCTTTTCCATTTTGTCTTTTTCTTCTAGTTTAAACGTAGTAATCTTAGCAGTATGGAAATTTTCTCTCAGTTCTTGACCATATTTTGCCAAACGAATGCCAGCAGTCCATGCAAACACTGTTTTTTCGTCATCACAACAGAACACCTTAATGTCATTTGGACCAGGTACCTCTTGTAGAGTGGGAGTTGGCTGTGTGTGTGTGTGTGTGTGTGTGTGTGTGTGTGTGATCAAACAATATAAAAAACAACATCAATAAGTTAAAAGGTTTCCTAGTATATAAAATTAATTATCATGGATCTGCAAATGTCATTTGCAACTACTCACCCGGAGAGCAAAACAATACATGGTTGGAAGTTCAAGTGTCTTCTCAAGTTCAACACTGTGATAGAGCTCATACTTGTCAAAGAGCACCATGGGATCCATTTGAAATGTCTACAATAAGAATTATACATAGTGCATCAATCAAGATTTTTTTATGACTCTCAATATTATTGGAAGAATTATTAACTCTTACAGTGTGTTTTTCTTTTGTGAAATAGTATAGACCAGAAGCTCTCAAACTACAGTAGTATTTTCTCCATCCTCTTCTGTAGCCATCTTTAAGGTGTAGAACTCCTTCTAACTTGGGGATGTAGTTGACTGAGGAGAGAACATCCCTAAGAAAGAGAGTTTTTGCCACTGAATTCTCTGATCTTTCAAGATCTTGGGTTCTTGCAATGGTTTGAGGAGAAAATTGCAGATCCTCTGAAAAGTATTTCTGTAAGGAGAAGATAATCAACACAAAAGCACAATGGCTATGTAAGTCTCTTTCATACTTTCCCAATAGAATTATGCACCCCATATTCACAATCATTGTGACATTGGGAAGATCAAATTATACAGATAAGACTATTGAATACTGCATACAAGATTTATAATTCCTGAGCAGAAATTAAAATTGTGAGAGAACTATAGAGTGAGGCTACATTCATGTATTTTAAGTGTTATGTACATACTATTGGATTTTCAAATATTTCGTATTTCTTCTTGTTCTCTCTGAGGAAGAACTTGTTGTCATGTTCCCTCGGCCAGCTTGAGTATATAGACACCACACACTCATTATCCTCCAGTTCCCTCTCAAGACTCAAATCTCCCAGCTGCTCCACAAGAACCCAGTCCGAACTCCTCTCTGGATTTTCAACATGGTTCTTGGCAACAAGAAGATAGCAAACCATCGCAGAAGTCATTCCCTCCTCCACCACAACTGTCTTGTAGACACCTTCAGAAATGAAGAATTTGATGGCCACTCTTTTCTTGCTGGCTACCGTCAATTTCTCCATGCCAATCCTCACGTTGAAGATGAACTCTTTCTCGGTCTCAGAAACTGTAGAATCATTACGAAGGGACTCAGCTGTGTCAACCAGTCTCTGTTGAGATGTTTCTTCATTCCTGTAGATCTCAGTAGCTCCAGAGAGTTCAGGTTGAGGAACAATCACTATAATCTGCTCATCTATACAAGAATCTAAGTATGTGCATGAATTGCAAATAATCATGTGGGTATACGTGGATGACACTATGTGTGAGTACAACATGTAAGTGCATGATAGCCTCGTTAACCAGGCCTGGGGACGAGGCTACTTCCCCGCTATGCTTATTGCTAAGCGTGGGCAATATACAGCGTGCAGGGAGGGCCTGGTTTACAAGGCTAAGTTTATGATACTTGTATCCAAAGCAGTACATGTGTATTTATCTGTTTTCATATTACTACTACCTCGAGTGTGGATTCCTGGTCTTGATCTTCCTTTTTCTGACATTGAGCGATTTCTTTTGCCACTCATACTCCAGTGTCTCACTTGTCGTCCATCTTTGTAACCATGACCAGTTGTTCCTAAAGTTGCTGTGTTCATATACACATGAGAGGTGGTGGCCAGCTCAGATGATTGTGCCGTACATGTGGTTTGATCTGCTACAGTATGGTGTTCCAATTGTGACTGTGAGTATCATGAGAACAATAGTTAATGAACTCAGTGAACATAGCTGGGTCTACCATTCACTCTGATCGAGAACAATAGCTAATGAACTCAGTGAACATAGCTGGGTCTACCATTCACTCTGATCGACTAGAAAAGTCAACTTCTGAGCTCAGTGATACTGATAGAACAGAACTATGATACATACATTTAAACTTCTTACCTCCAATTTGACAATAGTGTCGTTGAAGCTGCTGATCATCTTGTTCTTCTCACTAATCTGGGCTTTCAAGTCTGCTATCTGCTGTTGGTACTGTGACTCCATTTCCCTCAGTGAACATTGGAGTGTGTCTCGCTCACTAGTTGAGTCTTTTAGGTCACTATCGAGTGAGTTTATTTTAAGGGTGTACTTGTATTCCAATAATTTAGTGTTATGTATGTATGCCACAAAATTATAATAATAAGAGGTAAATAATTAATATTATACTATACAATAGACACATCAGCACTGTCTAGTAGACCTATATATGAGAACAGCCCATCTAACTACAAGACAAACAATGCATGATAGATGTTATATTATGTTTGGAAGCTACACTCTATTGTTATTGTTATCATGAGTTTGTGGGATACTTACTACACACGAACTGAACTTATTGGCATAATAATGGCTACTCTATCTGATAGAGTGGTTTCCTGATTCTATCCCGTTTGTACTGTACTGTATACATAGCGTCGTAAACCAGGCCCTCCCCGCTATGCTTATTGTTGTATAGTTCTAAGTTGTTTGCTTGTTACACCCAAGTTTAGTATTAATATAATAATTATTATATGTGTGAAAACTGTTCTAACTCAGGCATCTGATGGCTAGGTCGATATGCACGCTGCTGTTTAAGTACAGTCACTGTACATCTGGTGTGCACTGGTATCATTAGTTACACAATCATTAACTTTCACAATATTATGCCATGCTGTTATATTAGGAATATTACCTGTTCGTCTAAAGTAGCAATATCCTCCATTTTTTTTGGATGCATTGTGCACAATTCCTGCATTCTTTTGGTGAGCTCATCGATCACAGGTCGATGGATTGGGTTGTCGTGGATACAGTTGATAATGACTGATTGCATACAGTGATCTCGACCGACCTTTTCAATGGCAGCTCTACGCTTCATTGCTTGGATAATACCCTGCTTTTGAGCCTTTGCTGTGATAGTTACTTCGAATACGTCAGGAAGCTCTTGGTTTATTGTGTAGAGTGAGAGGTGACCAAACGAAAAGATGTCAATTTTTGGGGTACACTCTGGATTCTCCGTTAGTGCTTCAGGTGGCATGTAATACTGCTGGCCAGGAGCTTTAGTGTGTCCATTAATAGCCATCAAGGCTCGTGGAGTGAGTAACTTTGCCACACCAAGATCGGTAATTTTGGCACGACCGTCAGAAGTGATGAGAATGTTTCGTGCAGTGAGGTCACGATGGACAATGGGAGGGTTATAAGTGTGGAGATATAGGAGGCCGTACGTGACATCTAGAAGGATCGAAAGTTTGAGAGACAGAGAAAGTTGAGGATGTTTGTCAAGAATAACTGAGAGATTGGCAGGGACATATTCCATGATCAAAGAAAGATCACTTTTTTTTCGATTGTAGTGAACACCAACAAAATGGACGATGTTTGGATGTTTGAGCCGACTGAGAGTGATGCATTCATTACGAAATTTCTTTTTGATCACTTCACTGTTTTGTACATTATCAACCAAAGCTTCATGTAGCCTCTTGGCAACATACTTCAGACCATTCACAGTTACATCGTAAATGACACCATATGCACCATGCCCAGCTTCTTTGCAGTCTTCTTTTAGACCCTCCACATTGTGGAGAACGAAGGGAGCTAGTTCATCACAAACACCACTAGATCTAGACCAATGCCTGCCAATTCCTGCCATATCATGTCACTGTACTGTGCACACGTAGCAGTCACATGCAGTTTCTGTATTGTATTCACCGGTTCACCAGGCCACGCACGTACGCTGTGGTGGTGACTGCGCATGCCCAGATGCAGAAGTACTCGTACCGTGCTGCGATCTGCGGATTAGGACCTAAATCCTATCAGGAGCTTATTTGCGCTGCTTCGCAGCGCTCATAAGCTCCTGATCCTATATATAGATATAACTCCTATCCTAGCTGCAAGCAACTGAATCTCTCACTGTGAATGGTGATACACTGCAGAGCAGATACTGTTGACTCTGCATGTCATGCAGCATTGATATATTCAGTTCAAGCCACTTGGGAGTTGATATTGTTGTGAAAACTAGAAACATGATCAATGATCCATATACATGTAGTTGACCTCAAATATTACAACTGGTCATTTACTAAACACAATGCACAAAATAACAATGTCATGCCTTACTATGCTAGGTATTTAGATATTTCGAGTCAAAACATACAATGATTATGACATGTACACTTACTTGTAAGGTACAACAACAAAAAATAACAACAACAACAACAACAACAACAACAAAAAACACCTTGAAATAATTAAAAACAAAAGAACTGACTAAATGGACAGACTAAAAGTACCTTTATAAATAGTTTTCCTTCTGGTATTGCTGCTATCACTGTATCCACCAATCACAAGGATCTCTGTTGGAGACAGCACAGCAGTGGCAGCCTCGATTTGAGGAGATGGAAGATCAGAGATGTAGATCCAGGTGTCAGTAGGAGGAGAGTACATGTAGACTGCACTTTGAACTGTTCCATTATTTGGTGCGTTCTCACCTCCAATAGCGAGAACAGTCTCACCTAACACGGCTGCAGCTGGTTGATAGTTCTGAGTGTCTGCTAGCTTCTTCCAGGCAGAGCCGGCTTCCTCTTGAGGTGGAGCTTGGTTGGAAAGCGTGGCGTTGTGAATAAGTGCTTCCACTGTTACACAGAGCAGTTGTTTCAGTCCATTTAGAGAGTTGCAACCACCAACTAGATAGCATGTGTTTTTAACAACAACTGGTGATATATCATAGCAGCATGTTGGTAGTGGATCAGCTTTGAACCATTTTGATGATTCGATCTGGAATATCTCGACACTGTCAGTGTGGTTGTATTTAGTAGTCAAATCCCCACCTGCTACTATAAGTGCTGCTGGATGGCTAACAACAGACATTGAGAATCTAGCAGTGGGCATCGATGGGAGTGATTGCTTCCACTTCTTTGAATTCTCATCATACACAAACACTTCATCACATACTTTGTTATCAGAGACCCTCAGACCTCCAATAGTCACTAATTGTCCTTTCACTTGGCCCAGACCGAACTTTTGAACTGGAAGGGGTGGCAGTTTGGTCCATGTGTCTTGTGAAGGGTCACAACAATAGACAACATGTGTATCTTCAATTTTTCCAGTGTCAAATCCACCATAATAGATTTTATTGTTGATGAGAGTGGTCTGTTCATCTGCGGAAGGGATAGGAAGGTCTGCACATTGCTTCCAAACAATCTTAGCCTGTATTAGCTAAAGAAATGGCAGTTTGTTTATATTAAAATTAATTTTGACATAATTTTTATAGACATCACACTAATGTAAAATACCTGTGGTTTTGAGGACAGGTATTCCCTAGTCCTTGTCAGCTGATCACTCAAACTCTTGATTCTATCGTCTTTCTGAGCCAAAGTTATCTTCTTGGAGGCAATTTCTGAATCCTTTCTTGAGAGGGAAGCTACCATTTGTGCATTATCAGATTTTATCTTCAAAAGCTCACTCTTCAATTGTTCACATTCCTCAATAGTTTGCTGGTGTGCTTTCTTTTCTGAAACAGCTGCCTTTTCATATGTCATAATCAAAGAATCCTTCTCTAAATAAACACTTTTCTTTTCCATTTCTATGGCTTGCTTCTCACAAGCAATCGTCATAATTTGTGCAGTCACATCTCTCACTTCTGATTGTAGCTGTTCAACTTTTGTTGAATGTAAAAGCTGCAAACGCTCAATTGCACTTTTCATAGATTGAACTTTTTTTCGTTCCTGTTCAAGATCATCTGATAAAATTTTCTTCCCATATTCTAGAGATTTGATTTGATTCAACATTTCCATCTTATTGGCAAAAGATGGAGGGAAACGAACCACTGTGTCTTTCAATCGCTGGACAATCTGTGAAACATTTTCTCTTTGTGGAGGATGGTTTTTGATGCACTTTAGAATGAGGTCCATCAGAGGGTGGTCCTGACCAACGGTTTGAAGGTACTCCTCACGACGTTCAGCTTCAGTAACTGGAACAAGTTGACCATTGGCTGCCGTGCGTGTTTGACCAATCTTTGGATGTGGCCATTTTCCACTAAATACGTGAATCATCATGATTCCATATGAAAAGATATCTGCACTCGTGTTGTACTTGGGATCAGCTACCATTACCTCCGGAGGCATATAGGTAGGGGTGCCAGGGGTTTCAGTCATACGACTCATCTGGAGAGGAGTAAGATTGATAATCCTGGCCACACCAAGGTCGGAGATCTTTGCTGTCATGCTGGAAGTTAGGAGAACATTGTTAGCAGAGAGATCTCGGTGAATAATGGATGGTGTTTGATTATGGAGGTAACTAAGGCCCAATGACACGTCATAAAGAATAGAATAATTGATCTCATGTGGTAAAACACCATACTGATCGATACTGTTACTCAGGTTAGTAGGGAGGAACTCCATCACCAGGATGGGTATGGATGCCTGGTTCTCAAAGTAGACTCCAAGAAATTGGACCACATTTGGATGTTTCATTTGTTTGAGAAGGCGACACTCTTCAGCAAATCGATACAGTTGGTAAGCCCCTGGTCCTTGTTGGGAAAAGGTTTGATGGATCTTCTTTCCTGCACATTTCAATCCTCTGTACTCAATCTCCACCACAGTAGCATAGGAACCTCGTCCTAACTCACCACTAGTGACTAGTACATCATTCAAAGTGTATGGTTCAACCTCTGTGAACAAGTCCTGCCTATGGATTGCGGCGTGCATGAGGAGCAAAATAATATATATATATATATATATTTGTTGTTTTAGTTAACTAAAACTAAAACTAAAAACCCTTTAGTTTTAGCAAAAATGACCTTTTTTTTAACTAACTAAAACTAAATCATAAAGATTTGGTCAAAATAATAACTAAACTAAGTCAAAAAATGCCCAAAATACCTAATTTTAGTTAGTTAACTAAACTAAAACCCTTATAGTTAGGCCTTTTTACACTTAGTTAACTAAACTAAAAACTAACTAAACTTTTTCTTGAAGCTTAGAAACTAATCAATAACTAAGGGTTTTGAGGGTTAACTAAAACAACACTAATTAAATTTTATTATTATATATAGGTAGATAGATAGATAGATAGATGTAGATCAATATAACGATTTACACTAGCTACTTACATTTTAATTTGTCAGAGCAGAAGACGTGACAGTCACTCTTGAGCAGGAAAGCTACGGGGTCGGAGTTTATCAAACAATGGGCGGGGCAATAAGTGCTCAGCTGATCAAGCCCACACATGCCTCGTGGGCATGCATTGCAACATAATATTATGGTCAAACAGTGAGGGATAACAAACATTGCTTTCAGTACGTAGTAAAAATAATTGTCAGTTGATATAAAAGAATTTGTGGGGGGGAAAATGTGCATGCATGGTTAGAAATCATCTTTTTTTGAAATTAGTGCATTGAGCTGCTCAACAAAGTCCTCAGCATCTGGCATAGCCAATCCAACATGGAAGTCAACATCATTCAGAGTTCCTTGAATGTCCACAATGCCATCCGGGCACCCCTGACATGTGCAGCAATAACATGGCTGATAGTAGACACCTTTGTCCCTGAATACCCTCACAAGAGACACCTGTTAGTGTATGCATTGGTTATGAGAGAACAGGCATAGGTCATTGTGTGTGCATGTGTGTGGAGTTGAGCAACAGGGTTCAGTCTACTACATGTATCATTCATTACTAGTAGTTAAGCCACAAATGAAATAAAGGCACCGGTGGTGCACAAGCCTCGGTGCACTCTGTCACTTGCAACTTGTGATTAAGCAGCATAAATCACAGACAACGAACCAGATGAGCAATGCTATGATTATCAGCAAACCTATGGGCTACCTGAATCATGCAGCTTAGCTAGCTGGAACTTGGCATGTGGAAGTTCACAGGTAAACACACTGACACAGCTAACTTGTAAGCTCAGAATTTTAGCTTGCAATCAATTGAGTTACTTACCTGTGCAAGCAACTAAGCCACCCGCTGACACATCCAGAGGCTGAGTGCCTGAAGTCCAACTGTATTTCTAGATAACGCACACTACATGTGGAGGGTTATTGATGGGTGCAGTTTTGAAGGTAAGCGTTCAGAGAAGCACAAAAGCCTTGTATCTCAAAAACTACAGTGTCTTGCAAGATTCTACACAACCATTTTCAAGATAATTTCGATTCATGAACGTAAGTACCTTTGGTTTGGACCATATAGCTGCCACATCACAGACAGACGCATACATACACACACACACACACACACACACACACACACACATACACACACACACAAAACGACTACCGTAACCCTCTGCACGTGATACTCACGCGCCGAGGCTTAATTATAGTAGGAAATTTTCTGAGTGTATAAATAACCATAACAGTTTGAGCTAACACTCGCTAAACCATCTCAACTGTTAATTTTATGTCCTTACTGCCTTGATATTTGTGACAGGGAAGTTTAGTTGTCCAAACCATCTACCTCTGAATGCAAACATGTCACCTTTGACAAATGCTGTTCCTCTTGCATACTCGTACGTCGCTCTAGAGTCTGCTCTCTTTACAATGACCTACAGGAGGAGTGAATATAATACTGTCAGTATGTGAATGAGCATAAGTGTAGGCAGATATTAATATAATTATTACGAATTATACTTAAAATAGTGCAAAATAGTGGGTGGGGCTGGATAAGGTATAATTATAGTAATATAAAAATTGTTTAATACAAATGTATGAATGGATTTCTACTATTGAAGATGAAATATACATTTCTGCAAGGGAAAACCTAGAAGATCTATGTGTCTAGTTAATCTCCAGATCATTAAATTTTATCTACATGTAATTGCTACATGTATGGCTCAGCTAGCACTGACTGCTGAGGGTGGGAGAGGGCATGTAAACAGTGACTTAACAAAACTCTAAATTAGAATTGTAACCACAAAACTGGAAGGATATATACGTGATTTGGGCTGGTCCTCTGAACTAGACAGTGTGTTTGATGATTGCATGGTGCCATCAGCTAGTGTAGCCATATCAAACTGACTCAGTGCATGTCATCAACACAACATCATGCACTTAATAATGTCAATAATCACGTCTCCAAAATGACTCAGTAAGCATGGAAGTCAAAAGTAAAATCAGGAGAGTCCCAAGCTCTCTTTACGTCAGGAGTGTTTACAACATGTTTGGCCTCTTTCTGTGAACTTCAAACATAAGTTTCCCTACAACTGCTCAGCTTGCCCACACACACACACACACAGTGACGTGAACAGAGTAAACAGAAGTTTCCCTACAACTGCTCAGCTTGCCCACACACACACAGTGACGTAAAGCCACAATTCTATGGCACAAAGTGTGGCAACACATTATGCGTGTTTACATGTCTCTCTTTGATGACAGTTACAGGTTTCAATGCACATCTGTGGCAATGGAATGATTAATTCTCCACCGATTATATAAAAACAGGACTACCACACAGCTAGTTATAGCTGGACAAGTTCAGAACCTTCTTCTGACAAGATCAATCTCACACGATTAAATAAATCACAAAGATGAAAGCTGCTCAATTGTTCTCAATACTTCTGCTAGTGCTGCCAACATGCTATGCAAACGAATGTACCATTCGTAACCTCCGCACAACGTCTCAAACCATGGACGGCCAGTATGAAGGCGATGGATGGACTATAACGTTCCGAGCTAGTCACGAAGGAAACACAATCTCTTCTCTTGTCACTTTCCAAGAATCGAACAACCCAGCTGTTACTACTGCACTTTCTTTCCCATTTACTACCGAACGAAGAATTCCTGAACTGAGAGAACTGGTCGTAAACTCAGCTGTGAAGGTTCTTGAAGACCGTGGGGAATGCAACCTGCCGGGCAATCTCAATCAACTCTATCAGGAGTTTGCCAAGGCACTCTACAACTGTACTACAAGTCTGGGATTCACACAGCTTCGATTTAGCATCATGTACCACGTATCCATTACTGGGACTGCCAAACGTATTTGCAATAAAGCTGAAACAGTCTGCACGCACGCTCCCGAGTATGATCTAGGAAACCAGCTCTTCATTTGCGGTGAAGATATGGAAGAGTTTTTCCCTTCACAGATCCAGCAAGGAAGAGACAGCCTAACGAACTTTGATGAAGATTTGAAAGTGATTGAACAGCCCACCACTGAAGTTGGACCAAGGAAGAAGAGGTTTATTTCTGTTTCGGCTTTAGCAGTAGCTCCCTGTTTACAGGGCAGTGATATTTGCTGCTGTGGCAATTACCCCGGGTGCTGCTGGTTTGCCCATGTTCTCTGCTGTGTTCATGATATAATCTGCCTCTGTTGCGAACAGTGGCATTGTGGTCCCCAATGTGTTCCAGCTTCATCATGCAGTGGTTAGTGGACTCAGTGGCTAGTACAAATTTGTTGTGTTACATGTATGGTAACCATAGTGTGAACACTAATTGAAACGATAGGAAAAGTCAATTAACTATAATATTATACTCTATGTACAGTAAATTTTAGACTGATGGCCTTATATTATTTTTTTTTGTACAAAGTTACAACTGCATGTGCATATAAGGTATATATACATATCTCCAGCAAGCTTTTCATTAACATGATTCAGAATTAAAGTTTTTGTTATATTCAATCTGCATACTGGGTTGGTGAACAAGAAATAAATTTAATAATGACTAACACACCAATGTTTCCCCCAGAACAAAAGTAAAGACGGGGGGTATTATTGTATGCAGAATCATGTTTTCTTAAATGAGTTTCTGGTTGTGTGTCAGTGTTTCCCCCAAAGAGGGGTAGGGGGGCGCTCCCCCCTCCTTTCAAATACTTCCCTCCTCATACAAATACATATAAAACTACCAATTTTCAGACAATTTTAAGCAACTCCACCCACCTCTGTAGAGTTTCAAAAATTCGGCACCCTTTACCGAATTGTTCACACTTACCTCTGATTTTTGGCAAAGGTCATCACACGTATTATGCAATTGAGCATGCGCGCACGGGGCTTGCATGCCAAATAATTTCTAAAAATTCGGCAAATCTCAAATATATTTACTTTTTGTGCTGCAGTAATTATCCATAGCATGTTCAAGCAGCATTTGAAAAGAATTCATTGTAGGTTTCACCTCCACTATAATAATGAGGGCACCTACGGCATACTGTATAGCGGGAAATTTTCGTGGGGGAAAATTTTTGCGAAATTCGCTGTTTGGCAGCTTTCCGCAAAAATTTTCCCCCACGAAATTCGTAAGGTATGTGGTCGTCAAGTATAGTTGAGACGCAATCCACGAAAATTTTCCCCGCGAATTTCTATTCAAGACGAAAACGCAAAAATTTTCCCCCACGAAAATTTCCCGCTATACGGTATAAGCCTCCGTGCACTCAACTATAATAGCTATAGCATGCACAACTATTAAAACATGTCAGAATGAATAACCAGCCCGTTAATAACCTATGACCAGCAAGGTCCACTGAGAGGTGCCAGCCTAGCAAATTCTAGCCTGCTGTAATCAAGGATGCATGTACTAAGCTGTGGTTAGCCTAGTTATAATGTTGAACCTCTTTTTAGAAATTCATTGAATATACTTTGATGCTTGTAGTACTTGCAGCGCTCACGCCAGTAGATATATGCTTCTACACAAAGTATTGTCTCACTCATGATATCATTGAGTCTTACCTGTCCAAGCAGCTATAAGCCAGCCAAACTCAAATCCTTCTAGAGTCCATGATTCAAGCTGTACTGTTTCTAGATAACGCACACTATATGGGGCATGATCGATGGATGTAGTTTCGAAGCTAAGCATTCAGAGAAGCACAAAAGCCTCAAATCTCAGAAGCTACAGTGTTTTGCAAGATTCTACATAACCACTTTCCAGATAATTCCAATTTATGAACGTAAGTACTTTCTGTTCGGACAATGGAGCTGCCATTCTTCAGATTATCTAGTAACAGACAGACACACACACACGCACAGACTACCGTAACCCCCTGTACGTGCTACACATGCACCGAAGTTTAATTACAGCTGCCATTGCATGAATTTCAATATTATATTTTGGAGCTAATGCGGACTGAGTACCTTGCAATCATTGAGTTACTGAATATTAGAATTTACAAGGCATATGTCAGCTAGTATAATGGAAAGATTGCAGACTCTGAGGCATTTTTTTGGAAATTCATTGAGTACTCCAGTATATACAGTTATCAACATGGGAAAGAATGCTGAGAGACATCTGGCACTGGTGGATGGATACCTAGTACGAGTAGTGAGTATGTAAACAGTGTCTGTTAGGAAAGCTTAGATGTGTATATACTGCATGACCATCAATAGCAGCGACCATAGAACATGACTGATGGAGAATCTAATGGTATTTAGTCCCAAAGTAATATTCGACACATCTCTAGCACTGTTTATTCTAAGAAGCCAGCTCTAACTCCAGGATGTCAATACACACTGAATGGGTTTGGCTGTACATGTTCTTCTAAGTCTAAACATGATTGATACTGACAAGAGAAAGCTATTATATGCATACCATGACAAACAATAAGGTTACCATTAACTAGGTCATGGGCTGTTGTTGAACATAATGTGCTCATACTTACCTCCTACAACTTAAACTCAATTAAGCTTTAACCAAGAAATTATTTGTCAAGTCACCGAGCTAGTAAGGTCAATACCCACACACTGGCACTACACTCTTGCCAATGAACAACCTGATCATTTACTAATGCAAAACCAGGCTCCTCCTTCACCAATATTTTCTTCGAAAATATTGGAAGGTGAGAGCCTGGTACCAGTAGTCCCATGAGTGATGTACAGGGCAGACATCTGGTAGAGGTGAGTCCACTCAACATTACTCGCTTTTTCCAGAATGCACATGCATGCACTTGCTCCAGTCAGTTGAAATGAGCAAAATTTTTGCCTCTCTAGCTCTGAGAGCTAGACGTAGAAGATGATGGAATTAGACAAGAAAAAAGCAGTCAGTAGTCTGCAACAATTGTCTAAGAAGCAACAGATAAATAGCAGTCTCTCAAATTAGTTTTTTCCTAAACAACGTTAGTGCTTGTAACTTTTGTTTTGTACCTTGGTTTGGTTAGACTATAAGATCAAGACTGGACACAGAACTGAAGTACATCTTGTCTCTTTGCACACAAGAAATGACTTTAAACAAGCGAATGATAGTTTTTTTCAGGCCTTCATCTGTTCGCGGTCACTCCCAGGAAACTTTGACTAGCTAACTGACCCGAATTACATATTACATAGAATAGTACATCATTTATGTGACTACTGGTACCAGGCTCTCTCCTTCATTTTTTTGAAGAAAATATTTGCAAAGGAGAAGCCTGGCCGGGAACAAGGCTACTAGCAGTTTACACATAACCATAGTTTAGAGAAAACTGAAAATGAATGAGAAATAAGCTACGGTTTCAAAACGTTTCGCCTACGTATCAATTCGTCTACACTACCGAAGTGACACAATTACGTAATATAGGTGATGCGCATAATTCTAAAAACGCTTATCACAATAATGCTAAGTAGCTATGCCTTTTTTCTTTTTTATTTACAAAGACAGCTCAAAAACTTGCTTCTTTCAGTCTTTTGATAGCTTATTACCGGCTTATTACAAGCTTCAGTAGGCATAACGTAATGTAGGCGAAATGACTGCAGGCAAAACGTTACCAAACCAGCTATAATACTTTTGTAATTTGTATGCTCAAACAAAATAGATAATATATACATTCATCAGTCAGTAGTCTGTCATCTAAAAATTAAGTATTTTAAATGATGTAGCTCAGCCCGCAATTTACCATCAACATACCTGGCTGACAGAAGAAAAGGCAATGATAGAAGGATCATTAGGACGGGAGATAGGAGCACAGCAACCCCCCATGATAATGATACACAGTAACAGACTGTCACTCTGAGTCACAGTGCAGTTCAGCTCTAGCTCGACCTTGCAAGCTCGGATTTTGTTAAAAGTCAGTCCATGACCGGTCAGCCCGCCTACTATAAATAGTTGAAAAGCATGTGATTGGCACGTGAGTTCAGTGTGCGTATGTGGTATGTACACATGGGGTGGGGGGAGGGGAAGAAGGATAATGTACATAATCTTGATGAGGCCCCCAGATGTAGCTATGTGAGCTAACTAGCTGCATCGATATATCAAATGATTGTTGTGTGCCTATAGCCAATAGCTGCACTGTATGATCATAGGTACACTAAATAGTATTTGTAGAAAGTTGGAAGAGATGTCAGTAGTGTTGACAAAAAGTGCTACATTCAATATAACTAAGACAGAAATAGACAAAATTGAGGTAAATAACTTGAACAAAAAATGATAACTTTAGCTGCTATTTACTAATGCTTGGCTGTATGTGTTCCTCCTCTAATGAATGTGACCATTTCTTCTTGTTGATCAGTAGAAATGCCATGACAAGCGGCAAGTGAAACAAACTAAACTGAAACAACTTCCTAGCCGATTTGAAATCAGAGTCCCTATAGAATCTCCACGCTAGAACGCTCAACCACAAATTGATCGGAAGAGAATCCAATGCAAACCACCACGTAGTCACGTCACACACTGGAGCCAGCGTACAAATGGGGATTGTTGCTAAGCTGTACCTCAGAGCAACTCTCTTGCAGAGATCAGGATTGGTGACGGCCATCATCCTGTAACCGGCTCTAGAATAGTCACCCCTCAAGCTCCAACTGAGAGCATTGAAGTGAGCAAACTGCCAAGCATATAGTAGGCCCGCCAATACTAGAGCACCAGAGTCCAGTGTTCCTGTGCAAGCAGACCAGCCCATCAGAGGAGGGATGGAGCCGACAATGGAGCCTACCCAGGTGTTGACGATGGAGACTCTCTTTAGAGGAGTGTAGGCCAATGTGTAGAGTAGCATGTTGGTGAGACCCAGAGCAGCTGTGAGGGGATTGACAAGGTGCCATAGGATGGTGGCACCTGCTAGTCCGGAGGTGAGACCAAAGAGAGAGGCATGGAGTGGACTGCAAGTGTGTGAGTGTGTATTGAATAGACACATTCATAGGTGTAGGATTTTGGTTGGGGAGGGGGATACCTTAATCAGTGAACATTAATCATACAGAAATAATGCAAATAATAACGTAATATAGGTGATGCGCATAATTCTAAAAACGCTTATCACAATAATGCTAAGTAGCTACGCCTTTTTTCTTTTTTATTTACAAAGACAGCTCAAAAACTTGCTTCTTTCAGTCTTTTGATAGCTTATTACCGGCTTATTACAAGCTTCAGTAGGCATAACGTAATGTAGGCGAAATGACTGCAGGCAAAACGTTACCAAACCAGCTATAATACTTTTGTAATTTGTATGCTCAAACAAAATAGATAATATATACATTCATCAGTCAGTAGTCTGTCATCTAAAAATTAAGTATTTTAAATGATGTAGCTCAGCCCGCAATTTACCATCAACATACCTGGCTGACAGAAGAAAAGGCAATGATAGAAGGATCATTAGGACGGGAGATAGGAGCACAGCAACCCCCCATGATAATGATACACAGTAACAGACTGTCACTCTGAGTCACAGTGCAGTTCAGCTCTAGCTCGACCTTGCAAGCTCGGATTTTGTTAAAAGTCAGTCCATGACCGGTCAGCCCGCCTACTATAAATAGTTGAAAAGCATGTGATTGGCACGTGAGTTCAGTGTGCGTATGTGGTATGTACACATGGGGTGGGGGGAGGGGAAGAAGGATAATGTACATAATCTTGATGAGGCCCCCAGATGTAGCTATGTGAGCTAACTAGCTGCATCGATATATCAAATGATTGTTGTGTGCCTATAGCCAATAGCTGCACTGTATGATCATAGGTACACTAAATAGTATTTGTAGAAAGTTGGAAGAGATGTCAGTAGTGTTGACAAAAAGTGCTACATTCAATATAACTAAGACAGAAATAGACAAAATTGAGGTAAATAACTTGAACAAAAAATGATAACTTTAGCTGCTATTTACTAATGCTTGGCTGTATGTGTTCCTCCTCTAATGAATGTGACCATTTCTTCTTGTTGATCAGTAGAAATGCCATGACAAGCGGCAAGTGAAACAAACTAAACTGAAACAACTTCCTAGCCGATTTGAAATCAGAGTCCCTATAGAATCTCCACGCTAGAACGCTCAACCACAAATTGATCGGAAGAGAATCCAATGCAAACCACCACGTAGTCACGTCACACACTGGAGCCAGCGTACAAATGGGGATCGTTGCTAAGCTGTACCTCAGAGCAACTCTCTTGCAGAGATCAGGATTGGTGACGGCCATCATCCTGTAACCGGCTCTAGAATAGTCACCCCTCAAGCTCCAACTGAGAGCATTGAAGTGAGCAAACTGCCAAGCATATAGTAGGCCCGCCAATACTAGAGCACCAGAGTCCAGTGTTCCTGTGCAAGCAGACCAGCCCATCAGAGGAGGGATGGAGCCGACAATGGAGCCTACCCAGGTGTTGACGATGGAGACTCTCTTTAGAGGAGTGTAGGCCAATGTGTAGAGTAGCATGTTGGTGAGACCCAGAGCAGCTGTGAGGGGATTGACAAGGTGCCATAGGATGGTGGCACCTGCTAGTCCGGAGGTGAGACCAAAGAGAGAGGCATGGAGTGGACTGCAAGTGTGTGAGTGTGTATTGAATAGACACATTCATAGGTGTAGGATTTTGGTTGGGGAGGGGGATACCTTAATCAGTGAACATTAATCATACAGAAATAATGCAAATAATTGTTTTGTTTTGTTGTTTTTTTTTTGGAAGATGGGGTATGGCCACCTTGGTCCCCTTATTCCTATACATACAGGTCACATGTACAATCAATATGACTGTACAAGCAAACCCAGATTATGAGTGAGTGGAGTGAGTTCCATGCAGCCCCAAATCTCCACGTTCTAGTATAGACCATACGAACAGCTGATCCAATTTTAATGCCAGTAGGCTTCAATCATGTATCAAAAAAGCTGAATTTTTTGCAATAAAATATTCTTTTGAGGATCAACCATGCAGCCTCAACACATACACAATTCTCACTTCACAGATTGCCATCAATCTACAAAGCAGCAAAATGTATACTGATCAAAAACTTCTAGCTATAAGGACATTAGAAAATACAATCAAATCAGCTGTATGCATTTACAGCAGCTCACCTAATACGACCTCTCACAAGCACTCTGTTCTTAGTTCTGGCCATCTGTGAATCATACGGTACCTCTATCCATTGGTTGAAACTATTGGCAGCTGCTGAACACAGCGCTGTCCCTGAGGTGGTCCAGAGAAGGGTGCCAAGAGCAAGAGGACCAGGAGCTATGCTGTAGCCAGCCATAGTTGTGAGCACCACCAATGCTAATAGGAAGAATAGAGACTGCATTCATCAGAGTGGAAAGTAATAATAAACTACATGTAAACAGTGGTAAATACATAGGCAAAGGCGTAGGCATTTCATGTGAGTCAACAATGACTACGTACCAGTGAGCCTCGACTTTGATAGCTTGAGATAAATAGACGGCAATTGACTAGGAGTCACTCTTTGCTCTCTCCATTCCTCGTGTTCGGTGTTCTCCTGCACCCTCTCCCCCTCCTGGTAGTGCTCCTTTATAGCCTCATCATCCACTGTCTGTATCTCTTGCCTGCCTACTCTGATCGGTGAGTGACGATTATGGTCAGTAGTCTTGGGTGACGCAGGAACTGATGAGAGGGGCGGCTCCTCTTCATTGAGCTTTGCTTTATTGAGTTCCAACCACGAAGAAGACAACTGAAAAGACCTTAGGTGGTGGAGTAAAGATGCAAATGGCTTCTTAGGAGCTGATCTGAGTCTCAGTGGCTGGAATGAACATTGCATCATGATGTGTCTTCTGCATGATGCTGCATTTTATATAGATAAAAGTCTTCAACATAGCAAATCTACATCTTTCATGCAACACAGGTAATGTTCTTTTACCACAAAGCAGCTCCATACTGAAGAAACCTTATTCACAGGGTAGCTTTGTCCGAAAATTGGATGCACTCCGAATGAGCTTTATTTGGAATCTAACCATGTGTTGATTTCTAAATGATGCGCACCATACGCTCTTGCAACACTAATCTGACTGATGAGAGTGCAGTGATATGGGGAGAAAACTGAAAAAAGGTTCTAAGGGTAAATTTCCTGGAGTTCAACACAAGGAAGCTTTCCAGAGGATTAATTATCTTTTCCAGGTACCTATGCTGACTCTGAATCTGTGGCTACTGTCCTCTGTATTCCTCTGATATTATAAACTATACTATCCATGCTTTTACAGGCAGCCATTGCAGCATTGTCAGTGAGTCCCAGTCAACCTCAACTCTCTCGATTCTATATTCATACATTGAAAAACATCAGCAAGAGACTGGTCTTAAAACTGTAAGCATGCAGTAGGCCGCTCTGCATGATGGTATATGTGTATGCCAGCATCCACACTAAGTGTGTGTTTAATACATGCAGCATGATAATACCTTAAATGCAGCTACTAATTGATTTGCATTGTAGCAATTTGAATGTGCATTAACAGTGTAATAACATTGATTCTCACTTATTAGTGGGTCTTTCTTTAATTTGCCCAGGGATCCAAGCATCAAGAGGATGCTATGTAAATCTTGTGACTCTCTCTTGATATCTGGTGTGACTTGCACTCATAGACTGAAATGTAAGTTACTTAAAAGAATTGATTGGCCATCTTTCTAAGTTTTCTTCTGATAACAAGTCAGTACAACAATTACTTCGTACACATGCAGCTCAGAGACAGAAGCATGTTGTGGTAACCTGTCTCACTTGTGGGACATTGAAGAGGTTCCTCTCCAGTAAGGAGTACCAACTGTGGTCAGAAAATTCAGTGAATGTGTCTACATCGTTTACAGGTAAATATACGTTTACTATTTACTATGTACATAATGTAATGTTGCTTATATCTGAGTCTGTAGGATCATGTCTACATGTACTGTAGAACATGTGAATGTTAGTAGCCCTTTGTTGCTAGACATGTGATGATGTTATGGGTCAGTATGTAACCCTTACTGGCCTGTATGAGTAGACCAGCTCTATTTCCCCTTGACATATTACAGTTTAGATTATAAGGAGGTATTTTTTTATGCAGGAACTAAGTCGTGATTGGAATATATTAGCGCACTAATGAGGATGTGTCTGTGACTGTCAATATGATCTTGATCCCGCACAATGTCATGACGATTGAACAATTTCGGAAAAAATTAGTGACCTATTTACCCATCAAGAGGAAATACATGCAGGTATAGATGGATATACGTACGTATATATATACAACTCTTGTTAATGATTATTTTAAGTTAGAGTTTAATGATGATTACCAACTTGTATGTCTTGTTAGTTTTCACCATCATAATTATATTGTGTATTGGACAATTAGCGTAGCAATAAGCCTCCATCTTATCATAATCATATCCATTGAGTATAACTAGT
This sequence comes from Tethya wilhelma, assembly GCA_964030475.1. NCBI lineage: Eukaryota > Metazoa > Porifera > Demospongiae > Tethyida > Tethyidae > Tethya > Tethya wilhelma. The sequence continues at coordinate 8,423,011 of CAXIPT010000001.1, forward strand.
AGTATACTAAGTGCAGCAAAATTGCTTCGCGCAGTATGCATGATCAAAAGCAATGTTGTTAGCAGCTAAAGCTAGCTAGAATCAATGAATGAATCTGATTGCAGCTTATTATGTAGCTGATTGCCAGTAGTCATGATCATTCTGCAACAGTGCAGCAAGCAGGCAACCAGTGAGCACTCCAAGCTGCTCCAACTAGAGTTTTTCTGTGCCCTTGCATGCACGTGTTCAATGACATCAATTGATAAAGCTCATCAAATTCAAATGTATGAAATACCGGAAATTTTCGTGGGGGAAAATTTTTGCAAATTTTGTGGTTTGGCAGCTTTCCGCGATAATTTTCCCCCACAAAATTTGTAAGGTACGTGGTCGTCATGTAATGTTGAGATACAACCTACGAAAATTTTCCCCGTGAATTTTTATTCCAGACGAAATCGCAAAAATTTTCCCCCACGAAATTTCCCGCTATACGGTACATGACACTTAATTGGCTGCTATGTGCTTCCATAATTTTTGGCCCTGCATGATTACCTGCCTCGCGCTAAGGCACTCGGCAACTAATCAATGTCAAATTCTAATCGATGTTAAAACTTATCGATTTCAAACTAATCGATGTCAAATTCTAATCGATGTTAAAATTTATCGATGTCAAAACCAATCGATGTCAAACTCTAATCAATGTTGAAAATTATCGATTTCAAACTAATCAATAGCAAAACCAATATCAATAAATTAATCAATGTCAAAACCAATCGATGTCAAATTAATCGATGTCAAAACCAATCGATGTCAAACTAATCGATGTCTAAACCAATATTGATAAATTAATCAATGTCAAACCAATCGATGTCAAAACCAATCGATGTCAAATTAATCGATGCCAAAACCAATCGATGTCAAACTAATCGATGTCTAAGCCAATATCAATGTCAAAACCAATCGATGTCAAAACCAATTGACGTCAAATTAATCGATGTCAAGACCAATCGATGTCAAATTCTAATCGATGTCAAATTCTGATCAATGTCCAAACCAATCGATGTCAAATTCTAATCGATGTCAAATTAATCGATGTCAAAACCAATCGATGTCAAATTAATCGATGTCAAAACCAATCGATGTCAAATTCTAATCGATGTCAAATTAATCGATGTCAAAACCAATCGATGTCAAATTAATCGATGTCAAAACCAATCAATGTCAAATTCTAATCGATGTCAAAACCAATCGCTGTCAAATTCTAATCGATGTCAAAACGAATCGTTGTCAAATTCTGATCAATGTCCAAACCAATCGATGTCAAATTCTAATCTATGTTAAAACCAATCGATGTCAAATTAATCGATGTCAAAACCAATTGATCAAATTAATCGATGTCAAAACCAATCGATGTCAAATTCTAATCGATGTCAAAACCAATCAGATGTCAAAACCAATCGATGTCAAATTCTGATCAATGTCCAAACCAATCGATGTCAAATTCTAACCGATGTCAAATTAATCGATGTCCAAACCAATCGATGTCAAATTAATCGATGTCAAAACCAATCGGTGTCGAATTCTAATCGATGTCAAAACCAATCGCTGTCAAATTCTAATCAATGTCCAAACCAATCGATGTCAAATTCTAATCGATGTCAAATTAATCAATGTCAAAACCAATCGATGTCAAATTAATCGATGTAAAAACCAATCGATGTCAAATTAATCGATGTCAAAACCAATCGATGTCAAATTCTAATCGATGTCAAAACCAATCGATGTCAAATTAATCGATGTCAAAACCAATCGATGTCAAATTCTAATTGATGTCAAAACTAATCGATGTCAAATTCTGATCGATGTTAAACTTATAGATTTTTTAAACTAATCGATGTCTAAACCAATATTGATAAATTAATCAATGTCAAATTAATCGCTTTTAAACTAATCTATGTCAAATTAACCAATGTCAAAACCAATCGATGTCAAATTCTAATCGATGTCAAAACCAATCGATGTCAAATTAATCGGTGTCAAAACCAATCGATGTCAAAACCAATCGATGTCAAATCCTAATCGATGTTAAAACTTATACTAATCGATGTCTAAACCAATATCGATAAATTAATCAGTGTCAAAACCAATCGATGTCAAATATTGATGTCAAAACCAATTGATGTCAAATTCTAATCGATGTCAAAACCAATCGATGTCAAATTCTAATCGATGTCAAAACTAATCGATGTCAAATCCTAATCGATGTTAAACTTATAGATTTTTTAAACTAATCGATGTCTAAACCAATATTGATAAATTAATCAATGTCAAATTAATCGCTTTTAAACTAATCTATGTCAAATTAACCAATGTCAAAACCAATCGATGTCAAATTCTAATCGATGTCAAAACCAATCTATGTCAAATTCTAATCGATGTCAAAACCAATCGATGTCAAATTCTAATCGATGTCAAAACTAATCAATGTCAAATTCTGATCAATGTCCAAACCAATCGATGTCAAATTCGAATTGATGTTAAAACTTATATATAGATGTCAAACTAATCAGCAGTAAAGGTCATCAAATTCAAAAGTATAACCGGAACAATTATTGCCAAGTTGGCACCATTTTCATCTGGTGTTATGACACTTAATTGACTGTTACTTCCACAATTTTTGGCCCTGCATAATTACATACCTTGCACTAAGGTGCTTGGCAATCAGCAACAAGCATGTCTGTGCTGCTCAGGACTCTAGTATGGTTGGCTATTTGTTGTCTATTATGGTGAACTTTTGACCATTGGTTGAGCTCTGAATCACAATATTTATGGCTATGAACTCAAATTCTAAACTGCGCATAGATGGTGCATTGCACAGTATGTAGTCTCAGTCATGCTTACATGTATAGGCTTGGCTATAAGATACCAAAATTATTGTCTTTGTTCACATATGAATGAGAGTTTAAATTCCATCATTCCTCCTCTGATCCACACCTACGGTATATTGATGAAGAGATGAGAGGAAGTGAAGCTTATTGTTTGTTCAAGTGTCTTGTGTTATAGTTTGCCTCTGTATGCATGTAACTGACTAATTATACCACCCAGCCCTTGTTCTCAAGCTATATAGGCACCTAAGTGGCTGAGTCAGCCTTTTGCCGATTTATTAGACATTAAGTAGGCATTGGGAGACTTCTTTGTACATCAGCGAGTCATTTTCAAACCTTAATTTAATATGATATGTTGCAGTAATCCAGCCACTTCCCTTGTATGTGGTTTATCATACGTACGGTAGTACGTATAGTAGGAATGGGCCGACCCTCCCATTGACACAATACAAAATGTTGATGCTTATAAACTTTCAAGAAAAGGAAGATTAGCCTTCAAATACATTTTATAACCTCCCCCATACAGTTTTCTTACTGTATTAACGAAGAAAACTGGCAGAAAGTCTCTAGAGTACTCTGGAGAGAGCGCTGGCGAGAAGCCACAAGAGTGCAATTTTGTTCTCCTTCCTTGCTTCCTTCCTTCCTAACTGACTTACTTGAACACGATTTCCAGACAAACAAAAGGCATTGAGCCAACTTTGACCATATAGTGGGACTTCATTTCATGCACAGTACGTCCTTTTCGACTCGTTTGCTGGCAAAAAGGCAGCAAACAAAATCTAGGCAGCTTTGAAACTCTCGATATAAAATACTGTACTTTTTATAATTTTAGCAATTTTGATGTAGGTAAAGGTTGTCAATAGACCACGTGGTTTGCATGCATATAATGCGCATGCGCATCAAATGTACACGTCTGCTTTTGTATGGACTGACTAGTATCTGCTGTGTAATTGTCTCCATCCAATTGATCACCTTGGTGTTTTAAAAAGTGAATGAACAAGTAGTAAAAATTTTATAAAAATGAGAAGTGTAGGAATGGGCACAGTGTGGTAAAAAGCAATAAAACAAGGCAAGTCTTTGAATTTCGGCACATGACTACTTCATTTTTTTGCCCTACTCTTTGTGTATTTACATTTTAAATGCTTGTTACGTACTTCATCCAAAATTAGTGAAGTGATTGCTTGCATTGACTCATGATCGAGCCAAAGACTTGCCTTGTTTTATTGCTTTTTACCGCACTGCCCATTCCTACACTTCTCATTTTTATAAAATTTTTACTACTTGTACTTATTAGTGCCATAGCCGCTTTCATTGTATGTTACTATCCACACAGTGTAGTAGACTTTGCTTTCGGGAGTTCATTTTGTGCCAAGTCAGTGCAAGACCCCCTCAATCTGTTCAACAATTAATGGTTAAGTTTTAAATTATTCACGGGTCAGTTTTAATTCTACACTATAAGTCACACCCAGTTATTAAGACCTCTCCTCTATAGTTCACTATATTCTCAAGAACTTTTACATTGACTGTGGTTGTGCTGGTCTAAATTTCTCCATAAGCTAGGCCTATACCATATAGTGGGTAAATTTGTTTATATGAGTGCATGTGCATATAAAACTTTTTGGCAATTTTTTAATTTGGCAAATTTGAAGAAAAATTCACCAATTCACCAAATTTACCCGCAATACGGTATATCTGGTTCAAAATTATTGTTCCATAAATATCATTCTTTAAGACATGTTTAGCGAACAAACATGTAAGAAATCACAATCAAACATCCCTCAGTTTTGCTTTTGAGATATAGTGTCAACACACTCACACATACACTAGGAATTTAAGCTGGAAAAAAGAGTACAAAGAGCAGGTTTTTTATTAACAGTGACAAAAAAAAAAAAAGAATTTAAAACCTGCACTAAGTCAACACAAAATATGCATGTATATAGTAATGCAATACTACATATTCCACATAATTTATTCACAAACGTAATTACCACTAGAGACACAAGACTACACATGTGTCAAACTCTCTTCTGTCGAATTCTCAGGTGATAAGGGACCAACTACACTGTAGGTGACTACTGTAGGCCTTTGCTTTTTCGGTCGTGGGTTTGGTGGTATATAGCGCTCGTAATTGGAAGTGGATAAAGAGTCAAGAACATCTAGTTCTCCTCTTAACCTGCTAAAATCACCACTTTGTACATGTCCCTCCTCTCCAGATGTTAATGGTGTGCTAATTTCATTTGTGCCATCTGTTTCTTTCTTCTGTGTTCCACGTGTACTCTTAGTCAGTGTACGACTTCTTCTCAATGAATTCATCTTTCGTATGAAGGAAAGATTCTTCAGAAAGTAGGTGTAAATGTGATAAATAAGGATGACAACAAAAAGTGCAAAGGCAATGCTTGTTGATATGTATGCCAAATAAATTAGACTGTTGCTATTTTCTTCGAGGAAGTAAAGACTAGTGGCAGCAAATATGAGAAGATTATAAAGAAAAGCACCTTCCAAGACATTAAGAAATCTCTTTTTGTAAATCCTGCTGTTTAACACTTCTTTAAGCCCAAATAAGCTCCCAATCATTACAACAATAGCATATAATGGTGTCTTGGAATCTTGAAAAACGTTGAGTGCTGAAACTAAATAAAGAATACCTCTAGCAATAAGTAACAGTCCAGTCCAGTAGCGATGCCTTTCAGTGAAGGGAGCATTGTAAGCATCCATGAATGAGTTCAAGCGGACATCTCGAATCCATCTTGTGAGTTTTCTACTTGGGCAACGAAGTAGCCACTGCCAAAAGAACAGTAGCATTATGTATGATAGAATAATTAAGAAAACAAGAATAGCAACTATGAAGAGAGGCATGTGTTTTCTTTCAAGATAAGGCACATTGCTGTCAATAAGCCAAGCTAGCTTTGTAAAATCTGAGTGATCTGTGCGAATGGTCAAAGTTGTGAATGACAGTCCTGCAATAACCGTCCGAACAAGCTTGGTAAAAGATAAAAGTATAAGGGTAGCCAGTACAGCAATTGGATTTCTCTTCGAGAGAAGCTTAGCAAAATAGGTGCTGTACTTGCTAAAAACCATCACCATAGCCACTAGAAATATTATGTACAGTGGGAAAACAAATTGTAACCAGACTTTTGCATATTCATTTAATCCATCGTAAAAACAGGTCTCGAATCCAAAGTCAAGATTGAGCCAGGCTATAAAGATTGAGAGTACATTTGCCCTCTTGAATGGAAGCATAGTAGCACGGTTTGCTCCAACAATGTTAGCATAAAAGATGAGGGCATCTATTGTACCAACAGCCACTGTTAGGTTAAAGAGTAGAAGAAAGCCAACAAGTGCTATGCCAGCTATAATAAAGACTATCAATAAGGCTAGCCAGTTGTTGGAACAAGGTAGACAACGGGAACTTCCAAATGCCTGGCTAAGATTGTCTGAACAAGTGCCACACAGTATCCCAGTACGATTGAAAGAACACTGTGCATCTGAACTGCCCTCTACACTTAAGTCAATATGAATTTTTTCATCGGAAGGTTGGCAATAGTCAAACGGGCAATTAGGATAGGTGATGTACTGGATGTCTTCGGCTGTAGCATTAACCACAGACACCCAAACACTTCCGACTCTTGTCACCAGTCCAGTGTTGGCTGAACAATTTGTAATAAATTCGGGGCTAAGAGTATCATCACATGTACACTCTGTCCCTGTGTCCATGAACCCTGGTGGACAAGGAAGTAAAAGTATGTTGAAATCAGTTCGTGATATGCCAATGTCATTGCAGGGACCATCGCTAGCATACAAAGACAATACATCAGTTTTCTGTTGTGAGGAGTGTATGTTGTACTGCAAGTCTGAGCATTCGGTGGAGTTCTCAGTGCTCTGTATGGATTGACCATCATCTAGCCCGAGTCGATCAGATAGATATGCACCAACAAAAGAATTAGGGACTGTATTGTTGGCTTGGTCAACAGCAGCAAGTGATATTTTCGTACTTTCTCCCCTTCTTATGGAAATGGTAGGTGGTTGGACACTACAGTCAGGTGTGTTGTTCTTGCAGATGCAAATTCGTACTGGATCAGACTTCACCTGAAGATGAAGATCTCCTCTTTGGATGTTGGTAACATTGAGAAGATATGATATGGCATCAACGTTGAGCGGTGTCAAATTTGTATACTGTGTGACGCGAAAAATCTCTGAAAATGAACTCACTTCACATCTGTCCAGCAACCCTCCATAGATATTGTCTCCTGTAATGGTAGCAGTGTTGTTGATATAGTAGGTATTTCTAATGTTCAAATTTGGTAAAGATACTGAGTGTAGGTCTAAGGTCTGGAAAAAGCATTCGGCTGCTATAAACTGTGTACGGAAAGGAATCGCACTACAAGCACCAGAGTTGGTATCATCAGCGATGTACAAACCTTCTCCGTAATCTGCTGTGTTGTCAACAATCTCCAGCCTAATCCAAGTGTCATTGTCCATGTTATTGCAGAGTACGTGTCCTGTACATTCAGATCGGAATTTAACAATATACAGTTTAGCATTCAGTTCCAAGTACATTGCACCACCATTTTTTGCAAAATTATTTGCTACACGTACAGAACCATCATTCACGTTTATTGTTGAGCTCACAGAATAGAACCCACCACCGTTTGTTAGTGCCAAGTTGTTTGAAATGTGTGCTGTCCCATTGAAAGTGAGCTGGCTTCGATAGAGGAAGAAACCACCTCCACTAATATTAGCCACATTGTGTGATATATTAACAGAACCATACATATAAATGTTCGATTCTTGGGCTGAAATACCACCACCTATCCTTGCAGTGTTGTTTATGATGACGGTAGAACCCTTGAAAAATATTTCACCTTGAAAAATTGTCATTGCTCCACCTTCTTGAATCAGCTGTGAGCTACTAGGATGAATATTGTTCATGAACAGGGTATACCCAGAAAAAGTGATGTTACTAGCAAAGGAAAACACAGACCCAATGTTATCGGTAATTGTTGTGTAGCCGATAACTGTTACTTCACTCTTTATGATGTGAAACACACTTGTATTAGCAGTATTGTTTGTCATAACAACCGAGGTACAGAAACAATTGTCAAGTTCAACATACAAGGCACTGCCTATTTCACCCTTGTTTTGATAAAACTGACTTTCAGAAATATTTGTACTGAATGTATCAAAGCTATCAATAGCACCGCCTCCAAAAGTTGCTGTGTTGCCTACAAAAATGCTGCCAGAAATGACAGTAGTACTGTTCAGTAGTGACTCAATTGCACCCCCAAACCCCCTCTGACTGTATGCAGAGTTGTTAGTAAAGGTACTATTGTAGATGTAGAGTGTCGTGTATCCATCGTATATCCCTCCACCTAGCACATCGGCAACATTATTAAAGAACGAGCTCTGGTTAATCAAAATTTCACTCCTCAAACTAAAAATGGCTCCACCTTCTGCTGCAGTGTTGCCGTCAAATGTCGAAGTCAGAATTAGAACGTTTGCACTATCTAAAACAACCATTGCACCTCCACCAGGTGTTGAGAATGATTCAAATGGATCCATGACTTGGCCACCAGCATTTGAGGTAAATGTACAATCAACTATAGTTGCATCATTGACAGACTGAAGGTACAGTCCACTGCCATGTCTACCCTGACCATTTAGAATGGACCTCTGGACCAGCAGTTGAGTGACTGAATCAAACCTGTTTCCACCACAACCGTTGAATTGAATGTCACTAATGGTAACATTCGTGACATTTTGGAAAATGAAGCTTATCTGCTCACCACATGTGACTTCAGTTTCAGAAGAAGAATCGTTAGCTTGTATTGATATCTGCACATCCATACGATCTTGGATGGTAAAATTCAAGGAGAGACTGTGGTTTCCAGGTAACACAAGTAACTCTATGTTGCTACTATTGGCAAAATGCTCATTTGGATGAGCAGCATACTCAGAAAGAGTGAAGCATGGTTGTAAGGAGCCACATGGTGTGCTTGTTGAGGGTGTGACGTAAAATGTATCAGCTGAGGTGTACGAATATTGTGTACCTAACATTAGGTACACTATCAGTAGTAGTACACTATGCCTTTTCATTTTGAAAGGTAAACACCAAGGAGTTATATGACCTGATCCCGCGTAATGTGTGTGCAAGGTACAAATTTATATTTGAAGAGGACAAAACAAAAGCAATACATTTACAAGCTATGTAGATGTTTGTAGACAACTAATAGATGTACATTAAATGGTAGTGATGATGAAATACCATGTGAGTCGCTTGCTTACCTGATTCAAAATTAGTAGCTACTTCATCCTGTGACTCTCATCTCTATACTGTACATAACGTCACTGTGGATGAATAAGTACTGCTGCTGCTGCACACAAGTTATGTTGACTATATATAGCTGTTCATGATTGTACCATGTAACAATGGAGTGTCTATATTAGACCAGATTTGAAACTTGACAATGTGTTACTACAATCACAACACGTGATGCCGACTCCAGTCTCAGTATACTACATTACCATTTTTGTAAGGCCTAAAACAATGCTATTAACCATTACAATAGCTATAGACTGCATGCATGGGTCCAATGGTCCTAGCTATATACAAAGTGCTCTCATTATGTATTAGTGGCTTTATAGCAATCTTTTTGATGCAATATTTGAAACGAGTTTGCACTGATTCTTCTGTATTAGATTATAACAATGATGTGTATGCTCAAATCAAATAAGTTCTATTAAAGCTCTGTGGTGTGGTACAGAGTATCTTTACCATCAAGTTCTATTGTGGGAGTGGTAGACATTGACCTTGTTTGTTCCTTGTCATCGATATCTTCAGAGTTTGAATGAATAATTTCGTACTTACTGAGTTCAATGTACTTCTTTTGGCCCATACCGCTAGGTGTTTCATGCAGCAATAGCCAAATAATCGGTTGTCGTGTAGAAGTGGCATGCTTCATTGTAGACTTTGAGCGGCCACAGCAAATGTGTGTGCAACTAACCACCAAACAGAGGCAACATATGCACAGTAATAGGCACACTCCTACGACTGCCATGATGAAAATTCCCAGTGAGAATGGAAATAACCCAAAGAGCTTATCATCGCCATCTGTTGGTGTAGTAGTGTTTGGATAAGGCTCCATTGTGCATACCAGTCCTATGTCGTGTTTGTGTAAGCATGTGTGGTTAGCAGTTGTGTTACTGGGGCAGGAGACGAGGGTTTCGTGATGGTCCTCACATTGGACACCCGCTATCCAAATTGGTCCAGTACCAGCTTCATATCCTAAGAGGTCAGTTGTACCAAACCTAGATGCCCTTTCATATCCCAGTTCACGGCAGGTCACATCTGCATCTATCTGTTCAAATAGCTCCCCACACACTGTTCTCCACTGGCCATTAATGAAGACCTCCAGTCTTCCATCAGTGATGTTAGGATCAGCCGATAGGCCTCCTACTAGTCTCACTGTGCCATATGCAATGGAATGATTGCACTTTACTCTTAGGGTAGTATGTGTAGCACATGGTTGTTCTGTGGGCAGTCTTGAGCCAGCTGGTGTGTCACAAATGGTGTGGTTTGTAGAGGAAAGACATGTTGCATTTTTAACGTTGTTTGTGCTTGTATTTACAAATTCAACACTGCTAGCTTCAGTGTAGCCGAGCTGGTTGCATATATAATCTCCAGCATCTATTTCATCCAGTTGTTCATGAATGAATACTGCTCTCCATTCCCCATTGCAGTTCACCTCTACCTGACCCTCAGAACGGTATGCTCCACCTTGCAAACGTACCACCGGAGAATCTCGTGAATCACTATCTGTCAACTGAAGAGGATCACACTCCACTGCAATATCTGAGAAGTGGTCACAGTCATGTACCCCAATCCCAGCATTAGGACAGGACAGAATATGCAGCAAGTTTTCGTCTGTACAACCGACATCGTCCAGCCAAATAGGACTCTCAGCCTCTCCTTGGTCGTGGATTGAATGAAACGCTGTAGCAAACCTCACAGCTCCTTTGAAACCAAGCTGTCGACAAGCTACATTAGCATCTCTATGGTCAAAGGTGTCATCACATATGGTGCCCCATTCACCGTGGATGAAGATCTCAAGACGACCAGCTGTTAGCGAAGGATCTGTGAAATTGTCACCTCTGACTAGACGAAGATCTCCATGACTTTGAGCTATTGAATGTCTCACAGTGGCGAGCCATGTGAACAAGATTGTGACAAAAAGTGAGCCCATTTCCACTATATCCTTAAATTTGTCCAAGAAGTCGTTGTTAGAAGTTGTACTACAATATAGTGTCCAAGTACAATCTAGCTCTCTTGCTTTCTGAAAGAGCAGACTTGTCCTCAGTACGTACAATACACTTGATCAGTCTGACCTAGCAACAATTAAACTTTGTGTCTATTCAAAATTGCATTTCAATAATAAATTTATGCAACTTAACTATCTTTTTATACGAGTATATCTAATGTAAACATACATGTTTGTACTATGGTATCAAATTCTTGCTGACATCCTGTGAACTGACTTGTGGCTTCATGGAACTGTTTCTTGGAATTGAATATCTATAGTATGGGTGATATTACACACCCTGGGGTTATCATCTGTTAGTTTCCATTACAAATAGTATATGGTATGCTTTGTACTCTCGGTGTCTATGGCTTGTACAAATTAAAGGTTCCTGTAACTTAATAATGATTGCGTGGACATATTTGGCCTCACAGCAGTCCCCATGGAGGCTCTGTTGTCAAGTTGATGCGGAAAACTATAAAAATGTTGCAACAGGATACTATAGCTATTTAAGGATCATTCCATTTTTATTGTACAATAAATTGAAAGCATGCAGCTGCATGTATCATCTTCTGCTATAAACATGCCATGATAGGTAAAGATGGGCACAAAAGAAAACTTTAAAAACAATACAGAGTTTCACTAGCATTCAGTCGTGACGTCCTTTACCACACGATAACTAACCACAGCTCAGTTTGTTCAAAATGGCTACTCAAAGCTCCGTTTCACTACAGGCCGAAGCTCCCGAAGAGAACATTGGCTTGCCTCCTGGTCGTTACAATGCCGTGGGAAGATCCAGTTCAGACGTACGAAGGCACCAGATAACGAGTGTTGAAGCTGATATGTCCATTGCTGAGAGTAACACGAACCGACTACAATACTCTTCCAAAACCATCACTAACGTGGCCTTTTCAGTTTTTGGGGAACTCCGACAGCTAAACCAACTTGTTGACGTGACGATAAAGGTGGAAGACAGCGAGTTTGCCGTACACAGAGTGGTTTTGGCTGCTACCAGTCCCTATTTCAGGGGCATGTTTACAGGTGTGTTGGTAGTTTACATACACAACATGTGTTTGTGTTTCGTACTGCATACCTGACATTGGCACTATTGTATTCGTTTCCTCCTGTATAATGTTACAGGAGAGCTCTCAGAGAGTCGTCAAGATGTCGTGGTGCTGAAAGAAGTGGACTCTTCGGCTGTTGAACTTCTCATTGGTTTTGTCTACACTGGGAGCATTGAAGTCACAGAGGACAACGTCCAATCCCTACTCCCGGCCGCTAACCTGCTCCAACTCACAGAAGTCAGAGATGCTTGTTGTAACTTTCTCAAGCAGCAGCTCGATCCATCCAACTGCCTTGGTTTCATGGCCTTTGCTGACCTCCATTCTTGTCCCGATCTCTTCTCAGCTTCTCAACGCTTTGCTCAGAAACATTTCCCCGAAGTGAGAGTATCTGAGGAGTTTGTTCATCTCGAAGCTAGCACGGTCATCGAACTAATCTCGAGCAATGACCTGGGTGTTCTCTCGGAAGAGGATGTCTTCGAGGCAGTTGTACAATGGGTGAAACACGACAAGGAGAACAGAAACCATCATCTTCCCAACCTCATCCAACACGTCCGCTACGAGCTCCTCTCCAGCAACTACATCTTGAAGCACGTCGCAGAAGAAGAGCTGCTCAACTCCAACCCATCCTGTAAAGACTTCATCATCAACGCCCTCAAGTATCGCCTCATGTCGCCGTCAGAGAGAGTGGCCTTGTCTGGGAGAGAGTCTGTGTCCAGAGTGCGTATTGGTGGTCCACAGTCCATCCTGGTCGTGGGCGGACAGGCACCGAAGGCCATCAGGAACATCGAGATTTACGACGTAAAGTCTCATCTGTGCAAATCAGGGCCAGAGTTAATTATTCGCAGGTGTCGGTGTGGTGTGACTGTGTTGAATGGATCGGTGTATGCAGTGGGAGGGTTTGATGGTACATCTAGAGTAAGGTGGGTACCTGTGTGTGTGTAATGTTGTTAGTTGTAGCAAGTATGGACAGATAGAATTGATGATAATCTCATTTGGGTAGACTGAAGTCTTTCCCTCTGTCTGAGCTTCACGCTTGCTACAGTGTGTGTGTGTGTGTGTGTGTGTGGCTGGCTAGGTGTTTACATTCAGGGGTATTGAGTATTTCAAGGACAGAGTTTAGTGGTTAAGGATCAAAAGAGAGTTGCATGTAACATGCAACTCCACCTGGTGTATTACAAATGTAGCTACATGTACCAGTTAATGCTATAATTATTGAGTGCACTACTGTTCTTCTCTGACACCTGCGCACACACACACACACACACACACACACACAGATCAGTTGAACAGTTGGATCTCGACAAGGGTTGGTGGGTGATGATGGAGTCCATGTTGTCTCGTAGGAGCACTCTGGGAGTGGCAGTGCTCGATGGGGAGCTGTATGCTGTGGGGGGCTTTGATGGAACCAATGGGCTGGACACTGTGGAGAAGTACAACCCTGGTAAACACATACAATGCCACATGTTGTGTATTATATCCCAGAATATCATGTTATGCACTGTGACCATGTGCTACTAGCAGTGTGCTGTCATGGTTTAGTAAGTGCTTGTGTATCAAGTTTCATGGATACTTCCAATATAATTAACCTTCAAGCCAGAGAGGTTGCCACCAGCATGAGAACAATGGCATGGATCACCAAGCCAAAACTCATTCAGTTTGCAAGCTTCTATGTACTATAATGTGCCTATAAAGCTATTGCTGTGATCTTTCCTCCATCCAGAGACTAAACAGTGGGTGAATGTAGCTTCAATGAGCACCCGTCGTTCCAGTGTTGGTGTGGCTGTCCTCAATGGCTATCTCTACGCCGTGGGTGGCTATGATGGTGTGGCCAGACAGTGCCTCAACTCTGTGGAGAGATACGACCCCAAGAACGACGAGTGGACCCAGACGGAGCCCATGAACCAGCGGAGGAGTGGGGCTGCTGTGGCGGTGCTGGACAACATGCTCTATGCCATCGGAGGTCATGATGGACCTGACATCAGGAAGAGTGTGGAGAGGTGAGGAGGACAGGACACTTAGCCTTGGTCCCAGAGGGGGCCTGGGAATGAGGCTAGAGGATACTAGTTTTTTTATGTGCGTGACATTGTGTGAAATCGATACAATTCTGTAGACCGTATAGCAGGAAAGCCTCATGGTGTCAAACTTTCGCGGATGTCTCTAGTCAAACATTTTGCTGTTTAAGTTTCGCGGATGAGCTGTGCAAGCCCATACGTAAATACTTTACGGAGAATTTTGTAGATAAAAACTTTGCAGATGGATTGTGATCCGCAAAAACCACAAAAGTTAAACCCCGTGTAACTTTCCCGCTATACGGTAGTTGGAAATCGTAGGGGGTAACTTGACAGTAAAGTCTAAAATTATCATCAAATTTAGATCCACAAATATTTAGGCCAGGGAATATGCTGTGTTGTGGTTAGCAGATTGCCAAGTTGTAAAATTGCATTATATTATACCAGTCCCAAGTCTCATAGTCATTGTTCACCTTTCATTCTTCTATGCTACCTTGTTTCTTCTGTCCACACCCCCTTTAGATACGATCCCAACACGTCCCAATGGAGGCGTGTCCCTGACATGTCCACCCCTCGGAGGAACGCAGCGGCAGCCGTGGTCCACAACCTCCTCTACATCGTCGGGGGTGACGATGGCATCATGAACCTCTCCACCATCGAGGTGTTTGACCCCCTCTACGAGAGCTGGAAGTTTGCCGATGGCAGACTCACTCACGGACGCAGCTATTCTGGCGTGGCGGTTGTTGATAAGCCTGCTGATCTTCTTCCATCTTGAATGATTACATAGACAATTACAATAACTGGTGACAAGGACCTCTTGACCTGGTATTGTAGGTGTTTGACAAGCTTGTATTGTTTTATACCACTTTTCATTTACGTACGATTATACACAGTATATTGCTGCATCACAAACTCTTGCTATAATCATGACATACAAAAGAAATTATATCCACAAAAGACTACCATTACCAGTAAAAATGTAAATTTCTACTAATTTCCTTACGTATATAGCACTGAAGAAGGAAAAACAGCCACATGTAGTGTACGTATGTAAACGCAATCATTATGAATAGGTAATTGACTATGATTGGCCACGATCTGGTTCTGGTAACTCGTGTATCTTCACATTACTTGAGGAAATGCCTACGGAGCTGAGGATAATACATAACAAACTAATAGCATAAACCTCGTAAGGTTACTGTTGAAATTTTCTCAAACTGAAGTTTATCTGGTTTGAGAATGCCTCGAGAAAAATTTGAAAAATTTATTCAAGGACAGAGTTTAGTGGTTAAGGATCAAAAGAGAGTTGCATGTAACATGCAACTCCACCTGGTGTATTACAAATGTAGCTACATGTACCAGTTAATGCTATAATTATTGAGTGCACTACTGTTCTTCTCTGACACCTGCGCACACACACACACACACACACACACACACAGATCAGTTGAACAGTTGGATCTCGACAAGGGTTGGTGGGTGATGATGGAGTCCATGTTGTCTCGTAGGAGCACTCTGGGAGTGGCAGTGCTCGATGGGGAGCTGTATGCTGTGGGGGGCTTTGATGGAACCAATGGGCTGGACACTGTGGAGAAGTACAACCCTGGTAAACACATACAATGCCACATGTTGTGTATTATATCCCAGAATATCATGTTATGCACTGTGACCATGTGCTACTAGCAGTGTGCTGTCATGGTTTAGTAAGTGCTTGTGTATCAAGTTTCATGGATACTTCCAATATAATTAACCTTCAAGCCAGAGAGGTTGCCACCAGCATGAGAACAATGGCATGGATCACCAAGCCAAAACTCATTCAGTTTGCAAGCTTCTATGTACTATAATGTGCCTATAAAGCTATTGCTGTGATCTTTCCTCCATCCAGAGACTAAACAGTGGGTGAATGTAGCTTCAATGAGCACCCGTCGTTCCAGTGTTGGTGTGGCTGTCCTCAATGGCTATCTCTACGCCGTGGGTGGCTATGATGGTGTGGCCAGACAGTGCCTCAACTCTGTGGAGAGATACGACCCCAAGAACGACGAGTGGACCCAGACGGAGCCCATGAACCAGCGGAGGAGTGGGGCTGCTGTGGCGGTGCTGGACAACATGCTCTATGCCATCGGAGGTCATGATGGACCTGACATCAGGAAGAGTGTGGAGAGGTGAGGAGGACAGGACACTTAGCCTTGGTCCCAGAGGGGGCCTGGGAATGAGGCTAGAGGATACTAGTTTTTTTATGTGCGTGACATTGTGTGAAATCGATACAATTCTGTAGACCGTATAGCAGGAAAGCCTCATGGTGTCAAACTTTCGCGGATGTCTCTAGTCAAACATTTTGCTGTTTAAGTTTCGCGGATGAGCTGTGCAAGCCCATACGTAAATACTTTACGGAGAATTTTGTAGATAAAAACTTTGCAGATGGATTGTGATCCGCAAAAACCACAAAAGTTAAACCCCGTGTAACTTTCCCGCTATACGGTAGTTGGAAATCGTAGGGGGTAACTTGACAGTAAAGTCTAAAATTATCATCAAATTTAGATCCACAAATATTTAGGCCAGGGAATATGCTGTGTTGTGGTTAGCAGATTGCCAAGTTGTAAAATTGCATTATATTATACCAGTCCCAAGTCTCATAGTCATTGTTCACCTTTCATTCTTCTATGCTACCTTGTTTCTTCTGTCCACACCCCCTTTAGATACGATCCCAACACGTCCCAATGGAGGCGTGTCCCTGACATGTCCACCCCTCGGAGGAACGCAGCGGCAGCCGTGGTCCACAACCTCCTCTACATCGTCGGGGGTGACGATGGCATCATGAACCTCTCCACCATCGAGGTGTTTGACCCCCTCTACGAGAGCTGGAAGTTTGCCGATGGCAGACTCACTCACGGACGCAGCTATTCTGGCGTGGCGGTTGTTGATAAGCCTGCTGATCTTCTTCCATCTTGAATGATTACATAGACAATTACAATAACTGGTGACAAGGACCTCTTGACCTGGTATTGTAGGTGTTTGACAAGCTTGTATTGTTTTATACCACTTTTCATTTACGTACGATTATACACAGTATATTGCTGCATCACAAACTCTTGCTATAATCATGACATACAAAAGAAATTATATCCACAAAAGACTACCATTACCAGTAAAAATGTAAATTTCTACTAATTTCCTTACGTATATAGCACTGAAGAAGGAAAAACAGCCACATGTAGTGTACGTATGTAAACGCAATCATTATGAATAGGTAATTGACTATGATTGGCCACGATCTGGTTCTGGTAACTCGTGTATCTTCACATTACTTGAGGAAATGCCTACGGAGCTGAGGATAATACATAACAAACTAATAGCATAAACCTCGTAAGGTTACTGTTGAAATTTTCTCAAACTGAAGTTTATCTGGTTTGAGAATGCCTCGAGAAAAATTTGAAAAATTTTCTCTAATTATCCGACCAAATTTGAAATATCAAACACCTTTGAAGAACAGTCATTCTCACTGTTCTTTTGGTTACTTTTCCAGCTTCCTATCCTTACCAATCAAAAGTTAGCTCACAGTATGTCAAGTATTGACCATAAGACAGCATGCATGGCCTATCAACATCATGAATCTGATTAACAATTAATCAATTGAGTGCATATCTACCGGAGGCAAACTCAAACTAGACTGGACTTTACATATCTGCTTCTGGCGAGGGAATTTGTAGGGATATAGTATACCTTATGTCAAGAGGTGTGAAGAAGATGAACTGTCTGTGAGATTGACATTCGGCAAACTCCATCATTAATTTCATACTCTTCTTACGGTTCTCCATATCCTATGAATCAATAGCTGTCTAGTAAGGCATTGATACATGTACATTGAGTGCATGCATATGTTCATACATACTATGCACATAGCCCACACACCGGCCGACTTACCATAAAAACATCAAACTCATCCAAACATCTGAAAGGGGCTTCGATGGCATCCCAAAGAGAAGTAATAAAACAGACAGTAGCAAAAGACCTCTCTCCACCGGACAAACTCTTCAAATCCTTGCTGGACTGACTGTTGCCATGTGAGTTGACAATGATGTCAAGAGTACCAGCCCTTCCAGGTTTATCAGCAAACTGAAGCTTTCCATCAAAATTTCGTTCTTGGAGGAAATGCATGAAGAACGTTTTTGTTCGTTCCATTGTCCTCCACTTGAAAGAGCCATAGAGCTTAGTCCGCATTTCCAGTCCTTTCTTCAGCTCCTGTATAGAACAGTTTGAAAGAGACGGCTTGTCACTAGACAAGACAATAGTAGTATATACCCACAAAGAAAAAACTCCAACTAAATTCCCAGCAAACTTATAGTTTCTCTGCCATGCAACTTACATCTCTGGCTTTCCTTGCTTCTTCGATCACAGTCATCCTACTCTCATATTGCTCCATTGCTTCAACATACTTGAGGACTATAGCATCTTGCTCATCCTCTGATGGCTGGTCCTGTAGAAACCTGGAAATGGCTTTGACTTCACGTGATAGGTCAGATTCTGATCTGTCTGTCTCAATACGTTCACCAACTGCTGATTGTGTGCTTCGGTGAACGTCTAGTTGAATCTCTCCTAACTCTGCTTCTTGTTTTCGGAGAGAATCTTGTACCTCATCCAACCTTTTCTTGGAGGATTGAAGTTTTTGCTCCGCTTGTTTTCTGATATGAGATAGTTCATTGAGATGATCCTATAAGAATTGCGATCAGCGTTAATGTATTCCTGCCATGTAACCTGTGTGGACTTACACGTGCTCTTGACAAGGTTTCTGCTGCTATGTCAACCTCACTCTGGCACTGATCTTTCTTAGTGCGGCACTGGAATCTGGCCTGCTCAAGTTCTTGTAGACTCCTGAACTTGGTCTCTCTATCATCCAAAAGATGATTGATGGTATCTCCGACTTCTCTAATCTCTGATTCCTGAGTGTTGAACACACAAGTGATAACACACTATCATGTATGTGAAGGAATGTGTGTTTGAGAATAGACTCACATAGGTAGCCACATCTTCCACTTGACTTTCCATATTCTCTTGAATGGTATTCAATTCAAAGATCCTTTGCTCCCACTTGTTCTTTTCCTCCTGTTTTCTCCTCATCTGTTCCTTCATTCCAGTGAGGCTATGTTGACTCCTTTCTAAATCAGCTCTCAGTTGAGAACCAATTGCTCTAAGTTCCCGAAGAGAGGAATCAAGATCTGCCAACTTAGCATTTTCTTCTCTGAAAAAAATTGATGGTTATAGTCTATTGTGCTAAATGCTGTTAACCCACAATACCATATAACTCCAAATTTTCATGGCACAATATTTTCAGGATTTTTGTGATCGGACAGTATAAAATTATCATGAAAATTTAGAAAACCATAATTATAATTATCGGTAATATAATTTCAGAGATCAGAATTCACGAAAGTTAGCTCTAAATAGCAATGGTAAACTTTTCATAAACTTTTTGTGCAGGAGTTATATGGTATGTTATAGTGTGGATAGTTGGCTCATCATATTTGGGCATTGGCAGCTAACAGCAAATAGGGTCTACATCAATGCAACATAATTATTTTTATGGAGGGAAATTTGATTCAAATTATCATGGTATTGCCATTACAGTGCATTATCTCTGAGATTTGCATGATCATGAAACATCAAGGAGGTTAGCTGAGGTACATCTCACACCTTATAGTATCTTCCACACTGGACTGGATGATGCCAAACTTCCCCCACTTGTTGGAGTAGTAGGCATGAGGGAGCACCTCATCTCCATCAATGGTCCACGCTGCCCTGGCACCTCTGGGGCGCTGGTGGGTCATCACATGCCTCGCTTCCTCGCCCCTCTCTATGAGCAGCATGCGCTCCACTGAGCACTGGTCAATGAGGACATTCACAATGTCCGGGTCACTCACATCCAACACATCCACTATGGTAGGGTAGGCACACTGGGGTCTCTGTGGGTATGTATGTATGTATGTATGTATGTATTCAATACATCCACTATGGTAGGGTAGGCACACTGGGGTCTCTGTGGGTATATAATGTCATGTAGAAACTAACTCCATACATAATTTTCCATCAATCAGCACAAAAAAAAAATCATTCATTGATTATACGATTGTCACTCACATTTTTCGACACATCATACATCTGATCTGAGAAAGGACTAGTGATACACTCTGGCTTCTTGTATTGACCACCATAAACAGAACGGACAATTTGTTTGAAAACGGCAGCATCTTTTTCATTGTCGACGACAAACGCTCTGAGTGTGCTCCTCTTCACTGCCTGTTCTACAGCACACGACCACCTGTAGTCCTTCAGGTTGATCTTAGCACCGATGGGTCCTTTGGGAGGATGGCGGAAACGATCATGGTTCTTCTGCAGAGTGTTCACTAGAGATCTCATTCGAGTGTCAAATACTGAGAGGCTGTCTGAGTGGCTGGTTTGCAAGCGACGAAGCTGCTCTTTACTGCTCTTAACTTGTGCTTCTTTACTCCTAACATCTTCGCTGTAGACAGCATGAAAATTTGAACAGTGTGTCAACTACTTGCCATAGAGGTAACTCACAGGTGTGCCTTGAGGTCTGACTTTAAGCTGCTGATAGTACTGACCATCTTCTTCTGTTCACAATCACATGTGTCCAACTCCACTTCCAGGCTCTTTACTTGCTCTTGAGATTTTCTTAACTGATTGAGAACAGCCTCTCTTTCTCCATCTTTATCATCTCTTTGACTCCTATAATAATGATTATTGTATCATCCAACCACATAACCCAGGCCTGCTGATAATTCCACCCAGCCTAAACTTGATTGACCCAGTGCCATCTACCATAATATTATGAACAGTACATGGAATTCACACCTTAACACAAACTAACTGTTCGGCATAATATACATGCAGATACCAAGGGTGGTATATAACCATGAGAATAAACTTCACACTTACTCAGCAATCCTTTCCCTCAGGCCTCTCTGAAGAGCACTCATCTCACTCTTAGCATCATCTATTTCTCTGTCGATTTGATGAATATCTTTCTTCACTTCCTTTAGCTCCTTCTCTTTATTTCTTAGTTCCCTCCCTGCAGCATCGAGTCTGTCTTTGGCCTCACTGGCTTTTTGTGTTGCTTGGTTTAAGTCTTCAGTTGCTACAGATTGTTTTTCTTTCTCTTTGGAAACATAGCTCTATAAGAAAATACCACGTAGTTGGCAAGAATTTAACACTCACACATGCATTTATTTTGATATGTGTGACATACTTCTGCCTGTTTAATCTTTTCCTTATATTTCTTCACTCTTGCTTGCCTTTTCCTGACCTCCTCTTCAGCAGGACCAATCAACTATAAACAATTTTAGTATCACAGCTGATTTCTGTTACATTAACCTCAATTTCTGGCCAGATAATATCGTGCATGTGTCTGGTACGGATCATCAATGTGGTTTGTGAATATAAGCGCACAGAGAACGAATCGAATCACTGCCAGTCAGCTACATTATACTGTATTTACCTTTTCTGCCTCAATGACTTTAGCCCATGACAGTTCCCTTTCCAACTCCTCCTTCTTGTTCTTCTTCTCTTGGAGCCTCTCAAAGTAGTGCACTCTCTCTTCCAACTCTTTTGCTTCAGCTTTGAGATCTGGCATGGACTACATAGGCATGGAAAAACATGACACAAATTATCAACAAACCATGTTCAACATATATGCCAAAGAGGTGCACTTATGCCAGGGACAAAAAATCTGCATGACCCTATCAATCACAATTACAGTATGAAAGATTATACCTCCTCGTTGCGCTGGATAGAATCTGACATTAGTTTCTGTTCTTCTCTAGACTTGTCATAGTCGATGTCCATCTGCTCCAAGTGAGTGGCCTTCACAAAGAGTTCATACCTCGCAGCAGGAGAGGAGCTGTGGAGGAAGTTCCGACTGGTGTCTTGATGGAGGATGGACACAGGGTTGTGAACTTGGATGCCACAGTGATCCAGAAAGTGTGCCAATTCTTCTTTGCTGGTGGAAACCACTTTACCTGAACCAATGGATGCATGACAGCCATTTGGTAGTGGCTTCATGGTGTTTGTTGTTTTTAGGTTGTTTATTCAAAACCACCATGACAGTGCAACTAGCTGTACTCAGCAATTTCTCACTGATAAGATAGGGTGAGGTTTGTATACAGCACAGCCATGGTAACCAACCACAATTGATTGTGATAACTAAACCATTACAAGACTTAGCAGAACTCCTGGACTTAATATTGATGCATTGCTCAGTTGCTCAAAAGCAGCCAAGTCTTATATAGCTACTTACTGCTTTCTCCCTTGATTTTGTAGCTGCCTGTCCCATCCTTATTGATGGTCCTCACCACTGTGAAATTCCTGCCATACTTGTCAGGTTTGAAGGCCTCAACTCCAGAGTTGCGTAGAGTGATTGTCACCTGTGCACTGTCTTCTCCAGTCTTGATGAACTGTCTCAGGGAAGACCCTCTCTCTGTGCTTCTGGCAGTGCCTCCCAGAGCCACCACTATGGCTGACATGATGGCACTCTTACCACCTGAAATAAATAAATGAAAAATTGACAAAAAATTTACGATCAATCTGTATGTCACCTAGTTCTTGTTCAAATATTTGTGTCATCCTCCATGCACAATCATAATGATTGTAACAACATGCCATCAGTGCATGCACACAGCAGTCCAACTACATTTTATGTCTTCAGTGAAATAGAATTATGCCCATGTACTCAAAAGCTAACTGTATAGCTGCAACAATAGCACTAGGCTTGTTCCCAAGTTGAACTTCTCATTCTCCACTATTTCATAATAGCATTTGACATACAAAAGGCAAAATAACATAGTGCCAGAAGAACAATTCTTGGAATGAGGCTAGGCCAACACAAGGCCCTCGGACTGTTTGATGCAGTTATATAGTATAAATCTGATGATAGCTGCTGTGTACATTCACTGACGGCATGTTGGTACATTGACTTACTTCCATTTCGTCCAACAATGATGTTGACATTTGGACTGAATTGAATTGTCAATCTTTGGTGACACATGAAGTTGATCAGCGTCATCTCTTCAATTATTCCAACTTCAGCTTGGCACTACAAGGAGGGAATGTATGTGCTTTATATCATTTACTTGCCTGGCATAAAATTAATATAAAATGACCCAACAATTACATTACCTTTAACTTATACTATGGAACATCAAAGAATGCATGGTAGATAGAACATCCATACACTGCATGCATGAAATTGAGCCTGTACTTAGAAGTGCTAGTATGCACAAAAGCATACCTTTGTTTTGGATGTTCCCACTTTGAATTTTGCTGTAGTAGTACTACTAGTAGTGCATGTGTCTGGCACAATCTCCTCTTGCCAGTCATCTTGGGACTGCTCAGAAAGACTTTGCCCTATCCCTGAGTCTGAGGCCAGGTGTCTACTGAGAGTAAATTTACTCTTGTCTCTACTCGAGCCTAGGCTCAGCCTGAGTCTAGGCTTCTTTTTCGGAGAGAGACCGTCGTCCTCAGGAGAACGAATTAACCTTTTGGTCATGGTTGCTTTTCAGTGAAAAATGAACATCTTCATCATAATTATCATGCACGAAGCCGTAGAGCTAGAGCAATGCAGTATCATGGCCAATCTCTAGTGATGAATATCATTATGTGACTTCAACTCTAACCAGAGACCCAACCTCTTCCCCACAACAAAATTGTTATTAGGCAAACAACGTCTCCATGGAACTGCTCCTAGCCTTGTTCTCAGGCCTTCCCTGATGCATTATTTTCTTTTGGAAGTTAAGTTAAGCCTTTCTTCTCCAGCCTCGCACATAAGCCTGTGTACAAGGCTTGGTCACTACTGGACTGCCAGACGCTGGTCAAAACATTTTCAGTAATTGAACATTTAAAGTTATCTTAAAAACATTAATTTCTATGTCACATATATACACTCAAACAACCACAAACTATAATTATAAATTGTTTTTCTGAATTATGCAGCAACTGCTTGTCTCTTCTGCTTAACAGGGGCTTCAGTAGTTTCTGTTATAGAGGGGAAACAGGGCAATTCTTGCTTACAGTCTCACTAGAAACTACCACAAGCAAGGAGCTTACCAAGAGTTGGTTCTGTTGTGGGTACATCTGGCAACTGTGCAGTGATGTCTTCATCTTCAGCTCCTGCAAGTGGTCTGTTCTCAACATCAGGTAGCTGAGCCTGAACAAGACACACTACCCATTTATAATGTCACGACTGTAGGCATAATTATTCTGAACTTACCAATAATATGCTCTCTAGCTCTGCAGCAACGGCATCTTCATCCTCCTGGGTCAGATTTTGGCCCAGTAACTCATCAATTTCCTACAGGAGAATCCAATCATTCAAGTACAAGATAAAATAGAGCATATCATAACAGATAGCTAAATACGAATGTGTACATGCACATGAATACAGACCCCACTAGCAAGTATAAACAGCACTTTCCCAAAGGAAAAAAAAGATATAGTGATTTCATAATTCTAGCCCATTGCTATTACTTAAACTGCATGCTCTACACTCTCATGAATAAGCTTACCCTCTGGTATTCAATAGCATCTTGGGTCTCTTCCATGATTCTCTCCACGTCTTCGATGGACATCAGTTTGTGCATCTGCTCCAGACACTCATTGCCCGTCTTGAGTCCCTCCACCACTCTCATCTCAATCTGGGCAAACTCTATGTTGTCCACCATCTGCTGGAGATTGTCCAACTGCTGGTCTGTCTTTGTCAAGAGAGACTCCAAGAACCTCTTCTTCTTGAGCAGTAATTTCGCTTTCCTGTAAAATAGGGAGAAACATATTCAAGAAGAGTAACAGGAAAAAGCACCCATCATTGCTTCTCAGTATTTGAAGAGGAGCTAGTGTCTTGCTAAAAATATCTTTGCAGGTAATTTACAAAAGAGAAAGGATGAACCATTAGTCACACGTACATGGATGCTATAGCTAAATTTACAGTTGAATAATTGACTAATTGACTACTAACAAGAGGAGCTAGCTTCAACATAATACAGTGTATGAAATTGAACACAAACCTATCTCTATAAAACATTCCAGGTTCCAACCAACTGTTGAGGACTTGACATCCTTATTTTGGGCTACATAACTTATACTACACCACACTGTGGGATGCATAGTTTAAGGAAGAATCCCCCTTTTGATTGTAAACTCCACAACCATTACCCATACTTACTCTCTCTTTCCATCTCTCAACATCTGCTTTGCAACCTCCCTTTCCTTTTCCAGCTGTAAATTCACCTAGGAGCACAGCAAAACATAACATCATCAGACATCTCATGATTTGATGTATCCATGCAACCCCTTACATGCATGGACATGAAATATAAGGGACTGGCTACATCAGATTAGCCTAGTACCCTGTTAACATTGATCTAGTACATATACATACAGTCATACCTTCTTTTGGTACTGTTTTAACTTGTCTCGTTGTTTTTTCAGCTCCTAAAATCATGAAAGGGAATCATTTCTAATTAATGCTCATCAACGTAATCTGGTCGTGCTCAAATCACGAATAAAACTAACCAGTACAGCTTTATCTTGATCTGTCACTCGACTAGGTCCTCGTGGAGCTCCATCGCTGTCTCCTCTACGACGGAAAACAGCTAATAATCCCCCCATGGCCGAGAAGTAGAAACAGAGAGAAACTCTAGATACCACACCTTTCCAGTTCCTGGCCAATTAGATTGTTTGGCGGGAAATATGAATTTGATTTGAACAGCTGGTCAACCAAAGACTTACATGTACTAGTAAATATGGAAGATACAGAGAACAGCTGAGAACCAAAGACTTACTAGTAAATATGGAAGATACAGCCGAGGATAGTGATGCTACTGTTGCTGGAGATGAAATTGAAACCAACCTAAACGAAGACACTCAACTGAACAGGCTAACAGGCTGTACTGGGCAAAACACCCCCCATGATGATTCCACCAACACTCTTCCAGCTGGCCCTCTGGCTACCCCCTGTGAAGAAGAGCTTAGTGAACAGACTGAGACTAGTCCCAGCTCTCCCTCATTACTTCAAAGTGTTCACCATCTCTCCTTGAAACCAACCAGAGACAATCATGCCGGCTCTCAGCTGCAGTCCAGTGGTGGAAACAAGTGAGTTTGTTAAAAGCTATGATGATATAGTACGTATGCTATAATCATCATATACTACATATTCATGTTAACATTTCAGCACTTAGATCTAGGTAGTATGGTGTCATGTTGATATATTGGTTTGTAGAGTCCCAATTTGAGCCATGTGTGACTGCTCGCAGGTTTCCACTCTAGTGCAAAAAGTGATCAAACTGAATAACTGTCAAAATGAAATTAATCTTTAAATACACTTAAAAGTCTTTGATGGTACGTTATTAGAACTTATTAGAATCTCGAAACATAACAAATTTAAGATGTTATATAGCAGTATTATGTGTGCAAGGTGTACTGTCATTCCAGATGTGTTTTGTTGGTGGTACCTGTATTTGGCTTATAGCAACCAGGGTGTTTTGAAGGGTTTGTTTGAACCACTTTGCTTCAATTTGCTCCAAGAGGACATTCAGGTTGTACAGCTTCCCCTCTTGATTATCTGTGTTCCTCTGGTGAGCGCTAGAGGCTCTTTCACTTCTAGCTAGCCATGTAATCTGATTCTCCAACTACAACAGAAACAACACTGAGCATAACATTATAGATTGAATAGCGTGTATGTGTTTAGCTATGTGTTTGCCATATACCTTTAGTATTTGATCTTGCAAGTTGACTATGATGGTCTCATAATCTGTAGTATCTGTGTGATGATGGTTTGCTGTTAGTCCTAGACTTTGGTCTAACAATGCAATCTTTTTTGTCAACTGCATGTAAAGTAATGCATAAAGCCATTTGTAAAATGTATTGAGTAATAGAAAATGATTTGTTGGGAAAGGAAGCGACTTCAGATAAAAAGATTGAAAAGAATCATTCTTGGACATTCAAATGGTTTTGTACTTGTACATGTGTTTTGTACTAAAGTCCATCTGGTTTGAGAATGCTGCTGGAAGGGAAATAATGAGATTCCTGCAATACTTTTCTTATGGGACAAAAATTATAGCTGACTAGGAAGCTGGGAAAACAGTCAAAAGAACGAAGTGAATGAGCATTTTCCAATGCTGCTTGAAATTTTGAAATCAGTCGAATATTTAGAAAGTTATTCAATTTTTCTAGAGGCATTCTCAAACCAGATGGAGTTCATAATTGTTTTCCTTTGAAGTGTGGGTTCATTATACAATGTTGTACAAGTGTGACTCAGACTGTACAAGTATAATGTCTGCCATTTTACCTTAGACATTAAGTTTTGATAATGCATGTCAATTGAAACTTCATCTCCTTGTTTTGAATCTCTCTCAATCTCAGAAGCAGCTTGATTAGTGGCACATTCAAAATGTTCCCCATCATTGATTTCTTCTTCTTTAGAGCTGGTATCTCTCCTGTCAGCTACTAACGCCATTGTGCCATCAACTACTTCATCTTTGACCTCTAAAACCTCTAATGTATGTAGAGATGCTCTTCAGCTTTATAGTGTACTTTAGTGAGTTCAATCACTTGGAGCTCTTGAAACAGCGTATCTGTTACTTTGTATGCAGCCCATTGTTAGCTAGACTAGAAGTTTAGTATGCCTTTTGTAATAGCTGATCTCAGTTTCCATATTTAGTATAATCATTACATATGCTGCCTGTTTGTTAGAACTGGTGTAATGCACACTGTTAAACGAAGAATGTAGTTTTAAGTTTGGGTACACTTTCCACGCTCACTCAGGGGCATGTGGAAGTAGCACACTTTATTGAAAGTGTGTGTAGTTTACTTTCAATTTTGTACACACCAAATTTAATAGTGCACACAACACACTATAACACCATCATGCACATGCACACAGTGTAACACAGTGCCCTTATGTCAGATTTGTCCATATAATTAAAAATCACATAATACTAAATATTGCTTGTCAGATGTACTAGAAAAAAATAAGGGTACTGCATTATACTGCAGCTGTGTGCATGTGACCTGCCAATGCAAAACCAGTTACACCACAGATACTTATTTTAGATCATATACTCAGTGAAGTGTAATCGTTAGAAGTTTTACCATTCAATGAATTTCTGTCCGCTAACTTTAATAGAGTCAGTTTCACTAGGCAGCCAGGCTGACCACTGACTGCAGCTCAGTAAACTAACATCCTTGATTGCCCACCACAGGTGTTATTTTGCCATTTCAAGATGCCATGGGATAGACTAGGCCAACATCTAATTTGCTCGTTTTCATGGGTCTCAGTACGGCATTGTCTTCTTTGCACACAATGTTGAGTTTTGCATGCTATATGAGTGCGCCGAGGCTTGTGCACCGTAAGTGCTTTCATATTTTATAGCAGCTTATTATAGTATTGCATACAGTAACACACACACACATACGTCATCATTATTATTATTATTATTATTATTATTATTTTTAGTATTATTAGTATTATTAACATGGGTGAAGGGGTATGTGATATGAGTGACTAGAAATCAAGACTGATGCAGAGTGAAGTTGACATGTGACATATTCACTGAAGACCGGGCTGGGTGAATAGGCAGCCTTTACAAACATATGTTTATAGCTAGAAATAATGATCATAAATAATCTCTGGTGCAGGACTAATCATGAATTTAACACCTTCAACCGAATGCATATGTATGCTCTCTAACTCAGCAGAACCATCTACACTAATGTGGATATTTTCAAGATTTAAGACCTTTAGTGATGATTGATTAAGGCTATTTGCTAATGCTGTAGCTCCAGGATCAGTAATGTGATTATATCCAAGGTTCAAAAAGTTTAGTGTTGAATTACTTTTCAATTTTTCTGCTAATGAAACAGCTCCAGTATCACCAACAGAATTGTTTTCAAGATTAAGTGATTCCAATGATCCCAATCTTTCAGCTAATGCTGTAACTCCAGTATCAGTAATATGATTATGCCCAAGATTTAAGAATTTTAGTGTTGAATTAGTTTCTAGTACATGTGCTAATGAAACAGCTCCAGTATCACCAACATCATTACTTTGAAGACAAAGTGATTCCAATGATCCCAATCTTTCAGCTAATGCTGTAACTCCAGTATCAGTAATACAATTACGCCCAAGATTTAAGAATTTTAGTGTTAAATTTGTTTCTAGTACATGTGCTAATGAAACAGCTCCAGTATCACCAACAGAATTGTTTTGAAGACTAAGTGATTCCAATGATCCCAATTTTTTAGCTAATGCTGTAACTCCAGTATCAGTAATACGATTTTGTCCAAGATTTAAGAATTTTAGTGTTGAATTACTTTCTAATGTTTGTACTAATGCAGCAACTCCTTCATTACCAACATCATTGTTTGAAATAATTAGTGATTCTATTGAATTATTTGTTAGTGCTTTAGCTAACAGTCTAAATCCGTAATACGTAGGCACAAATCGGAGAAGCTTAGTACTCCATTCCCAAGAATAACTGCGAAGACGAAGCTTTTGAAGATTAGTAAATGCTTGCATACACTCCGCAAACACTTCACAGTCATCAGTTTTCAAATTAGTGTTAGCAACGCGCAGAGTTAATGTAATTGAGCTATCACTGGTACAGTGATTACTAAACAATAACCCCGCCTTTTGTAACATGACAAAGTTTGAACTCTCTGTGTACAAAAGATTAAGATCCCAATTACAGTTGGAGACACAAATGCAATAACCAAGAACATAAAAATCGAATTGATATTGTATTCGGTGTTTGTATCGTGAAATGTTACTGTTTTTGATTGTAACATGTTGGCAATAGCGTGAGGGTTATGCAACTCAAACAGCATAAGGAGAGCAGTAGTATCAAGAGACAACTGGTCGTAGTCCAAAGATTTCTTTGTAATAAATGCTCTACTAAATGGTCCAGTATTGTTTTGACAATGACCAGCTAAAAACCTGCACACCATGGTATGTTTTTCTGTATTTTCCACTAGGAATGATTCTATTCTATCATTACCAAGCAACGACACATGGTAAGCCGCCAAGTACTCTTGCACTGTGAGATGAAGGAAGTTGTGAGAAAAAGAAACCCCCATATCTATGTAAAGCTCAGGAACAGATTGCATTAAACCTAAAGAGTTAAAATCTTCTGGAAGATCAGAAAATATTATTTTGGTTTTGGGTTGAACAATCCCATTATACGCAAGCTGACAGACTTCACAAAACTTTAGGTACACAGGCTTAGGAAGATCAGCAAAGCCATCAATTCGAATATTTTTGTACTCTCGGAATTCCTTCATGTATCGTAAAAGAAGTGTTTTGACTAGGGAGGTATATAGCTGAGTCATTGTTTGAGGGATGATTGTGGAGGTAGTCTTGCAAGTCTGATACACATGTGTTACTATGGCAGCATTCAGTGGGACGTACATCATGCTATAGATGTGTGGGTAGCTCTCAAGATAGCTATGAAAAGCTTCACGTGAATTACTTTCAGTGAAGTGCGAGTTAATATATGATTCAATTTCATTTGTTCCAAATCCTAAGACTTCAATCCTTCGTGATGACTCACCTTTACACCACTGACGGAGGTCTTGAGTTGCACTAGGTCTAGAGGTCACTAACACTGTGGCATTTGGTAGTAGCTCTCCTCTAAACAGCTCAGAGAACAGTGAGTGTAGCTCCCTCAGAGCTGGTGGTGCTTCATCGTACCCCTCAAGAATCAACAGCAACCCTTTCCCTTGTGTTCTTTTGATCTCTTTAGCAGCCTCAGCTTGTAGCTCTGGTTCACCCGGGTAGTGAAACAAGTCCAATACACTCTTGACCTTTTGAACCCATGGATCTCGGAAGCGAAGAATGACCACCAAGGAATACTCTTGAAAAAGTTCTCCATTTCCCCATTTTTTACAAAGCTCCCATGACATGGTTGATTTGCCAATTCCAGGAGCCCCTTCCATTAGAACTTGTTTGACATCATGTGTGTGATATTGATTGTGAGAATTGGTAATAACAGGCCTTAAAATGTCTGCAAACTCAATACTATAACATCTTTTCTTTTGGAGAATCTTGTCAATAGAGCCATAGATAGCTGCTTTTCTCACATCTTCATAATCTTCACGAAGTTCATACTCATTACTGACTACAGCCAAGTTGGTGTATTCCTTTGCTTCTAATCCAGGCCATTTGTTATCTGTTTTTCTATTCCGAGTGTAGTATGTTCTCAGATAGAAGGCATAATGGTCACATGGAGTTGCAGACTCAGGATCAGGCGGTACCAATATACATATATCACTGGCCACAGGTGTATGTATGTTTACATCAAGCACATGTTTACTGGTGGGAGGGTGATCCTTGATAGCCAGACCCACTGACTCAGATGTAGATACAGGGTGGTGACATTGGCAGTCCACTACTACTTCACTTTGTTTAGGAGCTCCTAAATATGCAGTGTGAAACACATGCACTAAAATTAATATCATAAAGGATTCATAAAATTGCCAACAAAAATGCAACTACTGTATGGTTTCTGGTTTATATAAATTGAGCTAGATCCTCCTCCTACAGCTAGATTATTTGTAAAGATTAGACAGTTTTAATTTGCATGCATTTTATTTCATAAAATTAATGACAAAGATATACAGGTCCTGGACAACAAGGCAGTTTTGCAGCATGAATAGAAGAGTAGATGATGCTAGACTACCGGTATATAGCTAGCCAGGTCTAAAATCTGTTCTACTTACCAGAACACTATTCAATCTCTTTATGCTTTGTCCTAACAGAAATACCATCTATAATGACTGCCTTTAATATTAATTTTGTTGAGTACTAGAAGCTCCTAAATGTTTGAAACTACATACTTCAGCAGTAGAACATGTGGTTACCGTATAGCAAGAAAGTTTCACAGTGTCAAACTTTTGCGAATGTCTCTAGTCAAACATTTTTGCAGTTTAACTTTCGCAGATGAACTGTACGAGCCCATACAGTATGTATATATGTTCCGCGCGTTTTAACGATTTGCACAATTTGCAAATTGCGCAACGCATTTTGGAAATCTTCAAAATGCGCACGCATTTTGCAAATTGCGCAATTTTGTGCGCAGTTTGCAAATTGCGCAACAAATTATATAGCTGCATGCATGCATGTAAAGCTATCCCCTATACAGACCTGACAGGCAGACAGTGTAAGCTTGCTATCCATACGTATCTCATGGCTTCAAAAGTTCACTAATAAGCACTTATAGTACAAGGTTAATTGAGTAGAGGGTTAGCTTTGTGGAAAATTTTGCAGATAAAAACTTTCATGGATGGATCGTGATCTGCGAAAACTGCTAAAGTTAAACCCCGCAAAACTTTCCTGCTATATTGTATTTAACATGTCCAGATGCAATCTACCACCCACATGTACATAAAATTGCTACCCAGAATCAAGGCTGGGGGTAGACCCTTCTCCTTGTGACATACACCATGATAGCAATGGAGACATTTATTCAATTGACCAATCAGATCCAACTCCCCAACACTCTATGATTACTCTTACTTGTAACTGTTCTCTGTATCTCTTCAGCAACAGTCCCCAGGCCAACTGTTCTACTTTGTAGTGCTTTTATCAAGTCTTTAAGAGTGGCATACTTGCAGCCCTCTGTTTCTGGGGTCCATTGAACCCAGGTAGTTAACATTTCTATCAGGTAGCTGTTGGGAGCACTGGCAAGTAGTGATAGCTTTGATCCAATTACAGCAAGTGAATTAGGGGCAAACCCCAATGCCAGTCCGATCTCCCTCCACCTGTGTGCATGACCTGTTAAACTTTCAGAGAGCCAAAATACATCCTTTTCATAAAGTCTTCCTAAGAACTGGACACTCTTGTGTTTAGCATTTTGTGGTAGGTCTTGAGATACTTCACTTTTGACACTAGTAGCACATACATCAGTGTGGTTGTCTCTATTACATGATGATGTAGGCAATAGA
The DNA here is from genome assembly GCA_964030475.1 of Tethya wilhelma. Classification (NCBI taxonomy): domain Eukaryota; kingdom Metazoa; phylum Porifera; class Demospongiae; order Tethyida; family Tethyidae; genus Tethya; species Tethya wilhelma. The sequence continues at coordinate 8,456,238 of CAXIPT010000001.1, forward strand.
GTTGGTGATGGTGGGTTACTGATACAGTCCTCATAGATGCTTAAACTGCTGCTGCTTGACTCAGTATTGGACTTTGGCCTTGAAGCATCCGGTGTACTGTCTCTTTGATGTCTTGCTAACTTGTCTGCCTGATAGAAGAACCTTTCATTTTCTTCTCTTTCAGCCTCTTTTTCACTTGGATACTTGGGCTCAGGTTTTGACAATAAATTACCTCCCATAGTTAAGGACACAGCTTCTTGTCTTCATAAGGCACTGGGCTTTAAATGGAAAGTTTAAGACCTTTGACCTTTACAGTCTTGTTGATTATATGTGATATGGGTGGACTCCGGCTACCACACTGCCACAGTATGGAGTCAAGGAATTGTATGGTATGTTAACTCTTTTCCACCTTTAAATTGTTGACATTTTCTATGCCCTACTCTTCTAAGCCTTTCCCTTCCTTTTTTTTCCCAGTTCATGCTTTGTTTCAGCCCTGTTGTTTTATCACATGTCTATGCCCTTACTAGTTTGGTATATGTAGAGAGATTTAATACTTCTTTACTCCCCAACCCCAATTTTCTATGCCAGGTATTGTCTGGTGCATCAGACCCTTCGCTATGAAAAGAAGGGCCTTCACAAGTAGGTATTTAGACTGTGGCCTGTTTTTGGTTATGACTGTAGTATGACACAAATACAACAAAAAGTGTGCTTTGCATGTGCCAAAAGGGTCAATTAATAAGAAGACCAGTGATCTAATAGGTCATAGTTTGCCCTGCCTGTTCATTGCATCAGTACACTTACACTGTACAGCATTGAGATCATGGTGACCAATGCTAAAACAAACTTCCAATTATCTAATATGAATAAAGCTATTAAATCATAGTCAGAAAGACTAGCCTAGAACCCAGGCTCTCCTTTGACCTTACACAAACAGGTCCGTGAGTGAAAGATTAAAGGGGGAAGCCTGGGTATGAGGCTAGAGAGGCTAGAGAAATATGCAGTACAATTTTTGTCATGAACATGTGATTAAAGAGATATTAATAGTACTGCTATGACTGCCAGTGGTTGTGATTCCTTTCATGATATCAATGGAGTCAAGTTTGATCATAGAGTAGCTAGAAACGCTTTGTGTTGTCCATGATAGATCTTTTACCTTTGAATAACACAACACATTGAATCTGTATACCCCACAATTATTTCTGCACGGTGCCATGCAATATCTTAGTTATTATAACAATTATCAGTAGCTACCATACACACTGAGCATACAGCTATGCAGTGTAGTAAGATTGATTGAGTCAGTCATGTTTAAAATTTGTAACTTATAACATTATAATAATATAATATTAACATAGTTCTAACCTCCTACAGCAATTAGCTATTACATGCTTGCAGTTCTTGGACTCCAGATGGCATTTTCTGTCATAATAATATGAAATGATTATCAACATACAATCATAGTACAGGATCATTTTTAACTCACATTTGTCACTGGAATTATTGGCATTTGAAGATTTTTTGATACCTTTTTCAGAGTACTGTTTACTGACGCAGTTTCTAACTGCTTGAGCTGTTTGTTTAATGTTTTCAGCTGTTCCCTTCTTTGCCTTTTCTGCTCTTTATATCTTTCTTTTTGTTCCCTGTTACGACTTGATGCAATTTTCTCATCCAGCTGTACAACAATTTCTTCTAACTGTAATAAAATTAAATTCACAATAATGTGTATTGGCAAAAGTATTGTGCTCTAGTTGTGACTAACCTTTTCAATTTCATCTCTTATGCTGTCTATTACGTATTCTATGTCATCTTCACTGTGTTTGGCAATTACTTTTGAAGCCTTATTCTGCCTGGTATTGACCTGTATCACAGTGCTATGGTGTTCATCTCCACCTCCTGGTAGTTTTACAGCTACTGGGTGTGGTGCACACTCAATGCTATCTTCAGACTTTGTGTCTGTTTCTGCTACAGGCTGAGATTGATCTTTAGTGTCATTATGTTTCTCAGCTGTGCAGCTTACAATAGCTTCTGTTTCAGTGGGATCTTCTTGGTCCTGATTGATTTGGGCTGATGCATCTAGATCTACAGATCCAGTGTCAGAACCTGTAGCATTTTCTGTGATATTTTTTTCATCACTGACTCCTTCAGGTTCATGAGTTTGTATTGCACTTAAAAGGCCTTCAGATTCAGTCTTTGATTCAGCTGAGGGTTCTTGTTTAGTTTCTGGACCAACATTTACCTGTACAGACTCAATTACATGATGAGGAATTGTTTGAGCTGCAGCTTCTTGATCAACATCTACTTTAGGCTGTTGGTTTTGTTTAGCATTAGCATGTTCTTGAGATAAAGGTACAACTCTTGGACTTCGTCTCGTACCCAGAAAGCAACCCATATTAGTGTCTATAATACTGAGACTTTTGATGTCTTGTTCAATTATTCTTAAGACTATATGATCATCAGATGCTTCTCCCTCTATTTATAAGTGCTGCTTCTGATGCACATGCAAGTTGCATGGTTGTCTCTCTAACTGGTCCTTACTGGTCATCTAGTAAAATTCATCACAGCTAGGACTTACCCAGGTGGTCTTCCCTGCCTAAGTGTCCTAATCTATTTATAGAACTTCATGCACACTGTCATGCATTATATCATTATCATTTCCAATAGGATAGGTCACAATCATTGTGCTTAGTTTTTTCAGCTGCACAAGTTTAGTCTGACATTCCTACGTTGTACCATTGTTGCTGGTTTATTAAAACCATTTATGCATGTGGACTACAGTAGGTAGGTATACTATAATTAGAAACATGACAATAATAAATTTTATCAGTCATGGTTCTGTTCACTTTGACAATGCTTGTGTAAATTCGAATTATTCACGATTCATAATAACTATTATGCTGTTAGTGTGTGTGCATTAGAGCAGTTATTCTCAGGTCAAAATTGTTATTTTTCACCCTGACTTGGAGTTTTAGTGTGTAGTTCAATCCATATACCCCGGTAATATAGACTGTATATATAGCCTTGTTCTCATGGATACAATATTGGGTATGGGTAAGTAACAATAAACCATGACCATTATAAAATTAATTATGTAAATGGACCTAGCATACAGTATAAGCCTAATTTGTAACACAGCTAGGTAGTCATCACAAACAGAATTCTGCATGTTCCTACAAACTTCTGTACACACACACACATACTTGAGACAAATGACCACTCGACCTTATACTCAATGGCGGCAGTATCACACTATAGGCAACAAACTATTAGTTATTGTATCGTGTGTATATTAAGTCAGTCATTGGATAAGACTTTTCCAGCCATTGCACCCACTGCTACTCCAGTGCCACCACCTGTTCCAACCCCCACAATGCCTCCAATTGTGGCTCCCACTGCAGCTCCTATCAGAGTGCCTGGTCCTGGTATGATGCTCCCAATGAGTGCCCCTATCCCTGCCCCTGCTCCCCCACCCATCAGTCCACCGGCAAAGAATCCTGCAGCGGCTCCTTGGGCAACGCTCTTATGTCTCCATGACTGTCTTTCAACATAGGGGTTGTTTCTTGCAGTGACTCTGTCAGTTGTCCCCAATTGACCACTCACTCCATTTTTTCCTAGGTTGAAGTTTACTCTTCTTGATTCTTTAGTTTTATAATATCGATCCCCCATGTTCTAGGATGATTTTTGTAGTACTTATTCTGAAATGCCTATTGGTTGAACAGGCCTTACAGTAGAGTGTATTTATGGAAATCTGTCTAAAAGGGAAACAACCAGGGGTTTTTTGTACAGTAGCTTACATAATCATCAAATGATCACGTGCTGGCATGTCACATGGTAGATAGCCTACACATATCTATCGTCACATACTCTATACTTTCAGGTGCTTTCCTCATAGATAGTGGCTATGCTTTACACTATCAATGCTTTCCTTTTTTTTTATATATCTTAATAATATGACATCACCAGGCTATATTCTATAGCTGAAACAGACACTATTCAAGTCCTGACTGTGTGAAGACAGTATCGGTGTGTAATGATAGCTAAACCTGAGAACTGAGATTGGGGTTGTTATCTATCTCAGTTACTGGTATGCAGCCTGGGCCACTTTTCCTGTGAAATCTTGTAGCTGATTGGTTTTGGGTTCATATGCACAATATAAATGTTGATTTTCATAGCATTTTGCTGTTTGCTTCAGCATCTAGCTTGCTAATTTTTATAAGTAATATTTTAATGACTTCTCCAGGTTCATGATTTTAGGTTTAGATTCAGTCTTTGCTGAAGGTTCTTATATAGCACCACCATGGGCAAAAAACCAACATGTTGATCCATCAAGGTATACTGTAGATTTACTCACTTATAGGTATAAAGTGTTACTCTGCTGGCTTGCTTATCTTCAGAGCTATTCATGCCTGTCATGTATATCAACAACAATCCTATTCATTTGCTTTCTGTCACTCACTGTGGATTTACCCTGGGGTTAGCACATGTAGTTCAAGGTACAACACAAATAAGGTAGGCAAGGGAGCCTGGGAACAGACTAAATTTAGTGTATACACTTGACCTCATTAGATGTGTATGTTTAAAGCATAAGTAGCAATTACCATTTTATGGTATAGTCTATCTCTATATTATAGAACATTTTGCCATCTATGGGTCACTTCCAGTTAGCAACACTGAGATCACATAGCACTCTACATCACAGCTGGAAGAATAAAACATGTTACAAAATTACTTTTATTATGGTAATCACAATCCAATACTCTGCATGTTCAAGCTTTTTTGGTTAAACAATAACAAACTCCGACTTACAAACTAGGTCAATATAAACAATTATGCAATAATCATAAATTGCAAAGTTTCATTTTCTGTATAATAAAGTAGCTCAGTCATCAGACATGGCTTTTCCAACTGCTACTCCACTACCACCAGCTGTTGCAGCACCCGCAATGCCACCAATAGTGGCTCCCAGTGCATCTCCTGTCAGAGTGCCTGGTCCTGGTATATGATGTGCACACACACACACACACACACACACACACACACACATAGACAAAACAACTACTGTAACCCTAGGTGTACATGCACACCAAGGGTTAATTAGTCTCTGTGTGTATTTACGTAGGCTGTTTAGCTTTGTGCTGAAGTCAATTTTTGCCTTATTTCATTACTTTTAAAGCGTTGCCCAGCAGGCGCAATCTGCCCATCATTATTACATAATAAGCATATAGTAACATTCAGCATAATGTCATAATAATAATAATAACTCAGCAGAATAATAATAATAATAATAATAATAGTTCAGCCGAATGGAAAAATAAAAAATAAATTCTAATTGTTTATAATCTAGTATACTATTTAGCATAACTTATGGAAGAAGAATAATTCTAATTACTTAAAGTCTAGTGCTGTATCAATCAGCCAAATACTCTCTGGTGATATTTAGAATAGTAACTGTTCCATTGACTTGCTCTTGAATTTGTTTTATCCATAGCTTTTCAATCTGCTCAACAAGAAAGTCTAAGTTCCTTATCATTCTAACTCGGTTTAATTTGCACCACCTAACTGTGTCCGTCTGAATATTGGCAATGCTGGTTTCCTCCTCTGTAACTTCATCCTCCAACTGTTTGCAATAACATTAGTAATAAGTGTAAACATTGTTATGCTGGTACTTTTACCTTTAGAATTAAATCATCCAAGTTTGTTATAACAGTCTCATAATCCACACCTTCAGTATTACTGGTCTGGCATCTATGAAGGGATGCTAGTATCATAGATAGGGAAACCTTTGCCTGCAAGAAAATTTGGAGAGGAGAGTGGGGGCGGTAACACTGTACATTTAGATAATTTTTCTAAATTTGTGTCAACAGGTTGCGTTGTGTTGATTCATCTAATGTGAAGTATTTTTACACGACACAGCACCGGATACTGTGAATTTACCTGCCTTTAATAAACAGTGTCTAGTAACTATAATACCTTACCTCAGAAATTTGATCTTGTAAATTGAGTACTACAGATACAAAGTCAGACTTCTCAACGTTTGTACCACCGTTTGTCTTGCCATCTTCTTTAGATATGGTTAAAGGTATTGTAGAAGCCTCTTTTTGAAGTCTTTTGTCCTCACAATCACTACTAGTATCATCATGGTTTTCTGCCTCACATTTGATTTCTGATGGATCTTCTGTGTCTTTAGCTTTAGATCCCAATTTTGTTGCACTTTTCTCTGGCTCGATAAGTACATTTCCAGATACATCTAGGTATTCAGTTACAGTAGTTGCTTGTGGTATTACCCTTGAACTTCGTCTTTTGATTGGTAAACAGTATGCTATGGCTATAATAACACTCCGTATATACTTTGCAAAAATCATTTTCAAATGCTTGTACAGAATAGCTTACTTCCAAAATTGACAACTGCTGTTGATTATAATAATATTATATAGAGGCATTTAACAGTGCAGTGCAGTACCAAGATGACTTTGCCATGAAAATGACATAATGAACATGCAAGCATGCTCTGCATGCATTTTACATGTGCACAGTAGTACCATTTTAGCCTCGTACCCAGGCTCTCTCCGCTCCTTTAAAGCTTTGACCTTGGATCTCACGTTACGCACGTGAAGGCGCTCTCTCACGATCACGGAAATGATTTCAGTTTGATTTCGTACGATCGTGGCCCAAAAATCTCTATAATTGGTCGTGTATATATACGTCATCGGAATGCAATTATTTCGCGTAATTCTAAACGTCGCAGTTTATTGTCGACGTCCACGTGTCTGGTTTCAGCGAATAAAACGCTCGAAAGCCAAGGAGTAAAAGCGAAGGGGAAGCAAAAAAGAGGCTTGATAGCTCAAGAAGCAAACGTATTAAAGTTCTAGGAGCTTTGTATAGCCAACGAATGGAGTTGAGAGCGCGCTGGTGCTACCTTAGGCTTAGTCTCGTTCCCAGGCTCAGAACTTCTCATGGTGACACAAACTTTTTTGCTACTGACTGTCTTTGAGATAAATGTGAAGCGCTTACCATCTGCTGCTGCTGTGAGGAGTCTAAGCTGCCAGCAGCCTGGCATTTTTGTTCGAAACTGCCGTAGTCCACGCAAACTTGTACGCATAGTTAATTTTTGCGCGTACTTGTGATCTGTTTGTGGCTTCATTACGTAATGTAAATTTGAATTTACTTCCGCTTCCAGGCTCTCTCTTTCCCTTCTCAGTAGAGAAACTGTCCAATGAATTACCAAATTGCATAATATTAATCTGGAAGTCTGGATCTTGTGACTGTCTAGACACTGACTTTCTGTCCAAGTTTACTTTGTCACCCACATAATTATAGGTCACAATACAGTACATGTACTATTATCACTATTGTCATATGCTATTAATTGAATATATGATGCAACAGTGATAATTACATTTAAACGAACAAACAAACATAAAAGCCTAATGTTATTATGTGTGGCATTGTATGTATAACAATAATTGTTTAATTGATTTACTCTGACACTGCTGAGTCGGCTATATCGCTGCTTGTTGATTGTCTTTTGACCACAGTTCTCTGCACATATTAGTAACAAGTACTGTGTTACTGTATAAATTATTCCAACTCACATTTTTTGATGGTATGTGACATATAGCACACAGTTTTTGTTCCAACACCTGTTTCAACCATTTTGTTTCGTTCAGTTGCAAGAGAAGGTCTATTTCGCATTAATTCCCTCCTGATTGCTTCTTTGTCTTCTCAGACTAGCTTTGTGTTGCTGACCATTCCTTGAGCTCCTTGTAGCTGGCTGGGTCATTTCAGCATCCAACTATGTTGAGTACATGTTAGTCAATTAATGTGTCAGTATTGTGGCGTGATTGCATACCATGAGTGTAAGGTCAAAGGTGAGACCCTGGGAACGAGGCTACTCATAATCCAATTGAAACTGATTTAGGGCCAACTTCACTCTCACTATCTTTAGGTGCTACTTGAACAACAGTAGCATCATGGTCAGTTTCAATCCCAGATTGAATGGCTGCAGTTTGACAGGACTCCTCTTGAAGCTTTCCTCAATGTCATTTCTTTGAACCTCTCAGAATCAGTACTTTCTAGAGGTGTAACTTTTACAGTAGCTAACCCAAACTCACATTAATTGCCTGCTGCTATATTATAGCCTAGCTTCCAACTGTTGTTTATGGTTGGAACTTTAATCTGACTTGCCTGTACCATCATTTGATTCATATAATATAATAATGCTGGTTGAACAATTTTACCTATACTTTAAAGCTATTCATGGTGCACATCTGCAACAATGGCAATTATTCATAATGCTTTCTGTCACTGGCTAGGATTTGCCTTGGGGGTTATATAGCAGATGTGTTATGTGATGAGCTAATTCAGTAAATATGATGAACTTTCTAAGGCACCACACAAATTAAGTGTACACCTGATCACATGATTTATTTGTCATTACGTAATTTTACACAACATAAAGTAGCAAATTGGTAAAACAACACTTGATATAATTATATAGACATGTGCACTGATGTAATGATACAAGAGAATGAGCAGTGTGAAATATGATGCAATATATTTAAACAAACAAACAAATAAACATAAAAGCCCAATGTTATTTGTATGTGTATAGTGGTGGGTGGTTTGTTTACTCTGAGTCTATAAGTGACACTGCTGAGTCAGCCATATCATCTCTACTGCTGCTTGTCAATTGTCTTTTGACCACAGTTCTCTGCACATATATATTAGTAAATAATTAATGGTAAACAAACAATACAGTATTACTATATGAATTATTCCAACTCACATTTGTTGATGGTATGTGATGTATAGCACACAGTGTTTTTTCCAATGTCTGTTTCAACCATTTTGTTTCATTCAGTTGCAAGAGAAGATCTAAGTTGTTTTGCATTCCCTCCTGATTGCTTCTTCGTCTTCTCAGACTAGCTTTGTGTTGCTGACCATGCCTCGATTTCCTTGTAGCTGGCTGGGTCATTTCATCATCCAACTACATTGATTAATTCAAAGTTTTGGTAGTCTATATAATTATAGTCATGTGCTGTTACATGTGTATAATATAATTTTACCTTTGATATTTGATCTTGCAAGTTGAGTATGATGGTCTCATAATCCACTTCATCTGAGTCTGTACTCTCTGTTTGGTGCTCATTTGCCATTGGTCCCAGTGCTTTATTTAATCGTGAGATTTTCTCTTCCAACTGTGAAAAATAGATTAAACAAATATAATTGATGTAAATAACTGCTATATACTACAATAACTAATTTACCTTTTCTATTTGATCCTGTAAGTCAATTGAGACTGATTGAGGGCCAACTTCAATCCCACTGTCTGAATTCAGCTTAACTTCAGAGACAGCTTTTGTAGTGGCTGGTTCTTCTTTAATAAGTGCTACTTGTTCCTTGTTTTGAGTCTTAGAATCTTCTAAACCAGTATTAGAATTTGCAGCCATTGTCACGTTAAGTACTGTCTCTGTGCCTGCATCTTGGTCATCTTGCAAGGCATCATTAGGTTGAGGACATCCCTGTGAGGTAGCTTCATTAGGTTGAGGACATCCCTGTGAAGTAGCTTCATTAGGTTGAGGACATCCCTGTGAGGTAGCTTCATTAGGTTGAGGACATCCCTGTGAGGTAGCTTCATTAGGTTGAGGACATCCCTGTGAGGTAGCTTCATTAGGTTGAGGGCATCCCTGTGAGGTAGCTTCATTAGGTTGAGGACATCCCTGTGCGGTAGCTTCATTAGGTTGAGGGCATCCCTGTGAGGTAGCTTCATTAGGTTGAGGACATCCCTGTGAGGTAGCTTCATTAGGTTGAGGACATCCCTGTGAGGTAGCTTCATTAGGTTGAGGACATCCTTCAGTCTCAAGGTGTACTTCAATCTCAGCAACTTCAAGATTGTGTGCACTGCCTTCTCCTTGGTTTTCAGTGTCGTTGGGTTCTATTACGACATATTCAGCTATAAGATCCTCTAGTGTTTCGTTTTCAGGTTTGGAAAACTTTACGCTTTGATCTTTTCCTGTAGCTGTTCTTGAAGCTTTAGACTTGGTTCTTGAAGCACGTCTTTTACTGTGAATGCAACCCATCTTTTATCAAGGTTCAAAATTAAAGACTGAATGTTTACCAAGTTTGTTCCCTCCTTTTATAACTGCTGTTTGCTATTCTGGCATTTTTTCATATTATAATACCCTAATTATAATTCAGAATGAATAGTATTGCAATGGTCATGTATGCAGGCTCTGCAAAAACACCCCAGAGAAGGGCATTACCTGGTTGTTCCCCCCCCTATTGTTGATCTTGTTGTTGTTATCCATTAAGCACTAATGAGGGATCTCCCCAGGTGCTTTCATTTTGCCTGTTTTGCTCAAGTAGTCATGTGCTGTTTTCATTACATCATTTCATTAGTATTATGAGCACTACAACCTGACTATATCCTATAATTGTATGCTCTGTAAAAATTTGTACATTTTTATGTTAAGTAACATTCATTACATAATTTTTATTACCCACACTGTACAGAAATTCTGAACCATGTTCTAGTAATGAAGAGCTGTCACAGGAATTCCCTATATTGCTCTCCTCCAGTAAGTAGACATAAATGCCACATGTGTTGATGTGACCACACACTCATACATCCACCCCTCATGCACCCTGTCCTCCTCTCATCTCCCCTGCAGGCCAGAGGAAGGAGGCCAACCCACCACCACCTCCTACCCACAGTGCTCCACTTACTACAGCCACTAATGCACCTCGTGACCATCAGCAGCAAGAGAGTACTGCTATCCCACAAGCACCAACCCTCAGTGATATTACCAGAGAACAATCTACTCTTCTTGCAAGATTGAACAATGCAGAAGGTAATCAGATTTACAGGGGATTCCCCTTCTGTTGTTGCATAGTGAAAGAGTGGTTTTATGCTAATAATAGACCACTCTATAATGTACTGCTGTTTACACATAATTCACTCATTCACTCTCTCACACCTAATGATAGGGATCACTGATAATGTTGTGGAAGAATCCAAGAGTGCTGCATCTAGGATTGAACAAACCCTAAAAGCCATCAGCCTCTCCAACCAAGCTGAAAGAAAGAGGCTAGCTTCACAACATGCTCTCCTTCTCTCCCAGTCCTCATCTCAGAGTGGTGGTGGTGTGACTGAAGGAACTAACACCATTAGGACACAGCTGCTACATCTGGCAGCCAAACAGAAACAACTGCTACAGTGCTTTAAGAAACAGAAAGACATTTCAAGTCAACTGAGCAGAGTACTACAGTGTCATAGAAAACCTGTTGTCGCTTCACATGACACTGTTCTACAACCAACCACACATTCCTCAACACCTAGCAACCCCAGTAGCACCATGGTAACAGCAACACAGAGCAATAGCCAGACACAACACAAACACTCCACTTCTCAAAACATGGCCAGCACCACATCAGTGTCAAGAGAACCACTGCAGTCCAAACCTAGTACTGCAATGAGTACCACTGTCTCCACCATTGTACCTAGCCTCCTCAAACAATTTCTTCAACCTCAAATATTGCAGACCTTACCACAAACACAGAAATTACCTCAACCTCAAAAACAACAACAACAACAACAATACACCAAACAACCCAGTCTTCTCCCAGCTCCCCAGGTGTCTAAACAGCCCACATCCCAACCATCACACTCCCACTCTTCCCTATCTCAACAGCTATCCTCTGATCGGGGCCAGCAACAGCAGGTGAACAAGGTGACTGCGATGGGGAGCAGTAAAGGCTCTTCTGTGAGCTCCAATGAGCTGTCCCACCCTGTGCCTCTCAAGACACTCATGGAGCACGGCCTCATTCAACCTGGGAAGGACTGTGTCTCCTGCACAATACTGGTAGGTGGTGTGTTTACTTCTGAGCTTTGTTATTAATTTATTATTGTGAGGGGGGGTACCCTTAATTCCTTAATGAATGTAGTATTGGTTGCTAGGAATGTCACAATAGTGCACACTGTAAGTGCATCATCAATTTAGCCATACTGTATAGTCAGCAAATTCAATAACATTGAGTATCAAAGCCTGACTGTCTACTCCACTATAAAGATTTTTTGTGTTCACGCACACACTTACACTTACCATACATTAGGGATGTGTGTTCAAAGCGTCCCTTTCAAGAGATGCTACAATAGTGTCTCAGGATGGCTCTACACACGAGCTACCTCAGCACTGGGTGAAGTCATGCTGGGCTAGACTGGGACACCCTAACAAGACCGTCAAGACTAAGACAACTTACAGTTTAGTAAGTAAAAAAAAAAAAAAAAGGAAAACATGTAAGCTTTGCCAGCTATGTACATAATAATGTATGTATACACCATTGTTTCTAGGTGCTGTATAATGGAGTACCATTGTTACAGTTCTGTGAAAAGTACAGTCTAAAACAAGGTATGCATGTCACGTACAACATTATTCTACACAACTGTTATCAATCACAAGCACACGAAAGATTTGTTAATGTCAGTAGTTAATTGTCTATACTGTTGTTTTCAATTTCTAAAAGTATCCAGTTACTTGAGCCAAAGCAAGCAGCCTCCTGAACTCAGTTCACAGACACAGCCCACCCATCCTCCCCAACCCATGCCTCAACACTCCTCTTTTAGCATGAACACTCGCCCTAATGTGGCATCCACTCCAGCAGCACCAAAGACACACCAGGCTTCAGTGCAGCCAGCTAGTAGCAGCGTGTTTGGTTCTCAAGACCAGTTCAATATTGGTAGGCTGTTGATGAGTGGGCTTGTGTTCAGCTATGGTCCTCATGACAGAGGTGCTAGTTTGAAGGTCTCAGAGAGTTTCTGGGAGAACAGTGAGCTTAATGTTTCCCCTAGTGTATTGGAGCAACTTCAATGTGATTTAGAGTGGTAATTATTAATTTGTGCATCAACATTGTTTTGTGACCGAGATATTGATAAACCTCCAGTAATTTAAAAAGTTAATAAAAAACTATAGGTAGTAGTAGCCATTGTCAAAACTAACAATTTTACATTTTTATAATAATTATTAACATTAAGCTAGTAATGTCATTCAGAAGAGATTGTATCATCTTATCCTCTCAAACGTTCATTAAGTGCTTTAGTCTGTATTGGGATAAATTGTGTAGATTTGTAATGTTTTGTTCCTGCAATAGTGTTGTGACTTACCTTTGCAGTTTCCTTCTGTACCACTGGCTGTACCTGTGTTGATAATGTATTTGCATCTTGGATCAGTTTAGCTGTTTCTTGCTCATTGCAGGTATCAAGAACATCCAGTGAATCTTCAGAATTTGCGATCATTCCTTCAATTCGCTTTTTTTTCTTAATCAGCCTTTCCTTTTCCTTCTCTGTTGTACAAGTAGCTATACTTGCTTCGATATTTTCCTTTTTCTTTTCCATCTATGAAAGATACAATGTTGTTATCGATGTGACTATATAGGCTTCATTATAGTTTAGGGAGTCAACCACCAGACTCATAAGAGCTAGAGAGAAGTCAGCTTAGCTTGTTTAGCACCCCCTTTTCATACACATTTTTACTTTGTGAGTATGTATTTTACCTTTGAAATTTGGCCCACACACATCTCTATAGCAGTTTCTGTGTTTGGCTTTTCTTCACTCTTGGTAGTAAGTGAATTACGTTTACGACTGATGTCTACAGTACCATCATGTAGATCTCTGCTTGGTGAACAACCCATTTCGAGTAAGCTTATTTACAATACAACTGATGCAAACTTTAATACCTTTGCTTTTTGTTACATACACTTTAATACCTTGCCTTTTGTTACATACACTGCTGAGCAAGCCAACAATATTCATTTCTCGGGTAATGGTAATAATTATCATAGCAATATCACATGCATGCATGCTGAAATATAATTTGTTGTCAACACTATAATGATTATCATGACAATGTATTGTCATCAACTTGAACTACCTTAATTGTGTATTTTTGTTTTGTTTTTTGTTTGTTTGTTTGTTTGTTGTGCAATACTATAATTCCTGTTATAATTATATTTGTCTTACTAATACAGGAAATAATGCACCATGCTAGCGCTGCATGAGCAAACAATAATATTCATATGTATGCCCATGCAGCTAGGTAATAACCCTCATAATGATCAATCTCATTATAGACTGGTGGATCAAATTAAATTTACGTATTTATTATAAGCACCATGCACATGATCATGTATAATAATTATGTCAACACATTGTCATAGAAGAATAATAATTATTATGTAACAGACTAGTATGTACATGTACACATGTTGAAACAGATGACACTTTTTACTTCAAAAAGAAAGCTTTAGAAAGAGTAAAAACTGGAAAACACTGACTGGAATTGAAACATGATATTATACACTCATACATTACTCTCTTGGCAAGTCAGTTGTCTCTTCTTGTGTCTTGAAGAGGAGCTGCTTCTCTTGCTCCCTGTGGTGGTGGTGGAGCTGTTGATGTTAGAGGTAGATGATTTAGAGAATGTACAGTACATTAAATATGATTTCAGATGAGCTGGAAGAGTTAGTTTATCGTAATCTTCATCCTTTTTGATCTGCATCCTTATCACCCCTCTACAGAGGGCTCTCAGAGACATCACAGACGAACAGCTCTGAACCAGCTTCATTTTAGTCCCAGAAGCACTGGCACACAACATTGGATAAGGTTCCAAACTCGCTACAACATTGGAGTAAGCCAAACCAGAAGATTTACCATTCACTTCAAACGACAATGCTCCATAGTAGGAATCATAATGTACACCAATTCGAATGACTTCAATGTTATCGGTGTCAACCTGTTCGTGCACCTCCTTGTGACCAGCATGGAACTTAAAGCCATTGTAGTTCATTCCCCAGCTACACAAGTCCCTACCAATGAGTGGATAGAAGTCGTAGCTATTGCTCTGTAAGACTGTGTGCTTTGTCCCAATGCCAACTTGTCTGGCTTGGCCATAAAATGGTCCTTTCAGTTCAACCTCAAAGTAGTGCTCCATATTTGGTGCTAGAAACTTAGTTCCCCTTATGGCAGCACAGCCCATGCTTTTGTTGGGGTGAAAGGTTACTGCTAGCTTGTTCTCGTGGAGCACAACCCCCTTCCCAAAGTCCCTATCACTCCAACTCCACTCACAGTTTGATGAGATCTCTTCATCTCTCAGTTTGTCACTGTTAGACATGATCCTGTCTCTTCTAGTCAAGGTGTAAGAGTTTCAGGTTTAGATTTTAGCTGACTTTAGTCTGTAAAACACATGAAACATGCATGAACAGAGTATCACTTGAAACATACATACAAACATATTGAAAACATAAACTCATTTTTCTGTACACTGGCATAATTTTCAACACAGTGACATATCCTAGGCTATAGTTATAGCTCTCTCAACAGAATGTTTACTAGGACTCACCCATCATACTTTTGGCTTGCTGTTCTTTGTTGTTTCCTACACTAGAAGCTTCCGGATGGGCATTATTTAGGATTAATTTCCGAAAATAAAGATGTGCTGATGCTAGCTGCCAACTGACGTTTGTATTGTATTTGGTGAAGCTGGAATGAATAGACACAACAAAGGTACTGTCGTCATTGGAGGGCTTTGCAGTACTTTTGCAATCATTAGCAGAACTGCTACTGGGATCCTGTTCCTTCTATTCCTCTACATACACTGTGGCAGTGACTTCATTCAGTATGCTACAGCTCAATACAACCATGAGAGTGTGCCACAGAATCTTGAGTACATACTACCAGCAGATCTACCTGATATACTGTATGAAAAGTGTGCTCTTTTGTGTGTTCCTCCCTGTACACAAAGTATGCATTCAATTCTACTAGAACTAGACACCATCTTCAGCAAGGATGATGTGTTTATTGGACTTCTTAAGGAAGAACGCTCTAATCTCACAGAGAAGGGACTGTCGATTGCTTGGAAATCTTCTACTGCCTACAAAATAAACCACACTGAGATTGCATTTTATCCTCGAGAGTACAAGGACAGGGCCTGTCTCTTGCTACCTCCGAGCACAGCTTTCAGAGCCGAGCCCTACCAAGGTCCACTGTCGGTTGAAACTCTGGTTCAGTTTGTGAACGAAAAGTGTGGGGTGTTTAGGACTGCCAGTGGTGGACTCACACCTGCTGGGCTGTATCACGAGCACATCATGCAGCACCTTTACACACCCAAGGAGAGCATCGAGAAATGTCCTCGAATAAAGATTCCCGAACAACCGTTTGAATTCTCCCAGCAATACTTATTTCGATCGAAACCAGTCATCATTGAAAATGCCACCTGGAATTGGCCAGCAATGAAGAAATGGACCACAGAGTACTTTCGTTCCCTCTATGGGAGCAAAGAGGTGCACATCAAGTTGACACAAGATGGAAACTTCGAGGGAGTGGAGAGTGCCAGTCTGTGGGTGGACTATCACCAGGACTGGATTCCAGAGCAAGTGAGGAGCCAGCTGCAGTTTCCCGATCTGGTAGTAGTGAGACCGGCTACAAGTGAGATGAAATTCTCCGACTTTCTAGACTTCATATCGTCCACTAATCGTTCTCACTCTGCCTACTTGGAATATTCCTCCATTCCTTACTACATGCCTCAGCTAGAGGATGACATCATGGAGATGTCATTTCTCGATGTTCATCTCGAGAGGCGGCATTTGAACATGTGGTTGAGTGATGGAGACACATTAGGGAAACTGCACTTTGACCCCTATGACAACTTTCTCTGTCAGGTGAGTAGTGCGTGATGTTGATTCATTGGTTGTCAGAACATATGCCAGTAACTTCCTAATAATGTCCACCATTAGTTTCGAATGCCCACTGCACACGTAGGGATTTGTTTATTCATAAATTTGTGTTCTTCGATACGTCTGTGTAGATGTACAATATATAGTGTATTCTCTACACTTGTTAAGTAGGAGGACTCTGCAGTTAGCATGCTGAGGAAGCAATCATTCAATCCTCATGTACATGATGTATCTAAATGGGTAAAAACATACCAATAGCTACCTATTTGTGTCCAACTTTTCAAGAGTGTTGTCTTCCTGACATAAATTAGTTATGTTTTCTCCTAAACCTACACACATTATACAAGATCTTTGTTTTAAATTATTGCATAGCAACCTTTTTCGTGGAAGATTATTGTATTGTGAGGTAAGTAGGATACACCATACAAGCCCTGATATAATATCTATGGGTACACTATGCTAGTGGGTTGGAGGGTAGCTACTGTAAATTATTGTGATTTTTTCGCTGTTAAAATTTTCGTATAAGCTGTGAAGTGCATAATCATTTTGTTTGCCAAATAGTGTGGTTGGGCTGCACAACATTGCAATTGTGTGAAAACGTCATAAACGAAAAATTTTCATTACTGACTTGTTTGATTGCACAGCCCATGCAATAACTGTTACTGCTACAACCATTCATGTACAGATATCTGGAGAGAAGCACCTCACGCTGTTTGATCCCCACCACAACGAGAACCTCTACGAGGCTCACATTCCTGAGGCAATCCTCTCCTACGACCCTAGGACAGGGAGATTTCGACGGAAGTCCCTCCTCGAGAGCACCTCCATGGTGATGTCACCGGTCGATGTCACAAACCCAGATCTCGAGAGGTTTCCAAATTTTGCCAGAGCAAAACGTTTGCAGTGTGTCTTGAAGCCAGGCGACGTTCTCTTCATGCCCTCCTTCTGGTGGCATGAGGTGCAGTCCTACCCTGATCCTGTGCAGAAGAGAAACCTTGCAGTCAACTTCTGGTAGGTGATATGATCTTGCTAACATGCAGCTAGGCCAATAATGTGTGGGTGTATAATAATTTTATATCTAGCTCTTGTTTTCTATTATACTTACAAACTAGTGTGTGTGTGTAGTGGCTTCATTTGACTTAAAGTTTGTATGTGGGTATATGGACAGTCAGTGACTCTTGCTATTTCTCTTCCATTTCTGTGCCTCATGCAGGTATGAGCCCCTGTTCACTAAAGAGTTTCCATGTGCAGAGTGTAGACTCAAATTCAATACGTTTTATCGTCATTTTCTTTACAATCTCAAGCAGAGTTGATGTTGAATTCTTTGTTTAAATTATCATTGATGAATGTTTATGATCATACAGTCACGTTAATGTTGATGCATACTGGGTACAGCCATACATACATAGCAGTACTTTGACGGTTTGCTCCATAGAACGTAAAATAAAAATATTGACGAATTTATAATTCACGATTTGCGTGTGTGCATAGTATACAGCGCACAAAATAATTATAAATTATATTGGTGGATTTAAATTTGACAAATTGGAGTTTGACAGTCAAACCATAAAATTAAAATCCCCGTCATGCATACAGTATAGCACTAATCACCCCCATATAGGAGAAGACAAACAATTAGGAGCATGGTATCAAAAATTAATAGTTTCAGAGATTGAGAAAATTAGTTTTAAACTCTACTCACGCTAGTCCAGTAGAGTAGAGTTAACATTTAACAATGGCCGGATTGAAATTTCTATTGAATTTTCAACTCTCTGATTCAACACTTCATCTCCCAGCACCCTCTTCCTCCTCAAGACTTCAGAACACAGTCCACAGGAATCATATCATCAATGAATTGAACTTACTTTCAATGGATTGATATGTTAATTGAATTTTCATTCTGGACATGTAATTTTCAATTAAATTTTCAAATCAGGCCACGAGAGGCAGTAGGAGAGCAGCAAAAGGAGCTCAAAGGAGACACAGCTAGTCTTGAAGCAGTCCAATTCAACATCCACCATGCAGGATTAAAGTTTCAATTGAAAATTTATTGTCCATCATTGTTTGCCTATATTCAATACTTTTTACAGCACTGGCCATTCCTGCACTGCTCGTTTTTAAATATACTTGTTATCATTTTTACCTCTCCCCCTATGGTTTTCGAATTCAGAAAGCTATATTATACAACCGTCTTAAATTCTTGCCTATAGCTATAGCCTTCTAATGCATAATATATTATGATGCAAGCATATGCATGTAGTGCACACCACTTGGTTAAGACATTAAAGTATGTAGTCATTTCTTTTGCTAACAGAACAAGTACTTTAAATATTTTATTATCTTTATAATATTATTACAGAATGATAGAAAAGATTCAATTGAGGGTCATGTGCATTGATGCATATACAAGCCAGAAAGTGAGAGAGGGGCGTGCATTGGTGCATATACAGACCAGAGAGAAGGGTATAATATACCAGTGCAGTATATGGGTGTTACACATGTGTGCGAAAAGTTGTACTTCAGAGAGTTAGTGATATAGGTGGGCTGTGTAGTCAAAAACTTTCCAAACCTAAACAATAAAACCATAAAACTTTTTCGTTGCATTAAAATAAATAACTATTATTGTACTAATGACGGGGTTAAGGTGGTCCATTAATAACAGCAGTCATGCTCTTTCGGATGATGGGAGGTGAAATGAGACCAAAGTCACACAGACAGACAAGATGTGTCATGAAGTTTGGCACCAGCCCTCTCTCGACAAGTACCTCTTTTTTCTCTTGTGCAAACATCACACAAGCAGCTGGGATCTGCTTGTCTGCAATGAGCCTAGATGAAACAGGAAGAGAGAAGAGAAATTGAGGCTCAACTCATCATTACCTTCAGGAGACTAGTGTGCAGTGACATTAGTGCATGCTGGGGGACCGTGCTAGAACAACAGTTGACTTACTTGTTTTCCATGGTAAATAGATTCCATAGTTTCATCAACTCCTTTTCACCTTTGTTTACATCAGTGAACTCATCGATCATCTGTGTATGGTTGTGCATGAAGTTGGGAAGTGAATTACCGAAAGGACCTTGAGACAATAATATCATACACATGACAAACAGGAGTACAATATTTCATCTCCAGACAAATGCACTGTTTTGACATTTTTGTAGATCACCAGAGCTAGGTTGAGTATTTTGTTTCTGATAGTTGTGCAATTTGGAGTTATCCGTGCCTTTTGTCACTCATGCAGTTTACATACTCAAGCATGCTGTGCCCAACACATGCACCATCCAGAGGAGGTACGACATGAGTGCGCCTTTGCTGAGCTGGCAAACGGGGTGCACGTGATCAACTCTCATTGTGAAGTACTGCGGTCACATGATTGGAATGTAATTAATGGACTTGCCAGCTCAGCAAAGGCACACTCGTGTCGTACCTCCTCTGTGCACCATCTATGTGTGTCAATGTCACACTGTACTGTATGTTGTACTGTACATCATCAATGACTAGTGGCCACATCAAGATGACGGTATAGACAATACAAAGTGCTCTGATTCTCCACATAGGCCCCGAGTCTGTCAGACTAAGAAGAAGACCATTGATGCTCTTGACAGTATGTTTACCAAAACGGTGGGTCAAAGATTATCAAAGCTAGATATACTTAGATATAGCAACTAAAAACAACAGCTGCTATGCTAGTAGACTTGACAGAGCTCTCCCAGGGAACTGAATCTTAAATATTATAGTACAGTCACATCTAATAATATTTAGTTCTGGCAGGGGTGAAGTTAGAAGTTTTAAGACACAGACTTCCATAATACTTTCATACTACAACGACAAGTATTTCTGGAAGAGAACCATAACAATTCCTCAAAATCATCTCTAGAAAATGCTACTGCCAAGGGTCAGACTACCAGCCAGTGTGGCTTCAGTTCAGAGATTTAGTACAGTTTTAGGTGTGCGTTTTTTCACTCCTTCCTTGGAGCTGGTGTATTCAACTAAACAATAATCATAAAACTATCATTGTCGAATTTGTGAAGCTCAGCTTCCAGGAACAGCTCTAGTGAGACACTGACTACACTTATTGTCATCAATGCCACAGTAGTTGGTGGTCACAGTAGTACCTCCAGGTATCCCATAGTCGAACACCACAAACACCATACAAGAATTAAAACCACACACATTAGAGTCTGATCCTCCACAGCAACTTACCTTTTGACTACAGACTTTAGGCCACTCCAGAGCCTGGTCTTCTTCACTGTCCCTGTTGATCTCATCAGCAAGCATTGGCAAACACGACTGGGAATGAAAATAGATCCTAAGAGAAACAAGAAAGGACAAATATAGAATCCGGTAAGATTCTTTACAACTTCAAAATGTGTGCCAGTTCGCCATAAATACGTGATCAACACAAGAGTGAACAAACTATTCCTGAACTTTTGGTTTCTCAGCCAGCACAGGTTAACATTTACATACCTATCTTACTAAATTATTATGTTAATTCATCGAAAATGAATGGGAGTGGCTTTGAGCAAGCTGCTGTATACTACCTCAGGTAGGGAAATCAACGCATGCATGACTGTCAATGGCTTGTTTATGGTCTCACAAAGACAACTGTCAGTGGCTGTGTTTCATATCGCACCTGTTGGTATTGAGACCTCTCTTCCACGATCCGTCATTGAGGAACTCAGTGAGGTCTTCCTCCAACTCTACATGTCTACAAAGGTACAAAAATGGGAGTAAAAACCACCACACATCAGTGCATCAATAGTTCAACCACAGCTATGTTCTTATCTAGACTGTGGCTACACTAAAACTATGTATGGGTGTTTCTGTACACAAACTCGCAACATCTACAGCTTCTGCATGAATGCACAAAAAACTTTCAAGAACACATGCACAAATCACTATACCCCCCCCCCCCCCCCTTCCACACTCACACACACCAACCTTTCAGCTAAGAGTGCAGTAGAGGGGAGACACCTAACAGGTCCCTTTCTCCTCTGCATCAGGCTCATGTCACTCTTCTCCCCGGGATCTCTGCCAACAAACACCGAGGACTGAACATCATACAGCTTGTTCACGTGGACCTCAATGAGGCTACCTCCACTGCCACCACCACTGCCACTGAGCAATGGCTGCAGCACAAGAGAAAGTCACATTTTAAAATGGCATTATTCACTGGGAGGAAAAATAGCTACACTGGTACAAAATTTGCTAGGCCTGTCGTTGTTCCTAGGCTCTCTCCTTCACCCAAATGACTGGGAACAGGGCTAGGCTCTCTCAGCTGTTGACTTACTGTGTATGTGTAGTGAAATCTTGGGTGGCACAACGTCATGTGCTTCAGGAGGGCATAGAGTTTCCCACAACAAAGGAAGCACCAAGGACAAGTCATGTTCTCACGACACTCTGTCTGTTGGAGGGTATTATTGTTGTATATAAAGTTAAAGAAGACTTTGTTGCCACAGCTGTGAGGAGGTAATAGTGAGGAGAGCTGAGAGAGAGGAATGAGGTCCATCGCCTCCCCAAGAGGAGTGGCTGTCCTGGAGAGGGAGAGCTCAGGGTGCTCCTTCAAGTTTTATGTGACACAATGTAGTGCTTCACATTTGTTATATCAAGAGTCCATAATCAGAAGGGAAGTCAGAAGGGAATGATCTTCCCCTTCTGATTATGGACTCTTGGTTATATGTACCTTCTCTAATCTTTTTGAGATCGAGAGCAGTATCAAATTCAGTGACTAATCTGTGTTTTGGAGGTCCATCCTTCCATCTCACAGAGAAGTTCAACATCACATTGTGTACTCCTTCACTACCTGAATGCTAGAAAGAAACAAATTCTTGCTTGTCACAGAGCAAAAAGTAACCACAAAAAGAGTCCCACTACACAGTATTGGTGCAATGTTGGGGTCCATCCTCATACCCAGGCTCCTCCCTTGCAAACATTTCCTTCGAAAATATGAAAATGTTCACGAAGGAGAAGCCTGGGTAAGAGGCTAACCAAGGTCAGTGTCACGCCGTATACCTAGAAATTTTTGAGGAGTATACTGTATTTTGGTAGAATGGTGATACAGATAAACTTTACACAATTTTATTTCCAGGATTGAGCACTCCTAATTATTATGATCCCAAACTTATAGTGGGTAAAATTTCCATAGATTGCTGGCAATCCACGAAGACTGCGAAATTTATACTCCCTGAAAACTTCTAGAGCTTTTATACAGTAACCAAACAAAATTGAATGCAAACAACATGCAGTTTGTAACCGCTATCTGTGTGTAGATTTAGCCTGTGTACACTACTACTGTCAATGTGAAGATGAAACACTAAAATTGATGTAAAAACACACAGTCCAGTTCCTTTCACTGAGGAAGGACCCAAACTGTAAGACATACAAACTAGGAAACAGTTATAGGGAAACAATACAATGAAAACATGCAGTATACTCGATCCACTTGCATACAACAGTGTTGTACCTTGCTATCTTTTCCACCAAAAACAGAACTCCATGTTAGAGGGCCAAACGACAACAGGTCTATCTTTTTGACTTCTCCATCACCTTCTTCTTCTTTACTGTCCTTGTTGGGAAAGCACCTCTGCATGAGCAAGCCATAGTCGCCATCTTGGAGCAGACAAACACCACGAGAGTCATATGCCACCAGCTCAGCACAGTACACATGACCGGGAGCGATGAGTGGTGGGCTAGTTGTTGGCTGGGCATCCAAGCCTGTTGATGAGGGTGGGGCTTTAGCGGTTTCACCAGCCAAAGGAGGCACTTCATCCTTCAGAGCAGAGAGGGGAGGGTTTGAGTGAGACTCACCATTGGATTGACCAGGTGGGTTAGGTGCAGTCGCTGGCTTTGCCAAACTTGTTCTATCCTCAGCAGCACTCGAGTTGTGTGATAATTTAGGTTGCTTAGCTAAAGGAGCAGAGGAGAAGTTATCAGTCGGTAGAGATTTTTTATCTGCTTCATCGTGAGGCCTCTTCCGGCCACTCTCAACATTGCTATTGAGTGTGGTGCTGCCATTGGAAGTGGGAGAGCTACTATGATTACCTGTGGTGACCTTTTTTGGTGAATGATCGTGGAGAGAGTATGCAAAGTGTTCGGGTGGAGTTACTTTACGTGTGCTGCTCCCATGCCAGTTGGGTTTGCTCGTCGATATCCGAGAGAGATCTTCTGCAGTGAACATTGGGATCTCGTCGGCACTGATGCCTTGAGCTCTAGGCTTGTCTCCATCGTACAACATTTGAATCTCTGATCGACGTTTGTAAACGGAGCTCTTCTGACCGGGACACTTTTGGTCCCGACCAGATTGTGACACAGCGGACACTGGCTCAGCTCTCATGGACACCACCTCACTCTCGCTGGACTGCTGTGTGGCAGTAGTGGAGTAGAAGGTACGAGGGATGGATACAGTCAACTTACGATGTTCTCCGTTCATTTCGAAGCCTTTATTCAAACACATCGCTTCTTCCACTAACCTTTCCTCGCACGTCAACTGTGAGTCTTTGACAAATGCCTTACTCCTGCTCAAGGTGGCTGAGGCTAGATCTGCCCTACTCTGAACTAAGACCTTGCTATTGCTTCCACCTTCAGCTACAACCACTTCAGCTGGAGAGAGACTGTTAGAAATACTAAAGCCATTCTTTGTAGAGTGATTCTTCAAGGCCGAAAACTTTGAGATTGGCGACGTGCATTTATCTCTAGGAGCAGGAGGAGAGATTGAAGCCGAGAGAGTGGAGTTGGTCTTGGATGGTGATGCCTGGTTGTCGCTCCCTGCTGACTCTGATGGGTGGGTCTGGTAAGAAGGGTACTCCTCAGTGCCTAGAACCATGTCTGTCATCACAGATGCATCTTTCTTCTCCTTGATAATTTTCAGCTTAGGTCTTCTTTGCACTGCACTTGACTTGGATGCAGTATTGCCGGTCGATTTTGCAGCCACTGTGTCCGAATTGTGAGAATCATTGGTCGTTGTCGAAGTAGAGACGCTGGTTTTTGTGACAGACAGATGCTTAGATGAGCTGACCTTAGCCAGGTGGTTCTTCAACTCTTTGCTACTCAACATGCCATTCACACGGCCGTGATTCGTACCCAATAGTGAAATCTTGGACTCTACCTGTGAATTTGAAGATTGTACTACTTGCTCTTGACTCTTCATCCTCACGGCTTCTTGCCTCGCTTTAGCTATGTCAGCCTGGTTGAGTCGGTTCAGCGCTACAGCTACACTCTTACGACAACTACTCCTGCTGTTCAGAGTTGACTTCTTTCTCTCGTTTTTCTTCCCATAGGTGTGCCTCGCCTTGAAGACCAGGATGTGGGTGCTCATCACAGAGCCAGTGTTTTCCTTCCAAGTCAGTTTACTCTCAGGAATGCTAAATGGAACTGGTTTGCTCTGTTTGTGTTTTGAGGTGCTACCAGAGCTAGGATGGTATTGCAACACACGCTTGCCTAAGCTAAAGCAGGAGAACAGGCTGGAGTTTGGAGAGGACATTACAGTCTGTAGGTGGGGAGAGAAAGAGAGAGAGAGAGAGAGAGAGAGAGAGAGAGAGAGAGTATATTGATCTATTAACTACTGATTGTCCATCTGGAGCTATAGTTAACCTATTACATGGTTTGTAGAATTATTCCAACCACGGTGATTTATAAAATTACAGGAATGAGCTTTAATTAGAAATGCATGCATGCATGCATTTCAGTGTGAAGACTAAGAAAGAAGAAAGGTGTGATGACCATAACGCTGTACCTCGGTTATAGGTAGTCTGAACTTGTAGAGTAAGACTTCTACTTCAACCATCTGGATCTCATGAGAGTCAGAACAGGGAGGAGGAGGGGAAGAAGATGAAGATTCTAGAGCAAACACAGTCACACACACACACACACACACACACACACAAAGACAAGGGTAAGTAGTTGTTTGAACTAGCCGATGACAGTAAGAATAAGAAACCCAAGTGGTTGGTGCACAAATAAATGTACTGTATGTACCTAAGAGTTTCTTCAAGTTGAAGCCATTCTCCAGTCCATGGAATGAGATTTCAAGATAATTGTCACTGGAAACAAACAGAGCATGGAATGCATGCATCATATACTGTACATATAGAAGAGTTCAGAAGTAACCACTCAGATGAAGTATGTGATGAAGTATTAGCTACTCTCCCCTATAATTATAACCTAATAGAGCTCTACATCATGCAACCTACTCCACAGGCCCTGGCATTAGATACAAATGTACACACACACTTGTAAGATCCTGGCCGTTATCATTACTATAGCTCCAAACTCTCATGGCACAAAACTTTATGAAAGGTATAAATGTACGAATGCATGCACACATACACAAATTTACACGCACATGCATGGGTATACATGCATGTACCAATATACTACACAGCAATACCCATACCATACTGGCACACAAAAGAATGTACCATGATTGAACACATGCACATAGAACATTTCCAAGAAGACATGCACATAATTATGTACAAGTACCTCTTAATCTCTGTGGCCAAATCTGGCTTGGTTGGCTCTCGAGTGTGTTTTATTAGATCATTGACTTGGAGCTTCCTTAATCTGAAACAAGCATGGTTAATTATTGAAAAAGAGTCAATGATTGGATGCAAGCACTTCATCAGGTGCACTAGTAGCAGAACTACATTTGTAGTGGTGATTCCTTACTGTCTATTACAGAGTTACTGCAATCATGGAGACGTTAGTCTCAAGTACACGTATCGTACACATACAACTAACCCAGCCATAGCAGTACTGGTAAAGTTCATGCAGGAAACAATGGGAGTGCAAGTAGAGAGTGTAAAACAAACTTGCACTGCTGTTCAATGGCCAATTATAAAGGGGCAAACATAAACAGCATGAAACTATATAAGGGGAATTTAGCATATATGTAGTTAACTGTTTTCTTCTCTATTGCTAGAGCCAGCCAAGAATACATACAACACATGGATACTAAGCAATCATCCTTGCTGACATTCTCCCTAACTATATTGTGCAGTGATCATGACAACCCGCCAATGATAACATCACATGAACAGTTTACAGCCATTCTTCACTCATACTTGGAAATTGATTTGGTCTACGCCATAATGATACCCTTCTCACACAGTCGACAAGAAATTTCTGCTTTCATTATTTCTAGCTAACATATATGTAGCAATACAACGTACACAATACTTGTATGAGTAATACATGGTACTTCCTGTAACATTGGTATGGTATACACCGACAAACAGTGCAAAAAAAATCACAATGCTGTTTATGAAATTAGCAGCAATCTGTCTCACACATTGTAAGTCTACGTTTATTATAGATGACTGTTTACACTATCAGCACCACAATATGAGGTACAGTATGATAGTGCTCACTGCAGACTCTGCAGAAGGGCACTATATAACCATGAAGTGCATTAGCATTAAGCATTATACATAACAATTGACACAGATTATACAACACTCTACTGCAAGAGAGACCATGCATTTTCACTCAAGTATGAGCGTATGCATTCCAGCGATCACCGACCTTTTAGTGCTGTGGTGAGGCTTGCGATGCTGCATGTAGGTCAAGTTCCTTTGAAGGAACAAGGGCTGCAAACGAAAGGAAAACACTTCATCATGCACACTGCAATCATTACAGACTTTGTCTTGTCTATGGCTAACCTTTAATGTATGTCTGGCCTGCAGGAACCGATAGATCTGTGTTGGCTCTGTACAATGAATAATGATAGTACATTCTTTGTTAAAACAAACGCTGTTAGGATTGCTGTCCAATATTTATATTTATATTTTGCTATAATATTATATTTTGTACTCATAAGTACGAAAGAACTTTAGCTTGGCATGCATGTCAACAGTGATAGGCTGGACTGATAGCAAAACCCACAGTGATGCTCTTCACTGATTGTGCATGCACCACCCAATGCATGCATTGATTCATCTACAGAAATTATTTACACAGACCATCAACAAGCACCATCAAATGTGCCTTTCGTATCAACACCAAACACTACTACAAGATACAGAGCAATATGTTTAGTTTGGTATTTGTTTTAAGTTCTCTCTCACACACACTCTGTGTTAACATGATAAATTCCACCCCTCCACACAGCCATCAGCAAATTATGTGATTCAATCATCACTGATTTGGGTCACACCAGTCCTTGAACAGTTTCACAACACAATTCACTTCCACAAATACTTTAAAGGTTCATATGAGTACAGTAAGTCTTGAGAACATCCACAACACAAAGGATGACAAAATAAATGCATGCACAGTGCTGAGAGACTCTGAGCTGTACAGACCAGATGTCCGCCCAGCGTTACGAGAAGTTTATGAACAATACTTAGTTCCAAGACAATCTATTTTATCGTACTTACTTTCATAAGCTTCTAGAAACTGTTCGTGGTCACTTCTAAGCCTGTGCAAAGCTTCTCCGCCTTGTTTGTGTGTTCTATGGTCGTTCAGAGCCATGACTCGATCGTTCTTCAAAAAAAATTACCCACTGAATAAATTTCGAGTGACGTTTTAATGTTAACCCCATTGTCACCCAACTCATTCCAGAAAATTAAAATTCAAAGAGATTGCAATATTGTTACAGAAAAAGCAGCCGAATTTATGGCTTGGAGGAAGTCTTTTGTATCTCCGTTATGGTGCTCAATGAAAGCCTATGGGTTAGTTCCACTTGGGATTAATATGAGAGCAGTAACTGCAGGCTCCTATTCACGTCTAGCAACCACAACTGCCAATAATTCACCACGTGGTAGTGGTTTGGAGTCTGAAGACAAACACACCAGGAAGGACTCGGCCAGGGGAGCTTACATGACTAAGGGTACATCAATTGTGGGAGTTGGTGCATTACTATTAGGATTCTATTTATACAAGAAGAAGTATTGCAGAGCCATCGAACCCTGTAACGAAGCCTCAAATTCCCGGGAAAATTTGGTTACCAGAACGTCTTTACTCAGCACCTTAGTAGGCAATTGTATCTTCAAGCCCATTCATTGTGCACAAGATGGTGGTCATCATGGACGATCAAAGCAGTTCAATTTCCTAGCTGAAGCTGTTGAACTGGTGGCCCCGAGTGTTGTCTACATTGAGAAACAGGAGAAGGTTGGAACCTTCTTTGGAACAGCGATGGTCATGTCTTCTGGGTCAGGGTTCATAGTGGAGGATGGCACCTATGTAGTCACCAATGCACATGTGGTTGGGAATGCAAGAGAGGTCAAAGTGAAACTGATATCTGGGCGAGTTTTGACCGGAGAAGTCACTGATATCGACCAAACAGCTGACCTTGCACTAGTCAAATTGAAACTTCCATCAGGTGAAAAGCTCCCGGCCTTGAGGTTTGGTTCGTCTGGAGATGTTCGACCGGGAGAGTGGGTTGTAGCTGTTGGTAGCCCTCTCTCGCTTGAAAACACCATCACAGCTGGAATAGTGAGCAGTGTGCATCGACCCAGCAAAGAACTAGGCCTCGATCGCTATGGTAAGCCAGACAGTATGGGATATGTGCAAACTGATGCAGCCATTACGGTCGGTAACTCAGGAGGTCCTCTGGTCAATCTAGACGGAGAGGTCATCGGTGTGAACAACATGACTGCAGGACCTGGCATATCCTTTGCTATACCGAGCGATTTCGCACAAAACTTTGTCAAGAATGCTTCGAAAACTGTACAAAAGAAGCAGTCCAGATCAACCAGCAATAGATATGCAATCGGTATATCCATGCTTTCCCTGACACCCAACGTACTGCGAACGATTCGCTCCACTCTTTCCTTGCCTAGTGATGTAACCCACGGAGTACTGGTGGCTACAGTTTGGCCCAACAGTGCTGCTGCCCAGGCTGGACTGAAGAGAGGTGACGTGATTGTGAGAGTCAATGGCAAGAACATCGAGTCATGTGGTGACTTGAATGAACTGGTGCAGTCTGGGAAGAAACTGACTATGGAGATTGTTAGGAAATCACACTGGCTTGCAGTTACTGTTGTACCACAGGTCTATTGACTTGACAACATAATAATGTAATTTTGTACACAAATTAACTCCACATTGGCATATTAAATGGGAACATTTCATTTGCAAGGCTAATATTATTAATTAGCTAAACAACAATGCATGAGGAGAGCTAGTGCTACATACGTGCAAGATTAATCTACTCACTAAGTAATATATTATGCATATTATTTGCCGTGCAAATTATAACTCCATCCCTTAATTTGATTATAGCAATTATGACTCAACAATATTACACAGTAATTATCTAATGAGTGTGGAAATTAAAGGCAGTCAACAATCAATGAAATTTAATAATAATTATGTCCACCTATTACAAAAAGAAGTTGCTACAAGATGTCCTTACATAAGCTGACCTACGGCAAAATTTAATGACAAGCACTGAGTACGTACATGATACTTCTACTGCCACTAAAACTAGATATCATTAGAGTGGATAGACAAGAGCCCAAACAAGAACATAGTGGTTACACATTGCAGAAAATTAATTTGCTATGAAATCAAAAAAAATTAATACTCAGTTCAACCCGCTTTAGCATACACAATGCTAAGATTAGAATAATAAACACATGCAATTAAATTACAATAATATGGGGATGCTTATAATTTTCTTTTTCTCCTGTACAGTTCAAGGTTCCTTATACCACAAGCTGCACAAAACTGTTGTACTGGCTGATATTTCGTTTGAGGATATCCTGACATGGACCGAGTACACGCTCAAAGCGAGCACGATCTAGTTTGACACACTTCAATGTGCTCTTGGCTGTGACAGTGGCAGCACGGGGTCTCTTCAAGAGCAGAGCAATTTCACCTAAAATACAAGATTAGAAAGCAAAAACTGACGCTCAAGAATAAGAGTGAAGATACATGAGATGGAAGTGGACTTGTGAGAGATCCTAATGTACAGACAAGGAGAGTGGTGAATGTACCAAAGTAGTCCGAGGGTCCAAGCTGGCCGACCTCCACATATTCTCCATCTTCAGTCTTTCGTTGAAGAACAACAGCCCTACCCTGTTGGGGCGTGCATAGTGGATTAAGTATGTATTTGTTCTGTACGAGACACACACACACACACACACACACACACACACACACACGCACGCACGCACGCACGCACCTCAACAATAATGAAGAAGTCCTCGCCAGATTCCCCCTGTGTGACGATGTTCTCTCCCTCCTGAAAGGTACAGGGCTCCAGGGCATCAGCCACAGTAAGACGCTCCCACTTGTCCAAAGACTCTGAAAATTAAAAAAAACAAAAATTGTACACACAGTCCCAGAGTTGATCTGTACCATTGGTATTCACTAACAACGGTATACTCATGCACATGCATTCTTGTAAATGACTAGAATTGTCATTATTAAAAGTTTAATGATATGACACTCAAAAGTAAGCAGAATTGCTGGAGTGAACAACTTGCTCATGTTCAACCTGTCCTACCCCCTCTAGTGACTCACCAAGTATCAAGACCTTCTCTAGGAAGGATTCGTAGAGCTTTCTCTTTCGGATTGTGCTTCCCATGAGAATACGTCTGTAGGAGTCGCGGTCAATGGCCCACAGCTTGACGTCAGTCTTGGCCTTGATGGTGGCAGCACGTGGAGTGCCGTAGATGAGAGCCAACTCTCCAAAGCTTCCCGTCTCGCTGATCGAACCAAAGTGATCTTTGTTCACATAAATCTGCAGGACAAAGACACCAACATGTATTGACAAGTGCTTACACGAGGGCACGGGACAAGAGAGTGTCAAACTCACATCAACTTCACCAGAGTCAATGACATAGAAATTGTCTCCTTCATCACCTAATGATTAAAATAACACATAATATCATAGTTACTGTACGCTCGATGCTACAATTAGTAACAAATGGTAGACTGGATTCCCGGGAAATATATGTATACTGTCATTAGCCACAATTGACAACAATGTGTAATATATCACAGGTCAGACAAACACATGTACTCTTTGCTTTAAACAAGATTACCAATAATTTACTCACTTAGAATATCTTCACACACACACACACACACACAAACACAAGAGAGGGGAAGCCTGAGAACCAGGCTCGAATATTTCATTATGCAATTCCTAGTTACATGTACTTTGACCTCACTACAAACCAACCACCACCACCACTGGCACCAAAGATATATTCACCATTCCTAGATCCTCTTCCTCTCACCATCACATGCTCAGCAATAAACCTCAATAACACTACACTCAGCAGGATGCAACTACACTGTTGGAGCATGTGGTGCCTTTGCATAGAATTGGGGAGTATTAATGGCTTGGTGGAGTACACTATGTACCTTGCTGGATGATGATCTCACCAGCCGCTTTCTTTACTGTGAACATAGCATCAAAGATATCACTGGGTATGTAAAAATGACCGAAGTTAAACGTATAAATCAGCTCCGATATAACTGTTACAGTCACATCCATTCACTCACTTCTTCTCATCTTCATCCAAGTGAGAGAACAAGATATTCTTCTGAATGGCCTTCTGTAGGGCAGCCATGGTCTTATAATCCTTAGGGATGACCTGCACACACACAGAGAGAAAGGAATAGCATGGAGCAGTTTACAGTGTGTGTGTGTGTGTGTGTGTGTGTGTTGTTTGGTATGGAATATATACATACTAGTGTGTCACTCCAGGAATGCTGTTAGTTTAATATTACATTCTTGTGGTGAGATAGCCAGGGAAATGGTACATGTATCACAATCATGGATACTACTAGCACCGAGTGTTTGCATACGAGTCATCCCACAATAATAAGCTGACACATGCACTAAGAAAAAATTCGTGTGATATGATACTAAAAATTTAAAATTGTTTTCAGCAAAGAACCGATTACTGATCGAGGCTACATCATGACTGGTGAGTGGAGGCAGTGGTCCATGGGTGATCATGAAACGAAGCATTTGATTGACTATTTGGGTTGTCACTTGCAGAGATAAACATGTAATGAGACAAAGAATGTTGATTGGCTATGCAGTACACATACACACAACCGTGCACAACGTATTAACAAAAACACACACACATACATATACACCTGTACCACCTGTGCCTGTATGAATCACTTCTGAAAAAACAAACAAAGCTATCACATAGCTATATAGTTCCAAGGTTAAAGTACACATGCCATGACAGCAGTCTAAACAGACTAAACAAAGGATAAAAGACCCTGGTTTGTCTTTAGCCAGTCCCACAATGCCACAATTAACATCCATAATAATGATAATTATATATGCAGGGGGAAACAACAACAAAAATAAATAAACAAAAAATTTGCATATAGAACAAAGAGTGTAAATGAATATCAAATATCTGGCTAATATGCTAATGTTGTCCTATTGGAGAGAATTATGAATGGGGCCAGGGCAAATTATGAGCAATAATCTCAGTCCAAATGTATACTAGTGGTCAATACAAATTTGGCCCTCATAACGTATCTAATGGTGATATTAACAATACCTTGCACATTCAAATGTGACCGCGGATTTTAGGCTAGTAGGGAAATTTAGCATATCAAACCAAAAAGTTCCATGCTATAATCATACTCAAATCGAGATGAAGAAAGAAACTAGGCTGTCACACATCCAGTTTGGCACAAACACACAAAAATCATCACAGAGTAGTTAATTTGGCCAGGCTTGGGAGCTAGCAATGATATATTACATAATGTTACATATTAGATTACACGACATGGGTTCAAAATATCATAATTGTATTACACACACACATGACGATGTTCACAATCGCTCTAACTCTTGGTGCACATCTTATCTGCGTGTGTCCGTGTGTGAGCTCACCTTCTTGACATAGCTAGTGGCCTGTTCTTCTGTCATGACACTACCACTGACAGCTCCCCTTCTTGTCCTAGGCTTCTGGGCTGGTGCTGGTCCCTCCACATCCATGGATGACACATCAGAGTGCTCCTGAGAGACAAACAAAAGTCACCAACATACCTCATCACTAGTAAACACACCCAAATAGGACCCAAAATACTTGCACACACCCACACACAAACACATGCATGGGGACACTGACAACCTTTCAGGGTCAACCAAACAGAGTCTGACTATATTCCTAGTGGAACAGACCATTCAAAAAACGACAAGGAATAACACCTAAATCCTTACACTGAAATTGGAGGATGCCACTAATGCCAACTATGGGCTTCACAGGGTTGAATGAGGCTGTCGACCGACTCATGCTCACCTTTTCAAGCTGTGTGAAGTAGTCCTTTAGCCATTTGTACGGCTTATCGGGTCTGTCTTGGCATATCTTAGCAATACACTCTTTCAAGATGGCTTGAATGCCCTGTTGCTCAATGTAATCCTCGCACTCCTGAACAGTAGTTTGATTCGCCATCTTTCAGCAGCTAGCAAAGATTGCCTGCCCTCGCCTTGTACACGTCATTTGATGTATTTTTACGTCACAAGATGACGTTGACCGCAAAACATTTTTAACATGGCTTTTGTTGCACCCCATAAAGTTTCATGCGTCATTCACTGAAGAAGAAACGTAGCATGGGCTAGTACGTAAGAGCATAGCATATTCCATGGTAGAAATGATACAGCAGTCACAATAATATTCTATTGTTGTTTACATTGACAGATCTTAGTGCATTGGTTATGATAAAAACAAAAAAATGAAGTAATCAATAATGCAAGCAAACAAACAACTGTACAAAACTCTCAGCTCTCCTCTTGAGCACCAAATGTTTGTTTCATAGTCTAAGATAGGGAAGATAGGGGTAATCAATTGGTCATTAGGTCTAATTTACACAATAGACGTACCTGATCCAAAATTTGCTTGCCAATGAATTGTGTGGCCATTCTTGATAGTTTTGCTCCAGCATCTCTCCTGCACTTGACATAGCCGACCACATTAGCTCCATTCAGAGCAAAGCCTACCACTGGAATGATCTGCACATGAAACCATTGGGAAACAAAACAAAGCAGTGAATTTTGTGAAGAATATCTAACTTTGTATCCAGGCTCTCCCCTTTGTACGAGGCTAATCAATACTATGTCAACACCAAGTATCTATACAATGTCAAAATCTCGAGCATATCATAATGATAATGTGTAATTGAAACTGCCCTATCTGTGAGTGGTATTATTAATGTCCGATGCCAGTTTGTTTGATAAGAAACTGGTTGCTAAAGAGTAGTAGAGTGTGTGTTACTAGAAATGAGTTAGCAATTACACACGATCAGACATGTCAATAATTCTTACATCATACATCTTTGTTAATATTATTATGTTATGATAATGAAATCTTATAACAGGATATGTAATATCATACGTCGTAGTTTCTCACCATCAAAGCATTGACTAGTAATGATGTATGCATGGGACAAAGATGAACCTTTGTACCATTTCTCATAGCCACATATGTAGCCATATATATAGCCATGACTAGTTCTTTTCAATAGGGGAGATTAACTATTCCATACAGGTGACATAACTCTGTTCCCACAGACTATACATTAGTAAAGTAATACTGAGAGCTACACTGCATGGGGAGATGATGAGTGTTTAAGGGTATACTACATTACGCCACTTACTGCCCATTCCAGCTGCACTTTAATGAGAGCTGTAAAGATGAGGAAGAACCACAGTAATGGACACAGGAACAGTCCCCCCCAGAAGATGAGCGACTCAGGATGAGATACTGATGATTGCTGCATGATCGAAACAATATTTGAGGGTCAGTGCTAAAGGACACACATGAGCACAAAATCCTATAGAATCTAGAGTTCTAAACATAAATCATGCTCTCGATCTTGTCCTATATAGATACATATAACAATCAGGCCTGGGAAAGAGGCTTTATCTATAAGTTATTCTGATGGACCTTGGGAGCTAGGAGCCTGGCCTGCTATAAAACTACCATAGCTGGACACATTATGTCAGTACAAACCTTTTTTGATTCAAAAATCCATGTACTTGATCCATCTTCTTCAACCTTATTCCACCATCTCAAGCCAACTAGCAATCTGCCAGTTACATTCTTGACTGTCCAGAAGTCACAGGCCAGTAAGAGAATGATAGTGATGAATAACTCTATGAAATGGCCACCCAAGAAAGAGGAGAAGAGGATGTACACTATAAGAGCACACACCCTGAACACCACATGGAAGAAGGCTGCTATTGGATGCCTGGAGTACAAGAAAAACACAAAAAATAATCTTATATTTCTAAATAATGCTCCCCACATCAAGAGGGAGGGAATGCATGGGAAAATATGCAGTGTAGAAGCAAAATGAAGGTATTCATGATAGATATGTATATTGAATGCCTACTCACTTTACAGAAGCTCTGGATTCGCTCACGGGAGTGTCAAAACCTGGCTCATCCATGTTTGCAGCATCATTTGATTTTACTATATGGGTGTGGTCTTCCGTGAACTATAGTAGAACCCCTCCCCCCATAATACTGTGCATTTTGTATGCAAATCACAATGACATTATGTGACATATAATTTATTATTATTCACCACAATTATACAAAACAACAAACCTACACACGTGCATCCACACCATGACACAAAGCAAAATAAAGCACATTCTCACATGATCTTGCTAAACAGTTAGGCATAATGATAATAATAATAATGCTATAAAAATTATAATAATTATTATTATTAATAATGTATGTTTTATGTATGCATGTAGCTGCTGAGATGTACATTTGCAGCATGCCCCATGGTACAGCTATCTTACTGAGCTGGTCATTGTCAAATGATAGTGGCATAGATATCGTCATCTTCATAAGATATGGGCACAATTGACATATCAGGAGACATGGTAAAGCTCTTGAAAATGGCATCGCTGAGTGCTTCCATCCACTCCTTCTTGGACTGGGCACTCTCTGCGTAGAGAGGGTAGCCTCCTCCTGGTCTACTGGGGACATGAAGCATGAAGATGAACATGTGGTCTTGGAGCTTAGAGGGAACATCCTCATCGACAAAGAACCCATCAGATGTGGAGCCAAGGAGGATCTCACCCAGTGCATGAGCATCCTATGACGTTGTGTGTCACAGTGTATAGATAACGGTAGTTATGCCAGTGATGTAAATAGTATACAGATAGTATGGGTGACTCATGCATGCAAAATTATAGCTAAATGTAATCAATGGGTTAAAAATTACTATCAGTGGCTACCAATACTGATAACTTCACATACTGTAGGTTTGGCATAGTAACGTAGACAGTTTTGATCAAGAACAAAGAACCTCCTCTGCCATTTCTGCACAACAAAGTCATATTTACAGGGAGTTTTTTTTAACATTATGATACATGACTCAGTCACTGCATGTACACAACAATAAATTTCACCCACTGAATGCTCTGGTGGTGTTTTGCAGAGGTATCCGTAATGAACAAAGTCCCTTGTAGCTTTCTCTTTTATCTAAAATGAATGATAAACCCGAGAATTTGACTTGCCAGTACATTTTCACAATTATCAACAGATTATAGAGATCAAGTACTATATTGACGTGTTCAGGTTTATCATGGAGGTATGTAGCTAGTTGTAAAAAGAGCTATATAATTATAGTAATTCATATGATGTGCTCTAATAATAACCATTACTAACCATTTCAATAGGACGTTGAGGAAACATTCGCTGCAACTGGTGGATCTTTGCTGCACGGATGGAGAGAAACCAATCCACAATCTCCTGTATGTATAGAAGATACTAAGATTAAAAACACTGTCATTTCATTCACTCAAGCAGAAACTCTGAATGCAAAAAATTGAATTATATAGAGAAGCAGATAATGCCTACCCTGCTATTTTCAGCATAGACAAAGATGTTTCTAGTCTTCTTCAGCTTGGTGTCGTGAAAGGCAATGAGCATTGAGTTTGGTCTGTCCTCCAGACCAGGTGCTGCCAGGGTGGCATTGAGATGACTTAGAGGAATAGAACCTCTAGGCTCTCTGTCCTGAAGGGAATTAACAATAATTATTATGATTGTTGTGATCTGCCCTTGCATTGTTCACATATGTTTGTTAGTACCTTGTATGCAAGGAAGTACGAGAGTGTTTCGTGTGACAGAATAAACCACCTTTTTTGCCAAACGTCAGCTTGTTTCTTTCTCTTGAAGAGAGTACCCTGTTTGTATCCTGCATGGAGAGTCCATGTGTGAATTACATGAATAAGAGCTAGGGGTACAATTTACATATACCTGTGGGTTCATCTGCACTGGTACTAAACTCCACCCGCTCGTACTTTGCTCTGATCCACTGCTCAATAATTTCACTGAAAATGATGATAAATTAATTTTAGCTATAATTATAATATTATACTGAGTCAACAAAGGGTAAACAGTTTTCAATCACCTTAATTTATAGAATTGCTACAAAAACATTACTACATCTTTCACATAATAAATTTTATTTATTATGTAGAAAACATAAATGTCTCAAAGGAACCCACAATGTCATGCACGTGCACATCTAGATCTGTTATTGACAGCTAAGCTATTGTTAAAGGTTGGTCTGTACACAAAGTATCACATAATACAACACAGCAACTAAGGAATGCCACAGCTGTGTGGGCAAATCAGGTCAACTTTGTGTTTTGAATCGTGAAATTCATTTGTGAGGT
The DNA here is from genome assembly GCA_964030475.1 of Tethya wilhelma. Lineage (NCBI taxonomy): Eukaryota > Metazoa > Porifera > Demospongiae > Tethyida > Tethyidae > Tethya > Tethya wilhelma. The sequence goes on from CAXIPT010000001.1 coordinate 8,494,567, forward strand.
TACTATAGAGATGATGTTGACTTCTACAAGGCAATACACTATCTAATATGCTCCAATGGAAACACTAGTGTTTACCACTGCACCCAATCAGTCCCTTGTCAAAACTCAAATTTAATGCATAGTAATACCAGTCCTACAAAATTTATATTGTGTTTGTATCATCAACAATATGCTTATAAGCTTCAGATATCTATCATGATAATAGATTTACATTATAAGAAATAAAAATATGTCCGTGCACAAGCACATAATAAAAAGAGCCAAACACACTGTGAGACACCATGTAATTCTATCATGATTACTTACTGCCGGCTCCTGGGGTGTGGTCGAACCCAACATGATGGAACTTTAGCTTCAAATTTTTGCTTTGCTTTATCGTTTCCTACTTCAGCCATGGACTGCATGGACATAGTGTGAGAGTGAGTAATAATAATTATTGTGAATGCATCTTTGGTAGCATGTAAACTGAGTTGTATGTTAGCATGTAAGTTGAGCTATTATAGGCTATAGGCTATAGGCTATTTATGTCAGTGGTCCAGTGGAAAGCTTTGACATGATAATGTATTGGCATTATATAGCTATCTATATAAGGCTCTATACAATAATACACATGCAGTCATGTGTTTCAATGCTTCGTGATTTTACAATCATGTATGCATCAACTATCACCAAGCCATGAATTATTAAGAGTCAATTTTATTGTGTAAGGTTAAGAATGTTGGGGAAGACTTACAATTCAAGTATAACTATACTGATAATAATTTTGCTACTTTCAGTTCCATGCACAATGCCATGGAATAAGTATGCTAGTACAAGCCATGTAATGTCATCTATGTGTATTTGACAACTTTTTGATTACAAATACACGATTTTCAGTTCTCAGGGTGTACAGCATACCAGCTGACATAATAGTACACACTTATTATCAGTCATCATTTTCACATACCTCAACCATTTCATTTGTCCATGAATCAAGTCTTATAGATCGCACTCTAGAAACATTGACACTGAGTCGTCTATGAATACCAGCACAGTTGATACAGAGAAACACACCAAGGTTGACTGACGCCCAGTCTGGATCTGTTAGATTGGAGGACATGAACAGAGCACATGCCATGATATAACCATTTCAGATAAAACTCTATCAGGCTTTGGCATACAGTGGAATTCATTAATTAACCTCTGCTATTCCAAGCCTCTGAAATGTAGCCACCTCACTATAAAGCAGCCAATAGCCATAGAACAGATTGACTGCATGATGTCAATGTGTGGCTACAATAAATTAACAAAGTGTCTCGAGACACGGTAGTCCGTATACTTTCCTATTGATTTTGTATTGCCTGTTTATAGTATCCGGATTTACCGGCACTCTAGCGTGCAGGCGTAGAGTCACGGTTCCATTGACTACAGTATATTTAGCTTAGTATACGGACCCGGGCCTAGAGGCACAGCGATAAATTAAAGAGAGGCTTCCCTGAAACCAGCCACCTCACTAGTACAGTCACTTTCTTGGGTCCCACGAAAGCCTGGCTGGAATAGCAAGGTTCTACTGTCTAAATTTGAGACTATGCAAAATAGAGCATGCAGCTATAGATACTAAAATGTTATCCGCATAATGACTTACTTTCTGCCCCACAGTCCGCGCAATATCTGTTGCATTCTTGCTCTGAGAGTTTTGTAATCCAGTTCCTAGCACTCTCCTGCTCTTCTTTGCCCTCTGCTAGTGGTGATTGAGGAGTAGAATTCCTCTTTGGCGGTGGACTCGAAGTCATATTTTGAGTGTTGATCGATCGATCTTATGAGCTCAACTATAGGAATGCACATGCGCAGTATAGAAGGGCGCTTTTGTAGCGCAAAAAAAATTGTAATGACGTCATTATAACATTTTCTTGGGACTAAAATGCATGTGTCATAAAAGAGATTTAATACAGGCATAATACATAGTAAATGCACATCAAAAATAATATAGGTAGATTCAAAATGCAGGTGTGTAATAACAATGGCATAAAAGTAACAAATCGACTGTACAATATAACATCACTTGTCAGAAACAAAACTCCATAATAAAATAATATTTTGTATACTATGTCTTAGTCTGTGCTATATGATGCGTAACCATTAGCGTTTGAACTCTCATCAGACGGACTCTCAATGGCTAGTCTTAACACACTAATCCATTGGTGCTTCTCATCGGGGGTTTCAGCAAGAAGAGGGTAGGTTCTTGTCGGAGTGTTGAAGACAAAAGCATTCTGTCCACCTCCAAGTTCATCAGGTGCTTGTTCGTCAACTGAAAATCCTTCTGAAGCTCCACCAATGATGATTTCACCAAGAGGAAAGGCATCCTTCACACACACACACACATGTAGGAAAACAAAATAAACTTTTGGCAACATAACGTTTTCTCTTTCAAAAACTTACAGTGGGTTTTTCATAGTACATCAGTCTATGTTGGTCTAAAACAAAATATCTCTTTTGGAATTTTTGCTGCAACGAGAAAAGGTAGTACAATGATTACAAGCATTGCATGCTATGACAGAAGGATACACATCACAACCTACTAGTTTATTTGCAGGTGTCTTGTGTAGATAACCGGCCTTTGTGAAGTCCCTTGACGACTGCGGTTGCAACTGTACACAAGAATGTAAGGTGCATGAATGTACATGGTTGAACTACAATCGAACATTATATTAGCTGTATATACCTCAGTAGGAGACTTGGCAGGCTCTCTGGATTGAAGGAGTTTTAGTCGAGCAGCACGAATAGCGTAAAACCAATTGACAATTTCCTGAATACACAACCAAGTGAAACTAGCTATGCATTGTGTATTGCTATATTATACATACTGTATGTCAGTAGAAAATAGTTGTGCAAAAAAGAACACTCAACATACATGATGATCATTGAAACTTGAAACGAATAATGCAGTGTGGTTTTTTTGAGGAAATCAAACAAATAAGCAAACAAAACTGCTCAATATGAAGGGATATTCCCTGCAGGCATGACTTAGCACTGCTGAGCACCTGCAAGTTCTGATCTAAGACATTCTTGAAAGATGAGGAATATTGTCAAAATTACCGAACCCTTTTCACTAGACACTGATAGTGTGCACTATCAGCACAGAGACATAGCTGATGGGAGAACCGTTACCATGATGGCAGTTGGTTGAACACGTAGCAAAATGTGTAAGTCTTCCGTTATTAATCAAGGGAGATAACTAACAACAACTAGATCAACAAAGAATTCAACACAACACAGAAAAAGTGCAAGGTCAGAGGAAAAATTTCCCCAAGTTCTTACTTATAATTATACAGCAGAGAAAATAAATTATTGTAGTCATCATCATGACAAGGACTGGAATAAGACTGTTGTGTAATTGGGAATCAGCTGACTAGGCACTCAAACTAGAGTTCCATTGTTTTGATACACTATTTTATACACAGTCACTGATAATTGGGAAATTCAATACTCATGTTATTAACTGTTGCTTAAAAGTAAAATTATTACTATTAAAGAGACCAATGATAATTGTCTATAAACTATAATATTGCTATTATAATAACCACATACCTTTCCAGATTCAGCGTACACAAAGTAGTTTCTTGACTTTCCTCTGATGATGGCTGTGAGTTGCATGCCATTGGGATGGCCAATCTGACCGTTCATGGTCACATTGAGGGAGCTCAGTGGAATGGACTCCACTGGTTGTTGATCCTACATGGACATGAATACACACACTCACAATAAATGGAAGCAACGTGTGTGAAATGCTGTAATGTGTGTGTGTGTGTGTGTGTGTGTGTGTGTGTGTGTGTGTGTGGGTGTGTGTGGGTGTGTGCATGTTTTGCACTACAAGTTTATTGATGGTGATTGAGAGCAAGAGAGCTATGCTGTGCTGTGTTAGACCTGCTATGTGCTATGTATGACTTTAAATTTCAGAGGATACATGTGGTGGATCATGAGTGCCTTGATTGGTAAGTTTTGAGCTGGCAGTATTGGTGCTTTGTGAGATCTTTTACATGGTCACAGTGCCAGCTCAGCACAATACACAGCTGTCATACCTCCTCTAAGAGTGGACTAAGCCATTGTAGAAAACAACTTTTCAAAATTAAGACTGAAATAGTTTCATGAAATTTTATACAGTATAATAATATTACGTTGCCTTCATGTTGCCATTTTGACCTTTAGTAACAGTAATCTTCAGATATAGAGAGGTGCACACACACATACACACAAACTGAACAACAGCTACCCTGCTATGTCCATGCACAGAAAATATCAGTCAGGAATGTAAACAAACCACAATCTGTGGCCTAGGGGGTGGCCTGGCAATAGGAGGCCTACAAACTGAAAGCATACTTGTTCCACAATTGCATTAGGATCCCATTACTGACACCTAGAGGAGCTGTCAGGGTGGTGCTAGGTAGTACTGACTGTGTTCCCCTAACTCCCCCATTCTTACGAACTTAAAAAGGTACCAGCTGGTACCTAAGTAATGAGCAGGGTCTTCCCCTTCCCTTTAACAGCCAGCTTTAGAAAATCCCATGCACAGACAAAAACATCAACAATGTCATTGATTATCAGCAAAGACTACACTGTTGCCCACTCAGTTGTATTTTGTGTACATGTTGTTGAAAGTATGTATTCTGAACACAAAATTTCTATAAACAAACAAAGCTTACTGTGATCTTTTTGAAGTAAGTCAACGATTTAGCATCCAACACAAAGAATCTACTCTGCCAAACATTGTCAACTTTTTTCTTTTTAAACAGAAATCCTTTCTTCAAACCTACACAGACATATAACTGGTAAAGATGGTCAAATGACTTTGCCACAAAAGCATACCTGTCATGTATGATCTCTCCTCATCTGGTGTTTCAAGCACAAACTCTCTTCTCTCGTATTTAGCTCGAATCCATTGCTCTCTTTGCACTCTGTGTGTGTGGTGTTTGCAGGTGTATGAGAGAGATGTATATACTAATGCATAGGATTCAAAAGTACAGCCTTGTACTCCAAAAAATCATAAGATCTAGCTGGGATTCGAACCCAGGTCTTTTAAACTCTAGTCAAATGCTTTTACTAGCCTGATAAACCAGGCCTTCCTTGTTATGCTGATTGCTAAGCAATATAAAGCACATGAGGAGGGCCTGGTTTACGAGGATATGTTCTTACCACTGAGCTACTAGAACTCACTACTTGCATACATACACTGGACATAATGTTATTTCAAACAAAAATTTAATAGACTGTTGTAGTCTCTTACAAGCTATCTGTAGGAGATGGCTGTTTGACACACAGAGGCACATTAGCTTCCCACAAACTCTTTGCCTTTGGATTGCCAACTGTTGACATTTGCTGCACATGAAACATTTCACTCCATCAACACATATACATTACATACAGGTACATATGTCGTACATACACAATGCAGTCACATTCATAGTCAATACTGTATGGCTCCAAATTTTTGTGAATTTTGTGATTTGACTGTATATCACAAAAATATTCTCGATGAAAATGTAGAAAACCGTATATCACGAAAATTTGGAGCTACACAGTACATGGAATGACACAGAGCATCATTTCCAGGCTTTCTACATGCTTGCTTCACGTGGAGGTTTAAGAGAACTCAATATTATGCACATATGTATAGTACCTTAATGTGTTCGTCACTCCATTCATCCAGCGCTACTGATTTGACAGTGTGCATGTTTTGCACTACAAGTTTATTGATGGTGATTGAGAGCAAGAGAGCTATGCTGTGCTGTGTTAGACCTGCTATGTGCTATGTATGACTTTAAATTTCAGAGGATACATGTGGTGGATCATGAGTGCCTTGATTGGTAAGTTTTGAGCTGGCAGTATTGGTGCTTTGTGAGATCTTTTACATGGTCACAGTGCCAGCTCAGCACAATACACAGCTGTCATACCTCCTCTAAGAGTGGACTAAGCCATTGTAGAAAACAACTTTTCAAAATTAAGACTGAAATAGTTTCATGAAATTTTATACAGTATAATAATATTACGTTGCCTTCATGTTGCCATTTTGACCTTTAGTAACAGTAATCTTCAGATATAGAGAGGTGCACACACACATACACACAAACTGAACAACAGCTACCCTGCTATGTCCATGCACAGAAAATATCAGTCAGGAATGTAAACAAACCACAATCTGTGGCCTAGGGGGTGGCCTGGCAATAGGAGGCCTACAAACTGAAAGCATACTTGTTCCACAATTGCATTAGGATCCCATTACTGACACCTAGAGGAGCTGTCAGGGTGGTGCTAGGTAGTACTGACTGTGTTCCCCTAACTCCCCCATTCTTACGAACTTAAAAAGGTACCAGCTGGTACCTAAGTAATGAGCAGGGTCTTCCCCTTCCCTTTAACAGCCAGCTTTAGAAAATCCCATGCACAGACAAAAACATCAACAATGTCATTGATTATCAGCAAAGACTACACTGTTGCCCACTCAGTTGTATTTTGTGTACATGTTGTTGAAAGTATGTATTCTGAACACAAAATTTCTATAAACAAACAAAGCTTACTGTGATCTTTTTGAAGTAAGTCAACGATTTAGCATCCAACACAAAGAATCTACTCTGCCAAACATTGTCAACTTTTTTCTTTTTAAACAGAAATCCTTTCTTCAAACCTACACAGACATATAACTGGTAAAGATGGTCAAATGACTTTGCCACAAAAGCATACCTGTCATGTATGATCTCTCCTCATCTGGTGTTTCAAGCACAAACTCTCTTCTCTCGTATTTAGCTCGAATCCATTGCTCTCTTTGCACTCTGTGTGTGTGGTGTTTGCAGGTGTATGAGAGAGATGTATATACTAATGCATAGGATTCAAAAGTACAGCCTTGTACTCCAAAAAATCATAAGATCTAGCTGGGATTCGAACCCAGGTCTTTTAAACTCTAGTCAAATGCTTTTACTAGCCTGATAAACCAGGCCTTCCTTGTTATGCTGATTGCTAAGCAATATAAAGCACATGAGGAGGGCCTGGTTTACGAGGATATGTTCTTACCACTGAGCTACTAGAACTCACTACTTGCATACATACACTGGACATAATGTTATTTCAAACAAAAATTTAATAGACTGTTGTAGTCTCTTACAAGCTATCTGTAGGAGATGGCTGTTTGACACACAGAGGCACATTAGCTTCCCACAAACTCTTTGCCTTTGGATTGCCAACTGTTGACATTTGCTGCACATGAAACATTTCACTCCATCAACACATATACATTACATACAGGTACATATGTCGTACATACACAATGCAGTCACATTCATAGTCAATACTGTATGGCTCCAAATTTTTGTGAATTTTGTGATTTGACTGTATATCACAAAAATATTCTCGATGAAAATGTAGAAAACCGTATATCACGAAAATTTGGAGCTACACAGTACATGGAATGACACAGAGCATCATTTCCAGGCTTTCTACATGCTTGCTTCACGTGGAGGTTTAAGAGAACTCAATATTATGCACATATGTATAGTACCTTAATGTGTTCGTCACTCCATTCATCCAGCGCTACTGATTTGACTTTGGTGAGGTGGGATCCTAAACTTCTGTGGATGCCACTGCATCCTATGCAAATGAATACTCCAAAATTTAAATCTGCCCACTCTGGATCTGAGTGTGTGTGTGTGTGTGTGTGTGTGTGTATGTGTGTGTGTGTGTGTGTGTGTGTGTGTGGCATCTCTGATGTGGATAATCAAAAAAACCACTTCACACAATTGTTAGCAATTTGTAGCGCTTGTTTGTTAACTAGCCAATGCATGTCATAAGGCAAGCACAGCTCCTTGAGAGGGAGAGCAAGAAAACTTTAAGGCCCATCAGTGATAAATCCTTGGCAAAAAGCTGTCTACCAAGAGATGCCACAGTTTGTTGGAATTATCCATCCTCTTCATTTCCAACATACAAACACTTTATATGGTCAAATTCTAATGAGAGGCAGTAGAATGATGAAACTTGCAGTCCCAGTCAAGAGTGGGTGGAGGTAGGTAGAGTGTGAGGGCTATGTTAGACTACCAAGTTAGGCACTTAGTGTAAAACCTCTATCCAGGTGTTTTTGAGCAAGAGCCAAAAATGGCAGGTGGGAAACATAAATGTCATGTAAACCTCAATAATTATTGTGTAGGTGTAAAACAAGCCTTTAAAAGAAACCTCTGTGTTTTGCTCAATCACAGCATTCAGTCCATATTAGGAGAGAGTTGAACAACAAGAGAGGTGCCCTGGGGAATATGAATACAATTACTGGGACTTAATCAACACCAGCTTGAATAAATAATATTACTAGGGGAATGCACCGTGCATTGAAGGGCGAGCCGGAGCGATCGTGACGATAATTAATGTTGGCGCATGCGCAAATGTTGATGTTAGATTTATTGAACATGATCAGTAATCTTAATTTGGAAATTCTAAATTCAGGTGCATGTTTCATACTGAGGTTTTGTACTTGTCGTGTCCACATGGGCTGAATCGATTAAACTTTGAACTTTGTTAGACGCATGCGTAGAAGTAAAGTTACACGTGTTCGTGGTGATGGAGAATTAAATTTGTGCATTGCTATGGATACGTAGGCAGGTGAGCTTCATAAGGATCTTCCTGTGAGGCCTGTGCTGCTTGAGTGACCTCTGATTCTTGAGGTTGGATAGATACAAGGTCAGAGAGGTCACCATCTTCTGGTAGGTTAGATATGGCCTGTGTGTTCAATCCGATTCCAATGGCCTGGTAGTAGACATTGTTCTCAAGCAACAATGCAGGTCAAAGCTTGCTCTACACACCTCCTACGCACACGAAAGTCTTTATGTGTATGGTCTCTCTCTTTCCTAACCACCAGGATGTCAACTTCTGATGGTAATCTTGGGAGACTGGTGGCAAATGACAACACATCTTGTGGGATATTAATGACGTGTCCACTGTAACCATACTGGCCTTGAGGTAGCCTGTAGACGGACATGATTGGCATGACAGCAGACACCAGTATTTCTTCCACTTGAGTTAATTCCTGAATAAGAATATATGCACATATCATTAAACACTAATAATATTGAGCTAAGCTACAGGCTAACCTGCAATTGTGGAGGCACAAAGCCAGGGTCCATGTTGTTGGCACAAGAGTATAACTTTGGAACCTTCTTGTCCATGGAACACCTCCCACACTCGACAGAACCATTGGGCTGAGCTGACACAGACAGGTTTGGGAAACATTCCAAACACGTATCACAAGTAGGATAAGCAATTTCTGATATTGTCTGGTGAAAGTCTTTCATCTTCTGGATCACAGCTGGTTGCCCAAACTTGATAATGCTGGTGCTGTATCAGACCTCCTTGCACAAGCCCGAGACCTATATCTTGCTCACATCTGTGTTCTCTTTCAGAGGCTGTCTCTCTCAATCTTCTATCATTAGCCTGAGACCTATCTCGCTCAAGCCTGTGTTCTCTCTCAATCTTCTATCATTATTAAACCTGAGACCCGCCGCTATCTCGCTCAAGCCTGTGTTCCCTCTGAGGGGCTGTCTCTCTTGATCTTCTTTCCCTTCTCTCTCTTGATCTTCTTGATCTTTCTGTGGGTTTAATAATTTTATACTGAATCTGACAACCTCAATTACCTTCTTATGTCATATTAAACTATACCTGCCTCTGAACAACTGTTATATTATCTCGTCGTCTCGCTCGCCTGGCTTCTCTTTGCTCAGGCGTTTCTCGCTCCATATGCTCCCTGTAGAGTTCTCTTCGACGTTGGAGTCTTCTTCATGAGAACTACCCATTTCAATGCAAGCAAAAACTTTTGTAGCCAAGGACATTGACGTCTCCTCTGGACATGGAAACGAATCCTTAGGCATGCATATTGCAACACGTGGTGGCACTCATAACATACCGTAAGTTTAAATTTTTGTTCTACGTAATGTGGCATGCGAACAATTAGAAGAACGAACGACACGACAGACAGACAGACAAAATTGCCGTTCAGCACACTAGGGTGGGCTCGCTCCGGCTCGCCCAATTAGTGAAATGGTGTTGTGGTGCCAATTGAAATGCCAAGTACAAGGGTTGATCTACATGACATTTTGCTTACCAAAACGATAATCATAGCTACAGGGTGCATGTATGTATAGCAAGACATCTTTTGACTCTAAAATTAATAACTATCTGCAAAGTGATGGAGCATCAAGGAGTAATCCATTTCAGCTGAGTGGGATCATGTGCTCTTGGCTTCTTCAAGTTGGTATCAGGTGATTTGTGCGCAATACTTCACAATCAAAAGGACTCTCTGTGCAAGATAAAATTAAGAAGTACTCGTGTGAATCACAACGTGCTAGTGTTCTAGCTTCCCAAGTTGAACATTTCCTCTCCTATCTGCTCCTACGAGGCAGCCCTCAGCCTCACCAAGGCATGGGATTCACCAAGGTGAGTGATCAGGAGGAAGCCACCTCACTATGTGATCACTGCCACCACACACACTCATCCTGTGCTGGTCTCTCTGAAGGATTCCCCACATTACACAACCAGTGGTGACCTCCAGGCTCACACAGCTAGACCACACATGCTTCCCCCCCCCCCCACCTCTCTCTCTCTCTCTCTCTCTCTCTCTCTGAGCTAAGAGAAGAGTAGTCTGCTTCTTTGGATTATATCGTGTAAGAAGATGTGTGGAAATGGAATGAGAATAATGTTGTGTATAGAAGGTTTAAGGATAGAGTGACATGCTATTGTGTGGTCTTCCTCTTTGCTTCTTGATCTGATGAAGAATGCATAAGTCATACAGCTTTGTACCTTCAACCACGCAGGTCTTCTCTACCTATGTCTCACAAGCTATTTCATGTTATGACTGTCCACAAGTATATAGGGAATACACATAGTAAGGTGAAATGTGCTACTGGCAGACATAACACATAATATTAAATAGTAAGGTGAACACATGCATATGTAGGATGAGCTATTGGCTAGGATTCTCTAATACAGTACATGGGTGTGGAAATTGTACCCATGAGAGTGAACTAGGGGTGGATGACCAAGTACATACTAATAAATCAGTTCCTCCCCCTCATCAATCTTTCATCAATTGAAAGAGAAGAGTGAAAATGGACACTGTTTTATCTAGGTCTTCAGGAGCAATGCATGGAGCTATGATGTGTAGACACACAAGACTTGGTGATCACAAATGATTCACGTAGCATAAGGAAGGTGTTAACAATAGCTGGATTTTTCTTCAAATTTGTAACTTGTGTAAGTTGGTTATGGAGAATATAGCCATATAGGATCAAAGTAATGACAATGGCAATATACTAGTGCCATACAAATGAACCAGTAGCAGTGTTTACAAAGAGCATTTTGTTTATGCATGTACACACAACACTGCACATTAACATATGTTGACTATAAGAGCTAAATAGAGCATTAGATTCTTCACACACACACACACACACACACACACACACACACACACACACACACACACGCACACACACACGCACACACACACACACATACACACACACGTTCCTACTTTGTTGATTCAATGCCGACATTGCGAGAAACATGGAACAGTAGACAGTCTAGTTCAGTGTGTGTTACTGCTCTTGTTTGCAAACAGAGTCCCCACTAGNCACACACACACACACACACACACACACACACACACACACACACACACACACACACACACACACACACACACACGCCTTCAGTCTAGCTTACACACAGGCAGAGGGGCCAGTGTAATACCACACTGAAAGCATACAAATACGCACACCACTATACACCATTTAAAGCCTTCACTAGCTTGCATTCATGTGAATATCTGCGTAGTTGCCAGCCAATATTTTCACTGGAAGTGATAATCTGTGCTAGGAGTTCAGGTATGTGACCACTGAGTCCCTTTATGTGAAATGGTTGGGGGAGTCTGGAAATTGAACTTCAAGAGTGGCTTGTTTGCTATCAAACAAACAGCAAGAGACTGTATCAATCAAAAACCATAAACAGAGCAATGATGATGACAACAGACACAGTCTCCCACAAAAACATCACACAACAGATGATCTCTCAGTTCCCTCTCTCAACTATGTCAACACACGTAGAGCACAGTACAACAATACGGGTGATTTCACTTTCAATCAATTCTAGGCTTTCCATAATAAACAGTTGTAACACAATCTCAAGTGCTTTTCATTGATTTGAGCATCACCACGGTAACTACAAGTGTCATCCGTGCACAGCATACCATGACTTCAGTACTGTACACATGAATGTGATCACAAATTATCTGAACATTCACGACATGCAACACTCAGGCACAAGTACAATGCTTGTATTAATCTCTTAAGGCAATAAAGCCAAGTGCATTAGATGGGCAAGAACAATGTCATCTGATTGTCACTGCAACGTGACTAAGTAGGCTACTAAGAATGCTACATAGAGTCACAAAGACTTGAAAACTGTGTCACACTGACAGTCATCATTATTGCACATATGCACGTACTCAAAAAGTGATAATTTTAAAGAATTTGTTTCTATTATTACGTTATTTTTGATTTTTACCATGCAGCTAGAAACTTTCTCTGTGGATTTTGGGATAGTATTTACAATATATGGGGTGGAGTTGCTTGATCTTCGAAAAAAAAGTTCAGTTATTGCCTTTCCATAAAAATTATACTCCTTAGACATTTCTAGCTCTACGGTATGCATGAGTGAAAATTACAGAATTTCTTTGCATGACTATTTCTAATCTACTCACAACCAAGGATGATGAGAAGGCTATCTAGTGCCATGAATCGTGCACATGGAAATCTTCTTAGAAGAGCCCAGTCAGGATGATAAGTCCTTGGTTGGTTGCAAAGGAAATGCCAGGCTATTTAACCCAAGCTTATAATTACTCGTAGTATTAAAGTAATATGATACTAAGATCATGGTATACATAAGGAAAAGGCCAATACTATGATCGTGTTGAGATGAAGAGTTGATGATGGGGAAAAGAGCTCACATTCAACTATCATCGACTAAGCACTGACTTTACATTAGTATCAATGGCTAAACACTTGGTACCCATCACTGACGAACACATGATATAGATAGGCATTCATTTCATTTGCTAGACTAGTACATGTCAAGGCTTGAACAATATTGATCACTGTGTCAAATGTAGAATGCTACATGTACTCTTTTTATGTAAAATCTGACAATAAAAACACCTAGGACTCATGCAGTTCCCAGAACAGCTATGATTCGTATAGTTATTTATCAATAAATCTACCAAGCACTAGCTGTCTACTACATATCACCTTCAGTGATCTATAGCTATAAGTGATTCACTTATAGATCTACTCGGCTACACACTACATTCCCTGCAGCCTAGGGTGCACATACTGTAAATAAATATATTGAGAGCGGTGGGACAGATAGAACACGCCTCCACTTACTGCTTTGTCCACAGTCAGCGCATGTATCGTTGCCTTCTTCTTTTCTCAAGGCCAAAATGGCTCTCTTGTTTGGTGAATCCGATGTAGACATGGTAGCAAGCAGGCTGTCTTGTAACTTGATCTTTCTTTTCAACTCGACAGAATTTCGCTTTTTTTGTTTGTTGTGGAAACTTGCACACAGGTACTAAGGTCAGCAGCAATGATTAACGTTAATTAATGCACGTGCGCGCTCTCGCACCGCACCCACCGGATACAAACGAATACCGGAAGCACGAAAGATTAAAAACCTTTACTCAAGACGATAATTGGAGCATATCATGTTACAAACATCTCCGTAAAAAAGTTGATTGTGTGTGTAGTAGTAGTAAAATGGTGTTGGATCACTTGTATTCCATAATGTTCAGTGTCAGGAGTATTTAGTAACAGACCCGAATGTTCAGTTTCAATAAAATATGTGGCAACCCCCCCCATAATAATTTCTAGTGTCACTTATACCCGTTCTATTGCCATATTGGACTTAAGTAGTAAATGAAAGCTGCCGTCTGTCCTCTCTTTATCATTCCTGTACATTGGCCAAACAAAAGCAACAGTGATTTTTTATATGCATCCAGCTGCACTAGCTTTTAACAATACCAATTTATCCGCCACTGTGTCTCTTTTAATTATAGTTAATAAAAAAAAAGAATGCTCTTTCACCCAAATGTTATTAAGCTAACTATATCAGAATACCTATACGACATATACTTTGTCCTGTAACACTAGTTAGTTATAATATGTATACGGAACTCCAACAGTTGGTTTACTTGTTGAGAAAACTGTAGAAAATAACTAGCAAAAACTAATTTTTAGTGACGGCAGGAATGGGCTAAGTTGAAAGGAGGAATTAACAGACACCAGCTGGGTTAAATATTTCTTTTTCCTGATGCATACCACAAGCTATGTGTCAGTAGCGATCGATGGTATAATGTTCAACTTCCTATTCAACTGGCAGGTCTATAGCATTATACCTGGCACTCAGGGCTGGGTTAGGGAGGTTAGTGGAGAAAGATGTACAATTCACTGACAGTTGTGAGTACCTTTGGGATATCATATGCATGCATGTCTATAATATGGTCTACTAAACCGTGCATGTAGGAATTATGGGCAGTGCCACTAAATGAACACAATTTTCGGCTATGACTTTGTCATTGCATGATTGCATTTACAGTAACTATAGACATTGCATTTTTATAGCCATTGGCATGTAACAGTATGTATAGGTCATGCTATTACTATGGAGATTGATACAATATGTCCATTTATGTGACCAGATGTATAAAACACAATATAGAAGCCTTTTGAAATTGTTCAATAATTATTGATTGGACTTAATATGCCATGGACAAACAGCATACAGCATTGCACAGTGTGAGTATAAGTATTGAGTTATGTACTACATATATACATACAACACAACATTCTTATGTATTGAATCATCTTTTTGTACAGTATACGTAGAAGTTGTCATTATTTGTAGCAATTAAGCACAAACCAGATGGATTTCATGCAGTATATAATTCATTATAATATTATTACACTGCTTCAAATTATTACTTGTACATGGCTGTCTCTTAGGAAAAAAAGGGTTCACATTACTTTGAAATAATCTATGACTCCTTCCTTTCAACAAATTATTATACACAATTGCAACAGCCCAGAGGATGACAATGTAGCTATGTATGCCTATAGATTACAGCTGAAGGCGCACAATAAAGACCACTAAAGGCTAGATCGTAAAAGCTGCATATTTCATGTATCATTAAGACATCACAAAACAAAAGAAAATTTCTAACTTGCAATGTTATAATCAAACTCATACACTAATAATTATATCTAAAAACAATAATAATAAGTATACTGTGGAGTTTGAATTGCATTGACTGCAACATTAACTTAATGTGAAGGTGATTGTGATTGTGTTTTCATGAAAGGAGATAATGAGATTGATGGGGATTGATTAGCACTTAACTGCTTCTGGTTTCGCATATTTGGTCCATTGCTGCTTGATGGTCTTGGCGGATTTAGAGTCTCTGACAAAGTTCGTTTGAGTGAATTCAATTTTGCCAGAATCTTAGACCCCCAGAAGTTTTGTACGGGTAACAAAGAGGGCAAAATCAGACAGGCACACGTCAAAACAACAGTTGCAATGAACATCAAGTTAATTACAATGAAGCTTAGAACAGGAACTTCAGAGGTGGTAAAAATTACGATGATGATCCCAAGACTGTAAATCAGGATCAAACTATAAATAAAGATGCTGATGTTCTTTGTCATTTTGTACTCCTTACGATGCACTTTGATTGTAAGGATAGAGAGGTAGACAGCAATGGCAGCCACCAGCCCTTTGAGTCCCAACATCACAGCAGCCCACACAATGAGGTTGTCACATGTACACGTGTATCGGATGAGCAGCATTTGTTTGTTGTTGATTTCGGACCGTTCAAACAGATACCAAGGATTCACAGAATTCCAAATGGACAGCATTACGGTATCGATGAAAATGAGTACTAGGACAAATGCAATGAAAGCACCAAGGTGCATAAGCCTCGGCGCACTCACATGTATGCATGACATATGACCAGCATGGTCCACTGAGAGGTGTCAGCGGCCTAGCAAATTCAAGCCTGCTGCAATTGACCTGTGGTTAACCTAGTTACATTTAAACCAACCGCTGTTTTGGAATTCATTGAATATACTTTTGATGCTTGTAGTATTTAGTACTTGCACAGCTCGAGATACTTCTACACAAAGCTATATTAATTCAACTTGCAATCATTGAGTTACTTACCTGTACTGTCCAAGCTGCAGGCTAAGCCAGCCTGCCAAACTCCAGTCCATGATTCAAGCTGTATTGTTTCTAGATAACGCACACTACACGGGGCGTGATCAATGGGTGCGGTTTCGAAGCTAAGCGCTCAGAGAAGCACAAAAGCCTCAAATCTCAGAAACTACAGCGTTTTGCAAGATTCTACACAACAAAACTCCTCATTGTGGACAATGCTGTGATGGTCACGTGGAACATGATCGACCCCTGGCTACAAGAGAAATACAACGAGAGAGTTATCAACAAGAGCAGTGCTATTCCTGTGATTAAGTTCGATTCACGGTGTGAGTGTGAACACGTGTTTGTGTGGATAGGAGTCATAGTGGGATACAAAGGCCTCATGGCTAGCGCTCTCGTTGTATTTTCGATCCTAAACCGTAAGATACGAAGAAAAGGTTTCAGACATTCGAAGAAAATCAACATTCTAATCTACATATTGACCCTGTTCATTGGAGTGAGCATGCCACTGTACTTCCTAACTAGACACATTGACATTCACATTGGCTATGTCATCCTCTGTTTCATTCTCAACCTGACAGTGTTCATGTGCTGTCTGATGCTCTTCATACCCCCAGTACTGCCTGTAGTCAAGAATAAATTGGGGCTAAAAGAAGACGCTAGATTACACGTGGAGCTACATCGCAGGCTGTCTGAAAAAGTATCCAGAAGTTCGTTTTCTGGTGGTGACTTATTTATCGGCAAGTTGAAGGATTAGTCATATAGTTTCTAATGTATTGTGGCTATAATGTTTTGCCAACATGGCATGATTGTGTTCCAAGTCATGAGTCACATGTCACTCAAAATTTTTATGTAGAAGTGTACTATCAATGTATAGTGTGTCCTACTCAGTTACGCCCATACATGTACAACATGTCAACTTTTAAGTGTCACGGTTCTATTGTGCTATGATCAAATCAATTTACATTCAAGAATGTAATCAAATGTCAATCACAATTGTTGTTATGTATACAGAGAGTGCATTCATTGTCATATGAGGTGTGCATGTACCATTATCTGCTTGTGACAATAACTATATATATAGTCTCACATCGCTCCACCGCCACACACCCACACAATGAAAGAGAAGACTTGTATACATGCAATTGCATGAATGGAAGGAAAACCTCGACCCTATAGAGAACCCAGCCAGGTGTGTGTACATGTGTGTTGAGTGCACGTTCCCTGGTGAACCACGCTACACGCCACACACTCAAAACAAGGTAATGACACCACTAGCTCTCTCTCTCTGACTACATGTCACACTAAACACTCACTCTAAGTGGCAATATTCACAGTACTTGCTCCAGGACATCTAACATTTGTAGCCTACATTTTCATCCACTGAAGATTTGTATGCCTTCACTGTAGGAGAGCAACAGGATGATGACTGTATAGCTGATACAAATGAAGTGGCTTCTGTTCAGCTGTGTCTGCTACATGAATATCACGTATTTCATGCTTAGTGATGCTTATAGGAAGGCATTTAAAGTGGTATCATAGGTGGTGGTACACAGATGCTGCCTTCCTTCCAGCGGGGTTTGTATGATATGCACATTCCTCTGTAAAGCCATGCAAGGTGAAAATAGATACCCTTGGTGCCATTCAACAATGTTATTACTAATGAGACAATTTTATGCCATGGATGTATAATGTTTCCACAAAAACATTCCATTCTACTTGAGCCTTCAAAACAATTTTTTGTTGCTATTGTTTAAAGATCTTGCATGTCATTGTTGAAACAATTCTATTTGTTATATGTTTTGTAAAGGGTACCAGTTGCTCTGGCAGGCCCTCAGTGTACATAAATATATAAATATTCTGATAATCACCCTCTTAAGTCACATGTCATTCTAATTTCTTGCTCATCAACACATACCTCTCTGGTGTGCTCAGGGGAACAATTTCCTTTATTCACCAAAAAAAAATTAGCAAGGTCATTCCAAGAACCACCTCAATTTCCAGCTGTATTTTAACATCACGTAAGTTCCTGGAATCTTGGCAAGCAAATACTAGTCACCAATGCTTGCTCCTTGCAGTATGAACACAAAGAATGTAGCAAACATTTTTGAACCTCGTACAACTGCTTGAAGTTGTTTACATTTAAGATCAAAGCAGTTGGAGTAATGAATGTAAAAGCACTGCTGATAAATCTACCATAGTAACGACAAAAATAATACATTATCAAGACAATCACTCTGATAATCAAAAAAGTATCATGCATGTATGCCATAATTATGTAGTCTGTGGGACACATAACAGGTATGACTTTTATGTTTGAAGTACAAATAATAACTTATCTCTATGGATACTGTAGGTGTGGAAGAAGCATCAATTGGTCTAATTAACTTTTTGAGGAACTTAGATAAATTTGTACATGCACATGCATATGAATAATAAACATACAGAGAAGAGTTTTGTATACAGTAACATGGCACCTGGTTCTTAAGGCATAACTTGTTCAGCTCACGAAGGTACCTTATTCCTAACTACGAACACAATGACTATCGCTTTTGGTGATCAATACCTAAAGTTGCTTAAGGGTATATACATGTACATGCAAGGTGTAGTGTGTTGATCTATATTGACACAGAGAGCACAGAGAGTGTGTACAGGTTTATTAGGAAGACTTCATGCATGTGAAGCTAGTGGAAAGTGCTTAGGTTATAGTTACATTTGAAATTCAAGTAAGGATATCACTAGCATGACATAATCTGAGTTCAAAGGTTTCAGTTGACTCATCAAAGCAGTGTGTGTTTGTAATAAGGATGTATACATACTTATCAGTTTTTTGGTGAGAGCTTATTCAGCAGTGATGAATCACACAGGCAGTAAGTGCTCAGAAAAGGAAGCAATAGTACAATAGGTCCAGTAAACACTTACACATAAATAGCACACAATTCTTAGAAGAAAACTAAATGGAATATTCTATCCTCAGGGTCCATACCAGCATAACCTCAACACTCAGAACTAATTATCTTGCGTTTCTCAGCTTAATTGCTATGAACGTGATAATAATATAATTATAAGCCAGTCAGAATAATAGATTAAAAATGCTAGTGGACACACTGTACAATGACATAATTATGGTTGTATATGTTTGTTCAGTGTTGACTTCTGAGTTGGCCTCATTTGACAGACAGGTGGAGTCACAAAGGCATCCAACAGTTTTCATTGCAATTATCATAGCTTAATACACAGACGTTATTAATAGATCAGAGGTCTATATATAATCCCAGGGCATTTTACACTAATGTGGACATTGTCATTTTCAAATTAATTATTACGTGACTACAGCTAATTGCAGTATGCAAAAGTTCAATAAATTTTGTACACATCATCTGGAGTTTATTAACTCGGAGGTCAAGTTATAGGCAATTCCTATATTACTGTGTCTGCTGCTATAGTAACTCAAATGTGTAATCATTAATGTTATGTACAAGTACTTCTGTGAGAAATAGTGTAATGTTAGTGTTCCCAAACAATAGCATTTTGTTAATGCAAGACTTTAATTGACAGAAGGAAGAATTTTCGGTACAGCTACAGGTCCATGTGACTGGTTGATAGCATTGACCTATTTTATATGTAGCAGATAGATAAATCTGGAGAGAGCAATATGATAATCGTGATAGCATTCAACAGTTTGATGTATGTATACATTCTTTTGAGTACAAGCTAGTCTTGTCCCTAGACACCATCTCTTTGACCAACGAAATTTTTTTGGCAACTGATTTTCGGTAGCAATTAAAAGAGACAGGATCTAACTAGGTGCAGGTGTACTACTCTTTTTGGACAACATGATGGTGCCTAATGCTAGTAAGTATGAAATATTCAGCTAGCTATAGTAGCTACATCAGCTACATCAGTAGACACTGAGAGCAGTACAAACATGGATGGTGTATTGGTAAGATCATTATAATAACATTACTTTTTGCATACCAAATGAACACACTAGTCTTCAGAGCACTCACAGCCTATCTGCTTGACACATCGTTAGGGATGTATCATGTGTCACAACAATAGTCCCCCACCCCCTCCAGGCTAACCACCTACCACAGTGGTTTTTGTTGATACACTTGTAGGGGCTCAAAGTGATCTTACAAACAGAGCTGTTGCCAAACAACGCAAGGACACTGACCTCATTTGGGATGAAATTAACTTGGTTTGTTTTCAGTTATCAGAATCTGGTGATCTCTGATCTCCTTCAGGATTGGCATCCATGTAGACACCACAGGACAGAGACACACACACACACACACACACACACACACACACACACACCTACCATATATACAAACATGGAGTAAGCTACACATGTACACACCACATATGATCACACACACACACACACACCACACACATGCAGCCATGTAAACAAGGATGTTAAAAAACAACAGAATCTGTACATGTATCTTTTGTGCAACAACACTGTATAAAATTGAACACATAAAATTTAATAAATATCATGACCACTCAACAGTGATCAGGTAGCACTCAGAGTGCTACCCTTCCTATTGGCTAGGGAGTTTCTGAAATGAACATTCGTAATGAGCTGAGAGATTGCAGTGGGTCTTCTCAATCGAATGGAGTCACTTAAATATGCCGAGTCACTGAATGGGTAATTGTCAGGGGTGGTGAACTCTAAGGGGTCACCTTTATACAATACCTTGTATTTGAGTATCGGCCAAAGTGGAGGAACAATTAGAGTGCCAGAAATGACACAAATGTACAAAATATTGATTGTGGTGAGAACCACGAAACCTATGACGTAGAGTTGTTGTCTGAGGAATGCAAACAGTAGAGAGAACGCTAGAAGAATGATTAGACTGTAAATGAGAATGTTGATGTTCAAAGTGGTCTTGAACTCTCTACGTCGAACGGTTCTAGTTAAGATGGAGAGAGAGACAGTGATGGAGCCCAATATCACTTTCAGCACAGCTATTATACTGGACCATATCGGGACGTGTCCACTGTAGCATTGATAAGTATTTATCAACGTTGTCCCATCAGTTTGAGTGTTTGCTAGTGATAGCTGGAGTGGATCGATGAGGCTCCATGCACACAGGATGATGCAGTCAATAAATAAAAGTACTGAGACAAACGATATTAGGAACGTATCAGAGACAAAATGAATCTTGCTACTCTTCAAGTGAGTGAAAATGCGATGAATTCGCCAAGTCTTGCCACAGATGACTCCAAAAATGAGAGAAAAACTAAGCGTGGATGCCCAAGCAATCGAATTACACCCTACTCCATAGACAACAGGGACACTCACCAAGCTCTGCACAAACGTCTCGTTTATGATGAACATGGTGGCAGAAAGTATCAACAGGTATATACCAGAGAATATGAGGTGACTCAATCGAGGACTGGACGCCTTCACACTCTTATGCTTGGCATAGTAGATGTTGGAGAATTGTAAGATGACAATAAAAACTGCTAGCAACATGAGTACGACAATAAAGAATATGCCAAGACTGTAAGAGATTCTCACAACAGTTGTTTCAAATTCATCATCAATCAAGATGGTACTGCTGCTGATGTTCAAGGGCCCAAACACTCCGGCCATTACTTCTGTAATTGTTCCATCAACATGGTAGATGATTTGATTGAAATCGATGTCAATTGATGACACTTCATGTCTCTCTTGGTCAAACATTATCCTTCCACTCATTCCGTTAAACTGAAGGCCAACCAGGTTTGATCTCACTACATCACCAACTTCCTTGGTGCTTGGCCTGTTGTAACGATAGTGATAGGAGAGATTGTAGCCTTTGCTAGCTAGCTCCTCTATAGAACTGTTCAGACTCAAGGCAAGAGCCCATGTGGCATCGTAAAAAGCATTGAAGTAGTTAAAAGCAGTCACTGCAAAGTCTGTTCTATTCAAATTGATCTCTTCTAAGTAGTTGTCAAGCTCCTCATAGTACTGTTCTTTGTATTCCTTGTAGCTAATGCCAGCAGCTGTGTCACTGGAGTTTTGGTCCTGTCTTTCGAATTGGTTGATGCTCAAGATTGTACCATTCAGTGCCTTAGACATTTCTTCAGCAGTACAATTGATAAATTCCTGACCAAAACGAAAGGACTCGATATCCACCTTAAAATCCTCCAAAGCTCTGTCTGTAAAGAACCACTGGTACAAAGGGAAGAGTAATTTTTGATGGAAAGCACCACACAGAACATTTCTTGCAAGATTTCGACCAGCAAACACAAACACAATTCTTATCCTATTCCTAACGAGATCAGAGAGTGCACCTGGAAGTAACTGCTGTTCAATGCCTGACGAATACTTGAGAGGTTGATTCTTGTGCTTTTGAAGTCTTTCATGAAACTCATTGAATGTGGCGACGTGAAACTCTCTCAAGTTGTCGTACAAAGCTGCTACATGACTCCATTCCTGTCCCATAATGATCTCTATAAATGCATCGATGTACTTCAATGATGAACTCACAGTTCTAAAGGTGCTGTTGTGCTCAGGGTATGTACCATTGATGAGTGGAGTGGTAGCACTGGAAATTTGAAGGATGTTGAGCTCTCTACGAACTGCCAGTGGAGCCAGTGCTAGTGTTGCTTCAGAGCATCCAGGACCAATGATTCCAACAACAGTCTTGTCTCCGTTGTAAAACGTATTCACAGTGAAATTCACAAATGCCCTATCCTTCAGATTACACCCTGAATCCCCTTCAAGTAGCTTGAGCTGATAATTGGCAAGGATATCAGAGCGACTGTTGATCTGTTTCACTGCTAACCTTGCTGCTGGGATGAGAGCTGGTGCAGCATCCCATCCAGGTCCAGGGTTTGCATTTGGGTCAGGGAATGGCCCCAACACCAGGAGATACAGTACGGAGGAGTTTGAGTCTTTAGATACCTCTGGCTGTGGAGACGTGATTTGAGCTATTACTACTAATAAAGAAACAACTGCTATTGATGATTTTGAACTAAGAATAGTCATTCTTGAAGCTGTAAAAAGCTCCAAGTACTACGATTGTCTTGAGTTTACTGGGTCATTCTGATATTCAATTAATTTATGACATATGATACAATGGGCATTTACGTTATATTACGCGGGGGTGACCACTTCAAAATTAGTGGGCTAATTTGATTATTTATTCTTGACGACCTTTTCCAAATTGTCTCGATGAATGGGAAAGGGTCGCCAGATCGGCGCGCGCGCGTAATATCGTACTTTTAATATCTTAGCGCACGCACGTCTCCCCCCGTACACTAACCATAGATAATATAGACTACGTGACCGGGATTGGAAACGCCCAGGATTTTGCGGACAACTCTGGTTTCGTAACGCATGCGCGGGAAAATTGCAAAATGTCACGTGATACAGGAGGAATGGCTGCTCCTGGATCTTTTGAGTCTTATCAGAGCTCTTATGCTTTTGAAATGGCATGCTGCAAGTTTACAAGGAGACTTTTAAGGTAAGATTTTTTGCATATTTATTCTACAAATCATTATACTGTCTGTAGTAATGAAATGGCTGCTTTATTAAACTAAAATTATTATCACACACACATACACACACGCGCACACACACACACACACATAAATATTGATATGCTGATAAAGAAATGTTCCATAATTGACAAGTATATGGTGGCTGCTGCCAGGGATCTGAATACGGAACATCAGGAGTGGGTGCATCTGCCATCTGAACAGTCCGACACCTATTGCATTAATCGAGTCAGAACTGGACTTCAATCTTGTCTTGCTGTGATTAATCCTGGTTGTAGTAAATATGGTTATAGGCGAAGTTTACGTCCCATCCTATCAAATTAGAATGTAATGATGCTGTTTAGGAGTACTGTAGAAGTTCAAATACCCAATCTTGCTGCTAGGTAATAATTACATCACTTGTCATTTAAGTACTTGTATAAACACACCATTCAGCTGAAAACTATACATTCCCATGAATAAAAATTGTGCTTGTTCCATGAAACATAGACTAATGCACCTTAAAATGTCAATATTAGCTATAGCCAGAGAACAGTACAGTTCTGAGGGGTACAGAAAAAGCATATACATGGAGCTCTACTATACCTACCAATTGATGACAAAATTTTGACATAGCCCTTTGTGTTATGCCACACAAGATTAGCCTATTCCATATTGCACCAAAAGTACTATTAGTATGATAACAATGACTACTATTGTTGGCTTACTTTTAGAGTTAGAGGTACAGAAACAATGAGAGTTCATAGACTCATCACAAAACTCGGCATGATTTAGCCCAAAATGCATACGTAAGTAGGTATTTGCACTTTATTATCCCAGTACCAAGTAAGTATATTCTTACCTGTTCCAATGAACCTCCACTGTAACAAAACTATTGCCTCTCCTAGCTTCTCTTCGCCTCTTTCCTTGCTGACTTGCACGTCAAAAGAACTCGCGAATTTTATGGCAGCTGTCAAAAATTGAAACCCACGCTGTCCGTGAAAATTACATTGGAGTGAATGGGCGTTTCCAATCCCGGTCACGTAGTCTATATTATCTATGCACTAACAATCAGCTTGTTACATTTCCTGTGTATGCATCGCATGCACACGTTAAATACTTCAAACTATAAAGCTATTTTGACGGCATCAGTTTGACCATCAGATAGAAAAGTGAAAAGTCTGTCTGGTGTCACACTCTAGTATAGTGCAAGAAATAGACTAATATCAAGAATGGACAGAAGATTCAAGGTGCTGAAACCTCTTCACACTGTTATTTTTATAGTAATTTTATTGAGCACCAGCATCCAATGGGGATGGTGTCAGAGAATATTCAGTGATGAATGTAACAATACAAATCAGAGTGACAGTAAACACAAGATCTATCTAGTTGCAATGGCTCCTTTTCCCAATCCTATCAGTGAATTGGATCCTGGCTGGGATGCTGGACCAAGTCTAGTTACAGGAGTACTGCTGGCTGTTCAACACATCAACAGCAATGCATCAATTCTTCCAGACTATCAGTTGTGTGTGATACAGGCTGATTCTGGTTGTGATATTGAATCAAAGTTGACTCTGAGTGTTGTCAGAGATGTGTACAACCGTGAAAAACAAGTGGTTGGAATCATTGGACCAGCTTGTTCTGGAGCAGCACTACTACTGGCACCACTAAATGCAAGACAAAGTGTCAGTCTCATCAACATCACACCGAGTGCAACATCTCCATTTATAGACAGACCTGAGAATAGTAACACATTTGCAACTGTGAGCACAACTCAAGGCTACATTGAGAGCTTTGATGCTCTACTCAAACGTATGGAGTGGACCAACATAGCAACACTGCACGATGAACAGAGAGTGTTTTTCAAGACAACATTTGGAAATTTTAAAGACAGGGTCTGTAAGACGATTAATTGTTTCAGTTTAGCAGTGTATGACGATAATAATAATCCCGACACAAGAAGCTTTCCACTGGATGAAGTTAAAGAAAATCGATCGAGAGTTATTTTCACGTTTGTAAATCCAGGCACAGCTCCAAAGATACTGTGCTTTGCATATAATAAGAATATGATTTATCCCAGTTACCAGTGGATCTTTCATGATAGGTCCATAGGTCAAGTGACAAAACCAGTAGTATTTGTATTGGATGGGATAACTTATAACTGTTCACAAGACCAAATGAACAAGGCAGCTCACGGTGTGATATTGAACAGATATGATTTAAAACAAGATCAGGTAATTGATGTGATTGGAATGAAATATGACACTTATGTTAAGGAATATACAAAAGCTTTTAACCAATATTTATTAAGCATTGATGATAAGAAAACAAGGAAAAGCTACAATGTTTCCATGGCTCCTTGGGCCAATCCTTACTATGATGCAACATGGGCAATGGCTCTAGCACTGCACAATGCTTCAAGGAATGGACTCAACCTTTCAACTTACACATACAACCAGCCAGAGGAGACTGAAATATTGAGAGAGCAGTTGTTCAATGTTAATTTCGAAGGATCTTCAGGACCTATATTTTTCAATGAGGGATCAAGATCCACCAACACTGTCATTGAAATAACACAAGTACGGAATGATACCGAAGACCTCATAATAGATCTAGGAAAGTTTGCCTTACAAAAGCTTCAACTTATGCAGAACATATCTAAGTACTTGATAAATTCAGATAGGTTTGAAACACGTGAGATAAGAATCAACATGTTCATATCTGTGATAATGATGATGATCGCTGTAGCTCTATTCGCTCTGTCAGCATTGCTTCAAGCGGCATTCATAGGGTGGCACTATTATCGGAGCATTAAGGCCACCAGTCCTAACATCAGTCATCTCATATTCTCAGGGTGTTATCTCTTCAGCATTGCAGTGTTTGTGTTTACAATTCAAGAAACGTTCGACTATCCAGCACAAATCTACCCCACCATATACGGCTTATTCTGCAGCATAATCAGTTGGTGTATGATTCTTGGATACTCACTGATATTTGGCACCGTTTTAGCAAAAGCTTGGCGAGTTTATAGACTCTTTAAACATTTTCGTAATGAAAGTCCTGGTATTCTACTCACAGATAATGCATTGATTGGCTTTGTCATTGTACTTCTCACTGTGGACACATGTCTATTGATCACATGGAACTTGGTCGACCCCTTGCTTCAGGAGCAGAGTGAACAAGACATTAGCACAATAAACAGCATCCCCACCATAACCATACTATCACGATGCAACTGTAGGAATCTCACCATATGGGTGGTCGTGATTATCGGGTACAAAGGTCTCATTATGATCGCACTGCTGCTCTTTTCAATCCTCAATCGAAAAATACGCCGGAAAGACTTTAAACAAACCAAGAAAATCAGCATTCTCATCTACACACTGATTGTAGTCATTGGACCTGGTATACCGCTCTACTTCCTACTCAGACACATTGACATTCATGTGGGCTTCATAGTTCTCTGTTTCATTCTCAACCTGACAGTGTTCATGTGCTGTCTAATGCTGTTCATACCCCCAGTACTGCCTGTAGTCAAGGAGAAGATGGGGCTAAAGCAAGATGCTAGCTTCAAGAGAGAACTTCGCAGGAGACTATCCACAGTATCCAATTTATCATTCTTCAATAGCGACTATAATTTAAGTGATGAATAGCAATCCGTTGTAATCGATGACTTTGTCAACCATCAAGTCATGATTGATTTGCAAATGCATTTCTAAACATCACCAGCATTAACAATACCACACTTCATGTACAATGCCACGTATGCCATAGGTATCATTACTGCAGTAGAGTCATTACACACCTCAGAATAGTTTTGTGTTACCATGTGGATGTCACATATTGTTATGCTTTGTATAAGAGAATGCAATCAAAAGTGTCTTCATTGAAGCAAAGTTGATAACTTCACACTTTAACGTGCATGTTGCTGGTATCATTTAACTTGAATGCAATCTAGAGTGTGGGGGTTGCTATAGCAAAACTTAAATCATACTCTTTTTAAAATGACCACAGAAATGAGCCATAATAGCCATACCACAGTGACACACACACACACACACACACACACACCTAATCACCAATGTAGATTACAAACATAAATCATCAAGGTCAGTGGATCAATCTATAACAACATTAACTACAAATTATCATCCAATTATCACACACTCAACAGCATTCAAGAGCCATTTATGACGGGGCTTGACTCTACACACCCTCTATAGCTGGTGGTTCATAGTGAGACCAAGCTCCAGATGACACAAAGAATGTCCTATAGAATTCTATTAACTTGTCATTAATTTCTAATTCTAGAGTCACCTCTTGAAAAACATCACTGCGTGATACCTACAGTAAATCATAAGGTGTGTATGTAATAATTTTGGATTAAATGGCTAATTTACAAATATGCCACCTATAGCAAAGGTCACACAGTAGGTACTATGTACATGTGAAGGCATGCATAGACAATAATTATTGTCACATAGCTGTGTGGGCTTAGGTAAACTGTAAATACCAGTATAATTATTTGTGAAAGGTAGTCTTCAAGCAATCAAGAATTCAACAGTAGAGTATGACATCAATGTGGTGTATGTGTACGCCGATTCACTGTTAGACATAAACCTTCACAGTCACAGAGCCAATAATTTTATGTGTAATGGCCAGGATTTACCACAATGCACTTACCTTGATGATTCCTAGTAATACTAGCAATGATCGATTTCACACACAAAACATTAGAGAGTAATGCATTGGGGAATAATATTATAGTCTTATTTCAGAATTCACTTATGAATAATCATCACAACACTGAAAAAGGAATCACTGAAGGCCACTACACAATATAGTGATTCTAATCCATATCACCTTGGTAACATTAGCAATATATAGTAGAAAGCTGGGCATATGGAAACACAATTCTATTCAGCACATTCATTTTCTAGTCAGCACTACTATAGGCTATTTTGATGCAAGAATCGGGCCTTACATTCTATCACAAAGGCAGCAACCACTAAGATATGACAGGAATGTGCATTGTTGTGTGGTAGAGGTAATTCTAACAATCCATGCAGACCAATCACCATTACCAATGGTAACAGTGTCCAATGATGCAATGGATTATGACAACTACATGAGAAAGATGGGATGAAATCTGTAAAGCATTAATTTTATTTCTTAGTAAATCTACAGTACTGTATCCTCCACTCAAAGGTGGCTGGAGTTGGTCATGCACTTGAAATAACTGAAAATTGTGGGAATGTACAGCACAACTCAAATTGTACCTAGATACACTTCCAACACATGCACCTCAATTTTGGGATACAGAAAAAAAAGGTACTATTCTTTATGCACACATGAGGATAGTGGTCATGCAGCCTCTAAAACCAACTCGCCCTTCTTGCAATGATACATGTGCATGGGTAATTTGTGACACGCTGGAGAGGGCAGTGACTTTTGACAATAGCTAGTGTATAGACTGATTACCTCTCTGAATGACAGTTTGTTTTTGAAGAGGTTTATACTGGGGTGGTTGTCAACACCAATCTTAGCCCGATATCTCCTGACGTCCAATTCAAGAATACCTGGATATAAATATAATCATCTTAATTTTCCTTATATAGATGACATACACAACGATAACAAAATTAGAATAGCCTTGAACATTATTATTTATGCACACAGTTATTATTGTTAGGTCTCTTTCCTAGAAAAATAGCCGAAATAACCAACCAACCATATGATCATGTGAATATTCTACCTCTAGCTCACCAAAGAAAGAAATACATGTCACGAACACAAATTCTGAAATTGTTACAACGCAAAATTCAGCACAAACATACTATAAGTAACATATGACAATATAGGATATACAGTACTACGATGGCCGAGTGGAGGTTGTGTGCACACATTTGGTAACTCACCGTAAGCCATCATGAGCTTTGTTGCTTCAAGACCAAGCCCTTTTCCTCGATGTTTAGTCTCTGTAGAGGAACAACAGATTATTCAGCATCCAATAAAACATCCAGCACCAAACCTACACACAAGTCACAAATTGACCAACATAATCAACATTGGTATATAGATACATGCTTTGTGGGCAATTTGTTCATTTTAGCATACAACACAAAGCCTATATATACAGCTATGGGTATACACAGGTAGGTGCATGCAAGTGCCATGGAAACGTGCATGTATGTATGAGCCGATGTTACATCCCTCCACCTTTGTAGTTTAAAGTGGGTGAAAGCAGAGAACCCTGAGAAACATTTAGCCACATAAGAAACACACAAAGAGATGGCGGAGAGCACTTAAAGCATTTTTCAGCCTCAAATCTACACGATTGGGTCTTTTTCCAAGAATTTTTACGATGGGTTTGAAGTCAAAGGGTGATGGGTGTAGGCTCTTTACGTGCTTGTTGTTTAGCTAAATATTAATTTTATATACACACACTTAGTTGATGTGTTTATTGGAGTTGCAGCTATGTAGGGTCATCTTTGAAGTAGCTACAAATCCATCATTGTTGTAAATTAATGTCATGAGGCAAGTTTATGTGATTATCGTAACCACAGGTGGATGATCTCAGTGAAGGTAATAGTCATTAGAAAGTGTAATGTAGCACAATCCAGTAATATTTTGAAAACATAACTCAAGGAGAGCAGCTAGAGTTATCGTGGAATAATCAATACATTGTGAATCGGAAACTAAGCAGAACCAATAGTTCAGATAACACTGGTATTACTTCCTATACAATATAATCCACATAGCAACAGGCTCTTTTACGTAACTCTCACACAAAGAAAAACTTTTGCCATCATGCACACATGCAGTGGGTGATAGGAAGTCATTATACATGTTGGTAATGGGGAACAGCAAGAGGGATTACAAGTGCTTGTTGGAACTCAGTTTGCACACCATCTGTACTGGTGGCTTCACTGCATACACAGACAAATCAGACACTGTCCAATAGTGCAATTCCCCGTTTCAGTGAATGACATCAGGATGTACTCAAGAATACCCTAGTCATCCATGAACATGTGCCATACAATCAATAAATTGAAGTAAGAGAACAAACAACATGAGAAAGAATCTCAAACTCCGTGGACTCTGTGAGTTCACAATTCAACCTATGTTGTTTAATGGAAGCTTCTCATTTTGCTGTGAAGAGAGGGCACCGTTTTCTCCAACTCACAGTACGTAATTGTTGCTAACAATGTACTTAACACGAACACAATGGCTTACACACTCCAACCACTACCTTTACAAGTACATGAGAATGCACGTGCACAGCCACTCAAACGTACACACCACAACATTCAGTAGCTCTAATGGTGCACATAAAAATATGTCTTAATTAAAGAGTATACACGAAAAATACAAACAAACAATAGTCCACACAGTGGACAATTCATCAAATACACTCCTACTATCACATTAGAACATCTCTCACTCGCCATGAATCTATCCTTGCATAGCATTGATCTCCAAAATATTAAATCTTTCATCGTTCAAGCACTATCGTCTGTATACAGTACCCAATGAGAGGCTATATGCATGGTTATAGCATTCTCTGAGTAGATTTACATGAGGAGTGGAGCAAACACCTGAAGGTGTGATGAGATGATTGTCAATGCCAGGGGTTATACCCTTCTCTACAACATCGTTAGAGAACATTCTGCTCCTGTTAAATGCTCCTCCCTAGCTTAAGAGCTTAATTATCTGGCACAATTAAAGCACAAGCACATACAGACGGATAATTTTACTATACCTTAAGAAATTCAATTCCTCTACTGTACAGAGACATTTCCTGCACAGGCCTGATCTATACCACACCACCCATCAACTCATTCTCAACTCATGATACATACATACATACATAATAAACATGCTCTTTAAAGTTTCCAACCACAGATGTCCCTCTACATTGCTCAGGACTCACCCACACACTCTCTCCCACTCCCCTACACCTTCAGACCCAGTTGCAAAGGCTCCTCACCATCCTTCAAGTGCCCTCCTCACCTTCTCTCTCTCTCTCTCTTCATACCAACAAAAACAAAAACCATGATATCATGTCAATGGAACCATGGGGAGTAGACAACAAATTGATAGCAGATAAGGAACATCAATCTTCGAAGCAGATCAGACATGTAAGGTCAAAGGTCTAGGTGTAATATCATTAGTTATGTCTACTGATTTCCATACTTATTAATTTTCAATTAGCTACACAATTAGACTAATTAGTGTGGAGATGTGTACTGTGTAGTACACAAGTACTGTTGTAGATGTCAGGGAACAAATATGTTTGATTATGCAAAATTATAAGATAAATATATACCTACAGTCTACAGACATTCTTACTTACTTAACTTTCATGTTTTAATATGGCTATTAAAACACATGCACATACACTCGAATATCCCCATACCCACTAGTCTCCAATCCAAAACAACAATAGTAGACAAATAGCTAGAACACACACACACACACACACACATACACACACTACCTGCTATCATGATCTCAATCTCAGCCGTTCTTCCCACAGCCTGTGCACAACCACCATCATCACCAGCATGGCCATCATCACAGAAGAACAGATTCACATCACCAACCATACAGTCTACGGAAGGAGAGGGACACATCTACTGAAATTGCCATACAATTAACACATTGCACTGTCCACACATGGACTCCCAAGTCTTAGTATCATAAGGCAGTCCTCTATCCACTCACTTTTTGCATATGCTATAATTCCATTGTTACATCTGCATACATAGTACAGTAGTTATGGTACACCCATAGGGTTTGGTATAGGTATGTAGCCATCAAAAAATTTTAACTTATTTTGTTTTGTTTCTTAAGTGGAAGGCTTGAGAATGAAGTGTACATACTTACTGTACTTAGTCTCCATAAGTACTGGTGCAAAGCTATCTGGGAGTTGAACCAGGGTGTAGAGAGTCTAACCAGGCCGTCTAGCCAATAATTGGACATTTTAAAAATTATAATTATTGCCAAACACTTTACCAAGAAAACCTTCATGGCAAGATATGAGAAACCAAGGCCTTCAATTCAAGACACCGTATATAACATACATACTGTATATAGCACTATACAGCAGTAACCATAGCTACAAGGCTAGCTGTGATACACATTGTAGGTGAAAATGCATGGGTATAGGTATGTAAGATATCTGTCATTAACAATTGCCCTCTGTCCGCCTGTACATTAGAGGGAGAGACAGAGAATAAGTTGTCTCTACCAGTTGAGTGTACCAATACATGCGTGTGTGTCCTTTGAACTTCAAAGCAGTCACAAACAAGTGCCTAATTTGTGAGTACACACTTTGAAATCAGATGGCTATAGGTATGCCATAATATTATATAGATTGTACTCACCAATTTC
Source organism: Tethya wilhelma (assembly GCA_964030475.1). Classification (NCBI taxonomy): domain Eukaryota; kingdom Metazoa; phylum Porifera; class Demospongiae; order Tethyida; family Tethyidae; genus Tethya; species Tethya wilhelma. The sequence goes on from CAXIPT010000001.1 coordinate 8,527,705, forward strand.
ATCTAATTTCATCTCATGATAGGCTTCTCTGTCCAGGATTATGAAAGTAGATTCTGATGGGGAAAGGAGGGAATAGTCAAATAGAACTTGTCTTTAATACTATAAGAGTGAATGAGTGAGTATGTTTTTGGAATTGATAAACACTGACTAGATATATATGTACACTGGGCACTGACAACACTATTCAAAAGCATTTGGTTTATACCTATCTAGAGGTAAACACGATGTAGTTTATGTGAATAAATTAAAAGGTGTGGCCTACCAATTACAGGTTTATTGACTTATAGACAACACAAACTATTCGTATCATTGTCAAATGGTGAGTGATTTGATTTACATACTATCTTTGTCTTTCATCCAAGACTGTTGCATTTCGTACTCTTTCTCTAGAGTAAGGGGTTCTGAAGCTGTTTGTGTCTGGAGCAGAGGGTCTTGCATCCATTGGTGATACCTGGAGAGTTTGTAGGGTTCCTCCTCACACACACACACACATGCACACACACACACACACACACACACACACACACTGAACAAGCACTGCTGCAGAACACAAATGTGCCTAAACAATAGATCTTTAATTTCAAGCTTAGAGGGCCACATTCTTAAGATCTTAGCTACAAGAGTTTTATATGCCAGGTTCTGACATAGGTTTTACAAAGTGTCTCGAGACACGGTAGTCCGTATACTTTCCTATAGATTTTATATATGGGGACAATTTCTGTGTGTTTTGAAAACACTATAGCACTGTGGGAAGAAGGAAACTGCTACAGGAAGTGTGCTAAAACTCACTTTTCCACGTGGTGAACAGAATATGGAACAAGCACGACGTTCCCTCCAGTCAGACTACACTCTCTCTTCCTGAACATTTTCTCAACATGTGACCGTGGATCAGGTGTTCAAAATTCCCGCCATAAACTTTAACCTCAACTTTGACCTTATTAGTGACCCTGATTCTAGATTCTACTGGACAAAAAGCATCTCGAAAGGCACAAAGAAACCACACGGAAGGTCTGGGGTCCTGCCTCGGCGACTTTAAAGATCCAGCGGTAGGTATGGTCCATCCTTGAATAGTGTGTAATAGATCTAAGTATCTAGTTTTTGTGTATGTTACGCTAGGTCCAAGAGACAAAGGTCAAGGAAAATTGAAGTGGGTCAATTCCTATAGTTATCTATAGTGGTACAATATAAATTCACTTCCTCTAGTTTCCTCAGATGCTACTCCTATGTTGGTTTGGTCAAAAATAATACTCAAGTTTTGGGAGCTTTGCAGCACATTATTTTATGTCAAAATATTATAATAAAATTAACATAGTGCCTCAACACCCGGTTCTGTATTCTAAGCTAAATTATATTGTAGTCAATGGAGCCATGACTCTACACCTGTGTGCTGGAGTGCCGGTAAATCTGAATACTACATATAATTAGGTAGTATAAATCATTAGGAAAGTGTACAGACTACCGTGTCTCGAGACACTTTCTAAAATTAATCTGATTGATATGACAAGTCCATTTGGAAATTGATATCCTGTATGGCACCTCTTCAGTACCTGCTAATCAATGGCCTTAGTGCCAATTTGATTCCAATTTACATGCTATGTTTACCTTCAATATAATATTTTGCAGAGGCCCCTGACCGTTACCATGGCAGATGAAAATGGTGATGATGTTCCTCCCAGTGGTGGTCGTGCCCTCCGTGTTCACTCGGAGGGAGACATTGAAGCTCCTCAGCAGCAGAACACACAAAGGAGACGCGCTCCTTTGGTGGCTACAACGTCGTTCACTTACGGTGAGTCCAGCAAAGTCAAGACAGCCAAGAAGCATTGGAGGATGGCCATGCGCAAGGCTAAGAAACTGAGAGATCCGTTCAAGCAGTTTGGTTTTGATCAGATTGAAGAGGAGAGTGTCAAGAGGCACATGTACAACCCACGCACAGGGAGGTGGAAGAGCGATGAGATTGTCGTTAAGATGCAGTCTGAGGTAGGATATAGCAATGAGTCCCTTCTTTGTGTGTGGGGAGAGCCTGGTTTACAAGGCTAACAGTGACTCACACGAGTTGGTGATGGTGTTCTGTGATGTTGTGTGACTGTGAGTGTGCTATCACTGATTACAGTGTACTGGGAAGCAATGTGTATTGTGTATTCACTGTATTGTCCTGCAACACCAGCAGTAAACAAGAGAAAGTGTAACAAAGACATACATACACATTGTTTGTGTATGTACTCTTGTACTCCCATGCCATTTGTGCCCCCACCAATGTTGTAATACAATCACTCAATGTCCTAATTTGGGGGTTTACATCATAGATGTACCATGCAGTATTGTAATAACAACAAATCAGTTGCAATAATAATTTTTTTTGCAATTTTGTAGCCATTTGCTCATGGAGCCATGAGAGAGTGCTACAGAATGTGAGTTTATGATTATTTCCTGTACTGTTCGTTGGTTTCTGTCAGTGTGTGTACATTGAAGTAATGTTGTCTGTCTATTGAATTCTCTATTTTTTTGTGTCTCTTCGTTGAATTCTTTATTTGTATGACTAATGTATCTCTTGGTACAATATATTGTAGACACTGGGGCCTTATAGGACAGGTATAGCACAGACAGGTGGTATGTTTATGTTGTTCTTCCTGGAAATGATTTTAGTTCCTAATTTGATTACAAAGGACAATTATATACACTGCACACATACAAGTACAGTGTTTACCCCTCTCTCTCTTTACCAGGAAGAAACTCTCCACCTTTGCTCAAAACCCAGACTGGCAGAATGCCTCCAACTATGTTGCCAAACGATACATGAAGGAAGTTTCTCGTGACATCTACTTTGAGGATGTGAAGCTCCAGATGGACTCAAAGCTGTGGGGAGAGGAGTACAACAGACTCACTGTACCTAAGAAGGTAAAGGAATGATGAGGGACGTACACAGGGTGTACAACTAAAGTCATTTTTAACTACCACCAAGAACTCTTACTACCACATGATGCTAATTGCAAGACTTATTTAGGAAGCACAATACATACATACACAAAATAGTGTCAATGGAAATTTAAGATAAATTATTCTGGGATTCAGCTGGGAATAGACCCCAGACCTCCTGATTACTAACTATGGGCACTCAGTGGCTTGGGAGGTCCCAGAATTTTTCTGGGAGTATCTTTCTCTCTCTGTTAACATTAACAGCTTGGATAGAGCCCTAGTATTAACGTAGTAATCTGTTTCAGGTGCAATAATAATTGTACTCTTGTTGTTCTCTTCTTCTCACCATCCATCGTATATTCTCAGGTGGATTTCTTTCAGACGTACATCATTGAGCTCCACAAGAGGCCAGACAGCCCTCTCTATTGTGTGGAGCACTTCATAGAGGGTGGCTACATCAAGTACAACTCCAACTCTGGGTTTGTGTCCGACGTGAATCGCCTCACTCCTCAGGCCTTCAGTCACTTCACCTTTGAATCCTCCAACCACCAGCTCATCGTTGTCGATATACAGGGTGAGACACTGCTGCTTGAGAATTAACAACCGTATCGTGTACGTATACAGACCAGTGCTTTATAGTTGGAGCTCTTCCTATTATATGGTTGCTAGGAAGTTATGTGATGTTTCAGCAAAATTAATCCAACTGACTAGACAAGACTACAAGATAATGTTTGAAGTTTTTAATCACACTTTCTATCATTTATATATTGTGCTTTGCCATTACCTTATTTGACAAAAGAAGACTAAATTAATACACCGTTATATTGTCCTCAGGTGTTGGCGACCTGTACACTGACCCTCAGATGCACACTGTGGACCAGAAGGAATATGGAGAGGCCAATTTGGGCACCAAAGGCATGGCTCTTTTCTTCTCCTCTCATGTGTGTAATCCTCTCTGTGAAAGCATTGGTAAGTGTCTTTGACGAGGTCATCCAGGCTGGAAATTGTAAAGTTTTGGTCTCTCTTGTGTGAGCAATCCCACATTATATATAACATAATTATTGTAGCACTTTCGCCAGTAATTAAGATTCAAAGTGCATTGCCTACCCTCCTTCTTTTCACTCCCTTTCAAACATTTCCTCTCTCCTTGAATTGTATCGAACTAGATTTCCCTTTAATTGTTCGTCTACAATCTAATTATCCATGCCCTCTTTTAGTTTGTGTGGCAACCAAGTGAGGCCACAGTCATGCCTACTCTACTCCCTACTACACTCATAGCATAGCTCAGCTGCTCTGAATCATAGTGAGTAGATTTCATTTTATTGCTTACATTCCTTACATAGCTATTTTTCAGTCTAAAAAAATGCCACAAAGATGCCTTTATATTGGAGTGTAGGAGGGTTGGATGAGACTGTGGCCCTTACTATTACATTGAGCACACTGAAAGGATTCAAACGATATCCACTTTGTTATAGTTTGGACAACGTAGGCCTGACTTGGACCACATTGTATATATGACAATACTCACTGTTCATTTTGATTCAGTAAATTAAGTTTTTCAGGTGCTCTAATTCGATAGGGGAAGATATTATAATCTTCATCTTGAATTATTGATTTAATATAGTCGTGCCTTAATACACCTGAGCCAGAGAAGCTACAGGACAATAAAATACAAGTTAAACTTTGGGCTGAAGCTATAGATTCTGGAAAACACGACAGTATGGATGTCCCACACCATGGTACAATATGGCATGCTTGGTGAGGAAAAAAATCTACAAAAAGAGCACTGAATTTGTGGATGCCATGACATCAGCTTGCAATAGCGTGGCGTCAGTCCAAAGAATAATGCTCCTTCAACACCAGTATCAACTGGGCAAAGTTCTCTCAGTAGTTCAGTAGGTTGTGCGATTTCACCTGACCTTTCAGCATAACTCTATGTAAGTGACTAGTAGGATTCGTAGTTGGCTACTGAGATGAATGACTAGCTGGAGGAGGTTGAGCATTGAGGTATCAGAGGTTGAAGAGTGGAACGTGCCTACGTAATTAAGAGCTAAAAATGTTAATGTGCTGTTAATATAATTGTGCATATCTTTTCTGTAAGTTTTTCCTTATCTCTTCTGCAAGTTTTAAATGTTAGTGATCAATGGCCCCTTAATTGATTAATTGATTCATTCTAACGTTTGTTTTACTGTGTATACTCACCAACATGCAATTGTATTATATTTGCATGACCCTTAAGTGGTGGTGTTGGGGGGCACTCAATGCATGGTCAAGTTCCTCACATTTAAGGACATACAATTATTTGTTTGCCAGTGACCCCCTATCACCCCCAGGTATATTGTCACCTCCACCCAGCCAGTAACTGGTAATTATCCTATAAATAACTTTGGTTGCTAGACAACGGCAAACAAATGATGGTACAGTACTGCAGAATGAATCTTTTTTTAGTTTGTTGACCCTTTACCAACATTGATGTTGATCGTTTCCTGGAGAAGTTAATATTATTTAAGTCACTTGCATTGACTACAATCAAGAGTATAAACTAAAGCAACTGAGTACCAAGAGAGTATTAAGACACTCTTGGTAGTACCTGGAGACTGCCAGCTTGCAACCTTTAGCTTTTGATATGAAATTATAGCTTTGTTTTTTGCGATTTCTTCAGTGTGTGTTTGTGGGTTGACCTTATTAAAGGAACTGTGTCACTATATAAGCACTGTTTTGTTGCCAAAAATAAAATGCGTGACGTTTCATGACATTTTTGTTGACAAATGCGTACATACACGGGGCTAATATCCGGGCGTGGTACCCAGATCGCGCAAGAAACAAACAAAAAACGTCACAAACGGTCATAGAACATCATAAAACGTCACACATTTTATTTTTAGTAACAAAACACCGCTTATATAGTGACACAGTTCCTTTAAGTTTTTTTGCTCCTCCATCTTTGGAAAGCCTTTTGTAATCTTTGCTCATATTGGCAGAGAAAAATGTATAAACTGAAAGAAGTTCAATTATTACATTACTGTACATTCTGCATGTACATGTGTTACATGTCTGACAACATACGTACATGTACTGTAGGTCTCACTCAGTTTGATCTTAGTGACCAAGAGTTGGAGGACCTTCGCTCTAAAAGATGGAACTTCTCCTCCTCGACTACCAAAGTCTCTGATCTCGCTTCAAGCACCAACAGCCTCATAAAGAAAGAAACAAAGCCCCCACCAACAGACATTAAACCCGAGGGCAAGAAAGAGACTGTTGCTGAAGCCTTCCGCCGTCTCAGTGCAGCCATGAATGTTGAAGCTATCAAACAGAGATGGGTCTCTTCAAAGTCAAATCTAGCAATCATTGCCGAGAGCCCTTTACCTCTCGACAGTCCCCTACCTCTGGACAGCCCACTGCCTCTGGACAGTCCCCTGCCACTGTTAGAGAGCCCCCTGCCATTAGACAGCCCCATGGTCATGAATCCGGGCTTTAGAATAGGCAGTCCTGAACATTTGGATACCCCACCTAATTCTCCACTGCACGAAGAAAATGATAGTGGAGCTGTAATCCTGGCACAACCTCCTGCAGTGAAAACCACCGGAGAACCTTCCAGTTCTGTGTCCATTTTGAATGAAGACCAGGAAGGCACGGATGTAAACACTGAGGTAGCATCAGGAGTGGGTGGTTCTGACACACAAGAGACAAACAGTAGTGAATTGGCAACGACTGAAATGGCCAAGTCAGACTCAAACGTCTCCACCGATGTGTTCCAGGCCAACGGTCACTCCAAGAAGAATGGTGACCGTGGAATTGTGTTGAATGTGGCATTGGATGATAGAGTGTACCATTCGGCCAGTGTGTACAAAGAGAGGACAAAGTTGAGGGAGAAGGGAGGGGGAGAGGTCCGAGGGAGAGAGGAGAAGGACACACTCGGGATACTTGGATTGGTGAGCAACACCATCTAGCTAGTGCACAGTGTGCAAGAAAACATATGCATCAGACATAGTAACGTGTGTGTGTGTGTGCGTGTGTGTGTGTTGGTGTATAGTCATTCTATACCCTAGCTATGGGTATGGTCAATGATTTGTGAGTACTGTACCTCATACAGTAGTTCTGTGATGCTCCTTGTTCCTTGTAGTTTTGACCTTCTTTATGTGGAAAAGGGATAAGCACAATTGATGTGATGCATGCACACATACAGATACATCTTGAGATGGCAAAGTATCACCAGATTGGACGTTTCTCAGAGAACCAGACTCCAAACCTCAAGTCCAGTCTTTATCATCTCACCAAGGCCGCTCAGTGTGGCAACGTTGATTCACTCTATACACTGTCACACATTCACCTTCAGCAACCACATCAGGAGTTTGAAGAGCTCAGCGTTGAGGTAGGTGTGTGTGTGTTCACCATTGCATTTCTAGCACATACCCCCTACCAACTATAAAACCATGTATGCTGGATTGCTCTGTTTTCTCTTTCCAGTCCACTCCAGCTAATGAATGCCAAGGGATGGAGTATCTTCTTCAAGCAGCTCAAAGAGGCCTCAAGACTGCCATGCTGGAGGTTGCCAAGGCCTATGACACTGGTGTTGGCCTTGGTACAGTACCAGAGAATGATCCTAGCTTTGGAGCTGAACAGAGGTGAGATGTGTCAATGTCAGTACCGTAAACGTGGAAATATTGGCGGTACATTAAATTTGGCGGTTTGGCGGCCGGCACAAAAACCGCCAAATTAAATGCGTGTAAACTGTTTTTCGCTCTATTACAATACATTGTGCAAGGGAGGAAAACGCCAAATTTAAAACCGCCAATATTTTTGTGGGAAGCGGTCTGAGCAAAATCACCAAATTAAATGACTGCCAATATTTCCACGTTTACGAAATGTACTTGTATTTGAACAGCAGTTACTACTTCATTGAAATGTGTGCCTACAGAAATGCTGTACAATAGGTTTGCATTAAGCATTTACATTAATGTTACAATTATTCAACATGCATTATTCAGGACTCAGAATTGGACTGAAGCAGTAGTGTGGTACAACAAGGCCCTAAGCACTAACACTGAATCAGAGGAGGATACTGACTCAAGTGAGGCATATGGCTCCTCCATCCACCAACAAGAACCAGATCACATCATCTTATCACGAATGGCTGAGCTCTATCGCAGTGGAGGTCATGGTCTCGACAAAGACCCCCAGCGATCAGGGGAGCTATACTCTGAGGCAGCAGAGGCTGCAATGAACGCAATGAAAGGAAAGCTTGCCAACAAGTTCTACATGTTGGCTGAAGAGGTGTGGGCCGAGATACCAGAGGAGGAGGAGGAGAGTGGGGAGTGAAAGGACAGGGAGGGAGGGATCCCTGCTGTCAATGAGTGTACTTCATAGTGGGTAGGCAACAGTTTGTATGTAGCTTTGAGTGTTTTATTTTGTCTTTTGTGTATATAATTATAGTTAGCTTAACAACAACTTGCAATATGTTTCATTCCGCTGCTGATTATCATGTTAGGTATATTAATATAGTATGCTTTTTATGACCGTTTATGAGTGCAAGTCATAATAATTATTATTCTCACTATACGTATACAATGTCATAATTATATAATGTATACTGTGAGTACATGCATAATTATAGGTGTGCATGTGACATGCATGTATATATATTATACACATGTTACGTATAATTATTATTTATGATAATTATTTAATTTATTTGTTTTTTAGATTCAATAATCATTAAATTTAAACTTATAATAAAAAAGAACTCAAACTTTAGTATATAAAGGGTATTAAGGTGGACAACAAACAAAAAAAATGCAACATTATTCGTTCATATCAGTTGCAAGATGTACTCTTGTCAGTTGGGATATGCTGCTCTAGTGGCAATGCCACATGTGTTATCAGCATTCCTTGCAATCCTGATGTAACCTTCCTCACCCCACATCTTTCCTGTAGCACAATAATAATTACTGTCATATTTATGAGTCATTATGACCACTAAAATTAATATTAATATTATAAAAGTTTATTACCCCAAGAGTTTTTGCAGATCCAATATGGCATTCCATTCTCTACTCCATACCCAACCACAAGCATCTCGTGATCCAAGTGAGAGAGAGACGAAAAGCACTCTTTGTCAGAATAGATCCCCTCTTTGTAGAGTGCAAAGCTCGTCCTGTTAGCATCTACCATCACCACAACAGGCTCCATGGCAACTGCACTAGCCAAGCTCATCTCATCGCCTTCAGGGACACTTGTGCCTCCGTTTATCTTAACAGCTATCTTGTTAGGGTCGTTCTTGCACTGATGATGGCTGCTGCCATTTCCCTGGCTGGGATAGCTTTTAGCACTCTCCAGTCCACCTAGCTTGCCGATGCACTCAAAGCTGGCCAGTGGATCAACAAAGGCACCTCCACATCTAGAATTAGCATCGGTACAACAGTCTAAGAATTCCTGAGAGCTGACTTCAATCAACTCTCCAGTGTGAATCTGACCGAATGCAGATACTGCATCCACTACAGCAAATACTCCACTTGATCCACACTGGCCCTGGTTCTTGACAGCAGTGATTGCTCCCTTCTGACGCCAGTCAATAGAGGTGGGGATTGAGGAGTAATCAATGTTGTTGAGGTTTGCTGGCACACTTGGACTTGATTGTACATGAATCGACTTCGTTTTGTGATTACTAAAGTCCTGCAGAGTAGACAGAGTAAGATGGGGATTTTGTGTACAGAAAAAACAAGAATACTAAATGTAATAGTGTTGCACGATACATAAGAATGTGATTCTATAGCTTACACACCATGTGACCAAATTGGTTCATTGAAAGGGTGTAGGAGAGTCCAAGCGAATTGTGGTGCTCCACCAAGTCTGCATTTTTCTTCCAAGTTGGATAAATCTCAGCTAAATGCTCATCACTTCTCTCTCTGTAGTACAGAGAGCACCATTCCAAGAACTGGGGGTCCTTTTGGAAGTCCTGCAGTGCAAAAGCAGCTCCTAAAACGCTCACTAGCAACAGATATGGACGAATAGAGCAAGCCATGATGCAATGACAGATGCTGCACTGTGGAAGCTATGAGGTCAAAGGTTATCCCATCATGTGGCTAGCTCACATGACGACATGACTAAGACTGGAATTGGAATCTGACTTGATGGCGATATGACGTCATAATAAACCAAACGTCTCGAAAAAGATGTCGGATCGTTTTGTTGTTTACTGACGTTCTTTTTGAAGATTTTAGTTGTTATGGAACTAGTTCAAGACTCTGGGGCGACCACTGATGGTGCACAAGGAGCTATACTGAGTATTAACACCACAGAGAGTTTGAACGATAGCTTTTTGAATGACACAAATATGCTACATCATCCTTTCATATTCTCACCGTACGCCTTCGGTATTTCTGGAGTGTTTGCTTTTTCTGGGCTTCTTGTTACTTGTTTTCAAGTAAGTTATAAATAGACCATTGGAATAATGATAATATGTAGTAAAACACATGCACTTTTATATTCTTAACACAGATCTTTCAGCACCTAAGGTTTTATTCAGTTCCTGAGCAACAACTGTGGATTGTTCGAATTCTGTTCATCATCCCTATCTATGGCTTTTGCTCGTGGCTTGGTCTTGTGCTCTCGTCCTACTCTGTCTACTTTGATGCCATCAGGAGTTGCTACGAGGCTTTCGTGATCTACAACTTCTTACGTCTGTGCCTGGCATACCTTGGTGGGGAGACAGCCATCCTAGCTCAAATCAATGGGAAACCAATAGAGTGAGTGCACATTATGGGGCATTATGAGCCTCATTCACACAAGACAGGGTGTAGGTGGACCACTAATGTGTTTGTAATGGCTTGTAGTGATTGGTCTCTACCACACCTGTCTATCATAGTGCTTCCTCTGCTAGCACCTGTTGACGAGGGTGATTAGTTGACAAATTAGCTGTAGTCAGGCTTGTTGTTTGGTGGGAGATGCAGTGTGTTTACATTGTAGCCATTGCCGGCTGTAAAGTGTCTGTTAACGAAAACACTCAACACTTTGTGTCTGTCAATTCCTCAGGAGGAGTTGGTGGGCAGGCACATGTTGTCTCACACGAATGGCTTACTCAATTCGGATACTAAGGTTTTGCAAACAGGTACGTATCTAGAGTGTAACTTCCATCTGTGTTTACGTTTGTTTTGAAACTTTGTAAGACATGTTTACTGATGGACTAGGTACCGTCATGCAGCACATGACAGTTACATGTATATACCTGCTGTTGTAATGTGTCTTGATGTTGTTCTTTAGGCTACCCTTCAGTTTTGTGTTGTAAAGCCAGTGGTGGCTATCGTCACCATCATCTTGGAGGCCACGGGAGTGTATCACGAAGGAGACTTAAAGTATGCATACCATGCTAACCACCCTAACCACAAAGTGCATGGTTTAAGTTTCAATATGTTTTATGTTGTGATGAGCATGTGCTGCTTCATATGGCAATTATTGTCCCACTTTCAATACACTTTTGCCAGATCTACGAACGAACACACACACACACACACACACACACACACACACACAGTCCCAAGTATGGCTACCTCTACTGTGCTCTGGCCTACAATCTCTCAGTGACTGTAGCTCTCTATGGCCTTGTGCTCTTCTACAGCTCCACCAGGGAGCTCCTCTCTCAGTATCACCCTGTCTTGAAGTTCCTCTCAGTGAAGTCCATTGTGTTTCTCTCATTCTGGCAAGGTGAGTTCTCCTTCACAAGGCATAGTGCCATGCATCACTTATTAGTGGGTTGATGTGCTACTCCTGATGGAGTGTGGGATGAGGCAGACTTGGAACAAGATGGTGTTTCCTTACAGATTCTTTAAAATGAGCAGATGGTTGTATGTGTACTCTAATGAATAATGTTGACCACTCCCACTGTATGAATGTGTCTTGTTGGCAAAGCTTCGTTGTTCTATAGTATGGACCTTTTCAATGTTGTTCTGTAACTGAAAATATTGGCAATGGAGAAGCATCTATAGCTTGATAGACTATTTGACTACACTGTTACTATTCATGTGTGTGCTATATTGATGTGTTCCTGGATGTCTCCCACTCCCAGGTCTTCTCCTCACTGTACTCCAGTGGTTCCGGGTGCTCAGTGATCCTAATGACACCAGCGAAACAGCTGCCATAAAAGCCGCAGCCTACCAAAACTTCATCATCACAATCGAGATGTTCTTTGCAGCCATTCTCCTTCGTTTTGCCTTCCCCTACAAAGTCTACATGGACCTTCGTAAAGATGATCAAGGCAGGGGCGTCCCCATGAAGAAAATCACCACACATCTGAAAGACACTCTAAACCCACATGACGTTGTGGACGATGCAATACACAACTTTTCGAGAGTGTATCAAAAGTATGCTCAACAGGGAGACATGAGCGAAGAAGAGTTTGATATGCAGGACACTAGCACTAGTCACAGTCGCACAACACTCTCCAACTCGGATGATGAGAGAGAGAAGAAACACAGTCCAACATTGATGAGCAGAATGATGAGATCAACAAAGAGAAAGTCGTCAGATGGCTTTGAGAAAGTCACGCTACTTGTTGAGTCAGACGAAGATGAGATATTGTAGGCCTGGTGTACAGCCTTCAATTGTTGTATAGTAGTAACTGTTGTATTGCTAGTAATGTGTCTATTGTTGTGTATTTCCCGGACATAACATCTTCAAGTATTCTTTATCTATTTTCTTTCACACAACCTGACTGATATTTCTTGTGTTTCTTGTTTTTCTCTGTTTTTTTTTTTGTTGTTTTTTTTATTGTTTTGTTTTTGTCTCAGTGCAACTGTGATTTCACTTGTTGTCCCTGTAATAAATACAAGTTATGCCAATGCAATAAAATTATATTAATTTTGGGATTAGATGCAAAGACCCACAGTACAGGTAAGCTAATTTGTGTCAATAAACTTTTGACTTAAGCCTTGTGTCTGGCTGAAATTAACGTTCTCTACTGGCTAGTGGTACGGCGCGGTCATTATCACGCTGAGCATTAATTGGACCATGAGCACAGTCTTCTACATTCATAGTCCGAGAGCTATAATATCCATGATTGGACTGACTGCTCTTCTAACAGTTGTGTTTGGTCTGCTAGGAGGTGTACTGCTGTTGGTGGTAGCAGCATTTTTAGCATTGACAGTCTGAGTCTACACATACTTCATCCATTGGAAGTACTCCCACATCCCTTCTCCGAAGCTAATCACCCTGACCAGGTTTGACGTACAGTCTACTTGTTTTTGTGAACTTTATTGACTCTATCATGGTCTCAAAAGACGAGCAGCTAGGGTAGAATTTTATGCAACACTTACCCTAATTAATACCCACCATCAATGTGGCCCGCATCAGTGATTGTAGAGTCACGACTGGACTGACCTGATGTACAAGTTTTGAATGTTATGACTATAACCTTGAACTAGATCTATATATATAGATGTACTACTCCCTGCTAAATAATCTTATGTGAAAACAATATCGCTTGTACTTCTGTGGTTTGGTAACATTTAATTCGCCGGCATCTGCAGAAATTAAGCCCATGCACCCTGTAAACTGTAGAGAGCAGTCTGGTTTAAGGCCATTACCTTTGATATTTCATTCCAACTTCTACTTGGGTCATGTTGCCAATTATCATGGCCTTCCATGCAAAAGAAAATTAATATGGAAACAAACAGATCCCACTGCCAGTGATGGTGCGAAAATGGTTAGACAATCATAAGGAAGTTAACAGTGAATGGCTTATTCTTCTTGTTTTTGTAATGTAGTATAATATTACAGTAGTGAACATATACTCCCATACACCTTACACCTCTCAGTTTATCTATGCTTACACTGACACATGGTGCAGGTATGAAGATGCTGGATGCTGCTCAATTATTGTCACATTTTATTTCACAAGGCCTCTTGTTTTTCTAATGGACCCAGAGTACATCAAAGTATGACAATCATGAACTATTGTATTATGTGTGATTGTACGTTTTATGTTTATTATTTCAGGAAGTAGTGATGCAGCCTAAGATTGATAAATCTGACGAACTAATGAAGAACATTACAAACTTGTTTGGAGAAAGGTGAAGTCTACAGCCATTGCCTGTATGTTGTGAACAGGTTTCTTGGAAAAAGTGTGTTTACTATTCTTGATTATGATACATGGAAACCGTGACGACAGCTCCACGATCCTGCATTTAAAAAAGGGTAAACCATTCTAGATAATGAATTCCTCATTTGAAAGAGAGAAAGTATACCATAAGCCTGAGAACTGATTGTGTACTTTAGCTGCAGTGGCGGATCCAGGGGTGCAAAGGAACCCCCCTTTCAGCTGAGACCTCACATTATAATTAACTGTGGAGACTGGAAAAGTGCTTGATGGAACCCCCCCCCNTCTTGTGAAAGATAATTATAATTTCTGTCTCTTTCTCGTTTTTTTTTTTTGCCATTCAGGCCTTGTTCTGGCAAAATTTTAGCTGCACGCAGGGGGGTTCAAATAAATGTGCGTGAAACTTTACTTAGCCACACCCACTTCTGGTCGTACAGCCCTGCCCCTTTAGCGTGCCTTTTCAAAATCCTAGATCCGCCACTGAGCTGGATGAATTAAGGTTACCAATAATCGTAAAGTTATGTTTGTTCAATTCAGCTACTTGAAAACACTCATAACTCAATCTATTCAACCAGAGTGTGGATAAGTTCATTGACAAGTTGAGACCACTTGCCGATGGAAAGACTGTAGTACCAATGAAAACCCATATTAAACTCATATAAACTCATAACTATTATCGTTCGTTGTCTACTGTACTCGTGATGCTTGCTCACTCTTACGTATTTTCTATAGACAAAATTCATTTGCATACTTCCATTTGGACTTGGGCACTGTTCCTGTATTGGAAAGCACTTTGCATTGGTATGTTCAACCTTGCTCCCACAGGCCAGACCTTCCCTTCTTATCTATAGCATTTTTGATTGGGAGATGGATGTGGAGCAAACCATATAATGAAGATACTTTTGTTCCAACATATACAGATGGAGGCAAAGATGGCTCTAGTGAGACTCATCCAGGCCTATGAAATCACTCTCCCAGACGATTACAAACTTGTAACTGTTCAACGAGTTACAGAGCAACCAAGAGGTGATGTACCCTGTACACTACGACTTAGGATTGAAGCCAGCTTGACTCATGATTTAGTACTGAGCTAGTACACGATTTAGTATATATTCATTAATATAGATCTCTATGTGATTCTGTTTGTCAAACAGTGTTATAGTCAGAGAAGCTATAATATAGCATGCATAATTATGGATGCTGGCTGGCTGATGGCTGATGGCTGGCTGCTTTGTACATGTCTCTAATTAAGTGCCAATTCCCACAAGTTTTGAAAGGTACTCCTGATTTTGTCATCAACAAATGAAGCCATACAGTCAGGCTGCAGGACTCAGTAGTACTTTGCATGCATTTACATGCTGTTATGGAAATTATTCGCTTGTGAATTAAAATTTTAAATATTAATAAATGCTCACGTCAATATTGATGAGCTGACTCTTGACTGTGTACATGTGAACAACAAAGCTAAAGCAATGAAAGTTGATACCCTATTGTGAATAATTATTATTGTATATACAACTTAAAGTCTCGTGTCAAACCTCACTTGTTAACTTTTAAAGTATTCACTCTTGACTGTGTACATGTGAGGCAGAGTACCTGCTGCTGGATCACTTGTCTTGGCAGGCCACAGTGCTTTGTGAGGGAGCTCTCCAAGGGTCACGTGATGCTTTGATCCAGATTTCCTATCAGACCAAACGTGGTCTTTTGTTAGCGAGTGAACTTGATTAACCAGAGACTTGTGGACAACAACTATCCCTTTAGTTTCCTCATCACTTGGTGGATGACTATGCTTGACTCTGAAACGGCAATAGATACCCAAGGCTACGTAGCCTGGTGGAGCTTGGGGTAGCCAGCAGCTATAGTGATGGTCATTGCCTGACTTCCTATCATTCCAGATCTTCTGCCATCCAGTTGGTTTCTTGAGTGCACCATGGTTTTGGGAAATTTCCTGAATGACTAGGCATTGATTGTTGTTCCCACTCAGACCTACATAGCTGTAGGATTCATTCAGGGTGGGTTTGTACAATTCCACATCGTCTTTTGCACCAGCTCCCTTGTCACTTGAGAATTTGTAGCCCTCCACATACTTGCATTCAATCAGATGCCTCATTTGGACGTTGAGAGCTTGGTCCTTGTGATATTCTGCAAAGCCAGCTTGTAGCTTGTCTTTGTGCTCTGGGAACAGGTCCCAAATCCAAACCAAACCATCATCAGTGAAATTCATAAAGGTAGGATCAGATTGAACTGAGTTTTGCCATTGATCCAATTGTCCTGGAGCAAATTGTGGGTCTCCACCAGTTGCAATGACACGTCGAGATGCAATCGATTCTTTGCTTTTCACTGTCTCTGTAATGTTGGCACTTCCACTGCCAGAGACAAAGTCCCCATAGGCAGCCTCCATAGATACAGCTACATCAGAAGTAGAATTGCTGGAGAGCTTGCTTACTGTCAGATTGTCAGACCACTGTCCTCCAATATCTAAGCCAACAACAACAGCACCTCCATATTGTTCAATGAGCCACTTGCCATCTCGTTGTTGAAAGTCTTGGATAACCTCAGGATACATGTAATCTTGGGATGTTGTCTGCATTTTATGTGTTGAAAGACGCATGAAGAGCTTGATGGATACAAATGAGCTTTCAGCAATGGACAATTCACTCGTCTCATAAGATGATTTAACACTTGCAGAGAATAGATTGTATGACCCCTTCAGGCTTGTCTTCAGACTGAGACTGCTCTGATATTCTTCATAGCTCTCTCCTTCAACAGAGAAGTAGTCGGCCCTTGTGTTGGGGATACTCCTTAAATCCTTCTCTGGGACCTTACTCAGATCAAATATTCTCTTCTTGATGCTGACTGCATTTGCATACTCTCCACAGACATCATAGCCACTGCCAAGGTACTTTTCTGCTAGGCTGTCCATTTTCTTGAGGGGGTTGAAGATTTTGCTTTGTGTGTTGAATCCTGCTTTTGCTTTTAGGCTGATACTTTTAGAGCTTGTAGCCTCTGGTTTTATAGACACTTTTAAATGGACCCAAGCCAGGCTTTAAGGAAGTTGGTCATGCATAACTTCCTTAATAATGATTGTTTGAAGGACATTTCCTGTATTAGTAGACCTGCTGATATGTACTTCCTTCAAATATTGAGAGGAGCTGGAAGTACAAAGGAAGTAACAATCACTAATAGCCTTGAAGAGGATGTGTTGCCAAGGTGGCAAACTGTAACTTCCTGAATGAGCACATTTATTTATCATGACAACATAATAATATTGTGCATGATCTATAATACTTCCACCCTCCATAGCCTCTACCGTTTTTAATTAGCTATGAATTCATTCAGTGACAGGTCAAAGGTGTACATGAATTTGATTATAGTCTAGCTTAATATCATAATAATATTATGACTAAGTTATTCATGCATGTGCTCTCAATATAAGAGCACATAGCCTAAGCCTTAAAGGAACTGTGTCACTATAATTATAAGCGGTGTTTTGTTACTAAAAATAAAGTGTGTGACATTTTATGATGTTCTATGACCGTTTGGTTTTTTGTTTTGTTTCTTGCGCGATCTGGGTACCACGCCCGGGTATTAGCCCCGTGTATGTACGTATATTGCGCATTTGTCAACAAAAAATGTCACAAAACGTCACGCATTTTATTTTTGGTAACAAAACAGTGCTTATAATTATAGTGACACAGTTCCTTTAATAACATTGCTTGAGGCATTACATCATCTCATGATCTATAACTGCTGACATATTATACATACAACCATGCATTTCAAGTTCAATATTTCTGTCTATTGCCCACCCATGGCCTCATCACTGTATCACTATGACCAATAGCTACATTATTTATGCCAGTTTGCCTTTGTGTATTCATGCAACGATACATCCCCATTTTGGGTGCCTGCCACTTACAAATGTTCACTACTGTTGTTAGTGAAGCATGTATTATAATATACATGATGCTAGCCCTTCCCACTGCATTGAAAACACATGCATGTATGATTAATGAATGTGTATCGAGACTCATGATGATGGCCAACAAAAGTCTTGTAGGAGGTAAGTACAATCATACCTATACCTGAAAAGATGCATGTTCCCTCTTTCAAAACCTTTCAAAACCTTAAAAAACTGCATGTGTACAGTATCGATCGTCCCGTTGGTAGATAATGCTAGATATAATTTTAAGTATAGCTTTAATTTATTTTAGTTCATTACAGTAAATCTTAAGTCAGTGACCTATGGTGCCCCAGGTACCCAACGAACCATGAGTACTAGTTCTCTGAGAGAGTGTCGGAGAGTGTTATTTTTTGGTTTTGTCCTCAGAGTCTGCCAGTTCACATGAACAAGCTAATGTGGGCTGCAATTAGGCCTCGGCAGAATATTCTAGAAGAATTTTAGAAGAATAGGTAGTCTATTTTACAATTTGAAGAATAGGCACAATTTTCAACTTTACACTGCACATGCGTAGTAAGCACATCCACCACGTGTATTAGTAACTAATAGTCTATATCAACTTAATTTGACTGCTAGATCTAGTATACAGTCTGCTAGACTAGAGTAAGCGATCAATTTTCGGCCACATCAATTATCGGATGTCGTTTCTGACTTGCCTGTAGATGCTACTGCTTCTAGACTACTACCACAAGATAGCCCATGAAAAATTACCTTAGTCTCGTGTAGCCAGACCCCCGGCTTTCACTCTGTCTATCCATATAGGTACCGCGGAGTGAAAGGGGTCTGGCTACGTATGCGAGACTAATAACTTCAAGCCCTACCCGGTACCCACTTACTATAAGGCTTCCAGGCGCCAAAAAAGGGGTATGTCCGAAATAACCTAAATTCAGACAAAATTATTGTATTTCAAACAGCAGCTCCAAGAGACCTAGAAACTTATTCCAGAGCTACCAAAATTAATCTGAAAATCCAAGAATTTCAGTTAATTTTCCTACTACTAAGAGAGGGCCTAGTTGCAGCTAGCACTGTCGATAAACTAAGCTGAAATATTATTGAGGTCGAGTGATCTAACTTCGGACACCAATTTCACTTTTTTTGGTAGACTTAGGCATGCAGCTACTGAGCAGGCAAGCACGTTTTGAATAGATTCACATGTAGAACAGCTTACAGTTAGCTTCTGTATGTAGTTTGAAGTTGTTGTGACCATTTTCATATGTGTCAGTAGTCCATGAATATACATGATCATACCTACAGACCATACCAATATGGGTGCGACTTGGAAATATCTAGCAAAATATTGGGCAAAGCAACATCAAACTATATGCAGAAGCTAAAAATAAGCTGTTCTACATGTATATCTACTCAAAACTCGCTTGCCGCCCAAGTAGTTGCTTAAATCCACCAAAAACCGTGAAATTGGCGTCCGAAATTTGATCACTCGACCTCAATGATATTTTGGCTTAGTCTATCGATGGTGCTAGTTGCAACTATAGGCCCTCTCTTGGAATATTAGTAGCACTGAGGAAGATTGAACTTCTTAATTTCCAGATTTGGTACCTCTGGCATAATTTCGTAGGTCTCTTGGAGCTGCCGTTTGAAATACGCTAATTTTGTCCGATTTTAGGTTATTTTGGACACACCCCTTTTCAACACCAAGAAGCCTTATAGTAAGTGGGTGGGGCTTAAAGTTTGCACAAACCACACAAACCTAGGTAATTTTTAATGGGTTATCTTGTGGTAGTAGTCTCGAAGCACTATATAGCATCTATACACTACAGGCAAGTCAGAAACAGCGTCCGATAATTATTGATGTGGCTGAAAATTGATCGCTTACTCTAGCTATGAGTCTGACAGTTAAGTTTAAATTCTAGTGCTTACATGTGCCCCAGTTCACCTAATGTTAGGGGTTATATATACTGATAATAATAAGAAATGAACAATTAAAATGAAAATTTTGTGTCAATTTGTTGTACAGAGAAGCTCATGAATAATTAATATTTGTTGAAGAATAGGCAACATCCATTTGAAGAATAGGTGAATGTCTTGAGAATAATATATTTGAATAATAGGCAAAAAATTTAAACTCGATATTCTGCCCAGCTAGCACTAGCTGCAAAGAAATAAACTTATGAATGCAGTTTCGGAAGCCAATCTATTAAGGACTTAGTACACAAAGGTTAATGCAAAGTCCATTATGGTATATAGATGTACATAATTATTCAGACATGTAATATATTATGTTATAATAAAAAAATCTAGATTGAAATATCACACCATAGCAGCATGAGATACTCATGCACTTGCACAACTTATGTATGCACTTGAAAGTAGTAAGCCATACAAAGTGAAGCACATGCATACATAAAGCCTTGAAAAACACATTATGCTTTATTACTCAAAAGGATAACTCAAGAGGCATATCAACTATATTATATGGAATCTATAGGACCCTTATAATTCATTGAGAGCAAAATACCAATACGTCTACACGTGTGAACACTGACAACTATATAATAGACAAGTTAGAATGATTAGCTCGATGTGTGGATCATTTCTCTTGCTCACTGTTGCTTTGGTGATATTTGGCTTCTCTGGTTCTGCAGCCGGTTGGAGTGCTGAGTTTATGTCCTACAACTATCCTGATAGCACTATTGCAATCAGCGATAATCGTCATGCACTTGTTGAGCGTACCAGTCAACCAGTTAAATGGACATTTACTTGGCCAGGGTTGTGTGGTGAAGAAGGTAGCGTGTCATTTCAACTGAAAGGGACAAACCTGTATCTGCGTGTGCGACAGAACAAGGAATTGTATGCTGATCCATTGGAGAACACTGTTCAATACAAAAAAGATTCCTGCTTCTATATTTCTTATAATCCAAACAAAAACTTTCCTTTTCATGTATACATACGACATATCTATTACCCAGGCAATGTTGTTTGATACTTTAAACATTTTTTGCGTTTGGATTATTTCGATGGTATTACTGTTCCTCCTGGTGACTCAATAAAAGAAGATGCAAGTTTTCAAATTGTGAGGCCTTTCTGCATAAAATTAAAGTCATACAACTATCCTGAGAAATTCATCGGAGTGACTAGAGATGCAGTCTACATCAAGCCCGAAGCTGATCTATGGGTAATCACTAATGGATTATTCAATACTGACTACACCAAACCAACTATTTCTTTACGATCATGTAAGGATGCTACCAAGTTTCTACAGTACCGTGGAGACGATCGCTTGGTTTACTCCAAAGAATTCAGTGGTTATCAAACTTACCCTGAGAGTGTTCGAAAAAATGCTTCATTTTTCTTAAGGCCAAACAAATTTTACAAGGGTTATGGTGCTTTTGAGAGTATCACCCAGCCCAATTACTTCCTACGTCACAAAAACAGTCGTATCCGAATGGATCCGTTGGATGATACTGATCTTTTCAAGAAAGATGCTAGTTTTGATGGGATCACAGTAATCAAGCCTGACTCAGAATAGAACAATTATCAGAATATTGATAAAAAAAGAAACAGTTAAGTTGTCGTAATAGCTACATTTATAATTTTTGTAAGCACAATTCCCTCGGACTTAGAAACATTTAAATTGTTTCTACTCTTCAGTTTATCAAAAATTAATGATAATTATTATAACTTGAGACTGATGATACATAATTAATGCATGCGGCAACCATGTATGCACTGTGTAAAGACTGACGAAAATTTTTACCACTTTTTAACATTAAGTTGCTATTTGGCGGTACTAAGTCTCATCTACCAATCCACCAAATTTAATTCCCTGCCAAATTTTCCAGCTATAGGGTACCTTATAATGTAAATTAAAATCCGCTAATATTTAGCGCGCATGCATATACATATGTACGTACGTATGCATATCGTACATGTGATCACGGTAGCTGGCTCGCTCTACCAAATTAAAATTCGCCAAATTCAAAGTTCGCTCAATCCGGCAAATTTAGTTCCCACCAAATATATACGGTATGCTGTTGACCCAGGCCTTAAGTACACAGAATAGAGAGAGGCTTCCTTGAAACTAGCTATCTCACCTACCAATACAGCCACTTTCTCAGGTCCCATGCAAGCCTGGCTTGAATAGCAAGGTTCCACTGTAGGTGTCATGGTATTACGACAAAATTAATCATGATGTGCTAATGCCAATGAACATATAGTTCTATTGGCAAAGTTATTTCATAATGTCAATAAATCCAATGATTTTGCACAGCTTAGGTCTATGGGTGCTCAAGCCATGTCTCTCTTTACTAAACATTGTTAAGCTATGTTTGAACCAGCTGTTTGAATGCTCTCCATCAAGCTATAGCGTGAATAGGTTTGACTATCAGCCATTTAATTAATGAGCTCTCAAATCATGAATAAGCTATAATCAAGTGCACATTAGAAGAAACAAGAAAGGATTTATATAGTGATTACTAAATGCTATATTATAGGTAACAAAGTCAACAATTCTTTTTTATTCAAAGGTCACAAAATTAGGTCAGCCACGCACTTATCTGCAACCGTGGAGCACACAGTCATGCAATATAATATCTTTAATAGCATCCCTAGCTTTTCACACATGCACAATACCATGTATACATAATACACAATGTATATACGCAATGTCAACTTCTTTTACAAAGAGGTGAGTTTGAAGGTGTACTTAATGGGCTAACATAACAGTTACTGTTCATTAATGTATGGTGATAAAAAGATCTGTGTATGCATGCAAGGAATGGCACCAAGTGAATTGTTTCATATATAGCTTCCATTGGCTGTGCCCATCAACTACATCACTATGCAAAGTAGTCAACATGTACCAATTTGTATCTAGAACATGGGAAAAAGCAAGTCTAGTTGTTAGGAACCTAATGCAAAATCTTTTTTTGCACACAATGTCATACTACACCCTGTGAAAACAAGTGGAAGCTACTACAGCCATTCAGAAAAAAATATTAAGAACTTCTTAATATTAATTTTTTTGTCTGAAGGGCTGTGAGAAGTCATAACCGTTACGAGCTAGATAAGTTAAATTTCTTACCGATTGTGTTATGATGCCTTCCCTACTATGGAATGAGTACCTTTACTTATAGGCACCATTTAATGCATGGTAAAACTATAGCCATTGAGCAGTGAAGCAGTGAATATCAATTGAAATTTATAATTGCATGCATGGGATAATACACACAATTTTTAAAAGGTTTGCACAATTCCAGTGTACTTTTCAAGAAATAAGTAATTCAAAACATAAGCTTAGGGAGTTATTAACTTTTTGCTGCAATCTGGACTTGATGAAACACAAACGCACACATGGACTGGGTCTGAAGAGATAAATGATAAATGGTGGCTTGTTCACCATTGACTCAGACTCCCAACCTATGGGTAGGCGGTTCGAGTCCCTCCAGTGCCACAGGTATTTCTTTCCCATTTTCTCTTTCGAGCTCTGCCTAGGAGTTAACTCAGCTATACCCCAAAAAATGAGGAGGTAAATTTCACCGCATCCTGCGGAGGGGATGTAAAGCCGTCTGTCCCGGAGGACCTGATATTCCACATTCCGATGCTACACTAATGCTGTTAACTCTAATAATCCACCAAGTTTATGCATGAATCCAGAATCGTCAAAATAAACCACACCAACTTTCTCAGTTGCATAATTTCCAGGGAAGAAAGTAATTGATTTGTGACCTTTGCACTATCCATTCCTACCTATATACCTGCTGGTTATAATTGAGAGGTAATAATAAGAAAGTGTAATCCTTGTACATTGTTGGAGTTGTGTGCACTGCCGTGATAACAATTTTGGTATCAATCTGTAGCGCTAGGATAGAGCTTCAAGAAAATCCAATCGCCAAAAATTCCTGCTGCAGGCAAAACAAATTGTTCCCACTTTTTGTTGACCTACTTCAGCACTATACCGTTTATTGGAATGATGGCCTCTGAAAACGGCAGTGTAGATTCATGTAGGAGCGTCTGCTGGAAGTGAGACTTGATTTTTCAGAAAGAGAAAGAGTTGCTCTATTCAAATGCTGGATAAACCTAGCTTACACTTGCCCTGATTCAGAAAGATTTTTTTACATACCTGTGAAAATATTGGAAGTTTGCGGTGAGATAATTAGCTTGTGGAATGTGTTTTCGTAGTACTCCCTGAATTTTTAATGTTTGTATTGCGAGTGGACTGCTTCCCTAACGACTGTTTTTAGCCAGTTTTGAGTGAACAGATAAATGAGTGCACACATTCATACAGTGTACATGCATGTACATGCTTCACACATGGCACATGCATCTGTTGCAACTTACAAACAGATCATTTACAAACGACTGGCCACTATACCTCACCTATATAATTTTTATTGTTTTTCCATGCACCACCTTATTTCTGAACATCAGTGTGCCATGTGCCAAGGAGACAATTTCATGCATGGCAAACAATGGGAGGAGTTACAAGATGAGGTGTGTAAAAAATTCATTAGGTTTCATGCATGCAGCAATCTCAAACTCCTAGAGAATTATTGCACTATCCAAGAGTTATAGTTCAGCTATTATCAGCCATGTTTAAGTTGCTATATGGATCAGCTTTCCTATTCATCATAATTTCTGTGGTGATACTAAGTAGACATTGTGGTTCTGCTCAGTTTGATTTCAGTATGACGGTTGAACTAATGTCCTACAACCGACCCGATTACAACATTGGAGTTGACAATGAATATTGCGCCCTCATTAAACGTACTGCTAAGCCAGCAGAATGGATAGAGGTGTATTCCCCATGGTCTGGAGTATGTGATTCTGTGTCTTTTCGACTGAAAGGAACTAACCGCTATCTACGTGTCAGGAAAAACAAGCAATTGTATGCTGATCCACTGGAGAACACTGATCAATATAAAAAAGATGCATGTTTCAAAGAAAACAATGGGGTTGCAGCTGGTCAAAGATACTTCAATCTAGAAAGTCTCCAATACAAAGATCATGTTGTTCGCCATTTTAAGTACTATCTTCAACTGGACAACTTCAAAGGTGCAAATGATTTACTAAAAAATGATGCTACTTTTCAGTCCAACCGGCCTGGTGAGTGTGCAAAGATTCAGGCATACAATGACCCAAACAAGTTCTTTGGACTCACTGGAAATGAAGCTTACTTGAAAGCTGTACTTACTCTATGGGCCTCAACATATGGACTATACTCTCCTGATAGTAGTCCTCACAACAGGAAGACAATTTCTTACCAATTATGCAATGATGCCACCAAGTTCCTTCGCTACAGAGGACAGGATCATAAACTTTATTTGGACACTATTGACTACAAAGATGATCCTCAGGCTGAGAAATTTCGAAAACAAGCATCATTTTACTTCAGGGAACCAAAGTTTTTCTTTGATGCTAAGACCCACACACACACAGTTGCATTTGAGAGCATTGAAAATCCAAACTATTACATTCATTCAAGCCAGGGTGATCGTCTCCAAGTAGACTTATACAAGGATACAGATATATATAAGAAAAGGGCTAGTTTTAATGTGAAGTATGTGTTCCCCAACACCAAAAAATAAGATTCCTTTCAACAATTAATATAATATGAGACTGATCAAGATTGAAACTATATAGTAAACCTGGTGTGCATAATTTTATAGCCAAAAGCATCACACATACATTATAATATTGTATAATGTAGAAATATTGATGTTAAAAAGTTTGACAACTTGGTTTGCAAAATCAAAAAAATTAATTATATCAATATTGATAAACTAAAATTTGACAATTTACAATCTCTGTCTGTCTTGCAAAGCACCACTGCATAATCACCAGCAAACAGTGGCATCAGTGGCCATCATTACATTCTAGAAGCTATAAGCACTCAAAAAAGCACAAAAGCCTTTATAATATCTCAGTAGCCACAGCATTAATTTGGACAGCAAAAATACATTTTTACAAGATGATTTGGATTCATAAATATGCATCAATTTTGTCACTAGTTTAAGAGCTGTCTTTCTTGAGAATTCATTTCAATTGGACAGACAGTTAAAAACAAAATGACAGTATATTGTAACCCTCACATGTAGATCGGCTTAATAATAAAGAGAGACAAACGGGAATATATCTTGTAATTAGAATATACATGTACACATTCAACTACAACTTGTTATAGACAAGAGACAAGAATGCCACCACAGAAATGCATGTGTTACCGTATAGCGGGAAATTTTTGTGGGGGAAAATTTTTTGCGAATTTCGCGGTTTGGCAGCTTTCCGCGAAAATTTTCCCCCACGAAATTTGTAAGGTGTGTGGTCATCACGTACTGTTGAGACGCAATCCACGAAAATATTCCCCGTGAATTTCTATTCAAGACAAAAACGCAAAAATTTTTCCCCACGAAAATTTCCCGCTATACGGTAAAATTTTCTGCAGCTGTTAATATAATGTTATTTGACACCATTTTTCATAAAAATGAAATGTAAACATGAATTCTAAAATAAACTGAGCTAGGTTTAGTCCTCATGAATGCCTTATTAGGCAATATGCAAAGCAGTCATGACTATACTATGGGATATATAAAGGATAGGAATTAACAAAAATCAGGCATAAATCTTCATTTACGTTCGTACTTGAGAAAAAAGCTAACTAATGTGAAAACATCAAAAGGGCACACTCAGAACAGGTCTTATAAAGTCTCAGTAAGTTGTACAATTTAAAAAAAACATTATTACGCTATTAGGTTGTAACAATTAGTTAACAATAATTAACATCAACATGAAGTCACAACCGGTTTTAAATTGTGAAAACTGGATCATAGTACTTCTCATTGTAACTTATGATTCACATATCTTCAGCGAATTAAGATTTACTATGTGAAACCCACTGAGGCTGCAAACTGTCCTATCAATGACTCCACACCATGTCTTACTTTATCTGAGTATGCATTGAAACCAAACAACTATTTTGCCTCAAATGTATCATTGATACTGCTTCCAGGAACACACATACTCAGTTACAATTTAGCTCTCACAGATACTGACTACATAGGACTGAATACAGTGGACACTCTAGATTCTACTATACTTTGTAGAGAACAACCCCAAAGCCTAGTATTCACTTTTAGCAATGTAGAAATAGTTGATGTGAGTGGAATTGAGACAATTGGCTGTACGTGGAATATTTCCATGGTGAAACAATTTCTGATACACAATACCACCATCCAAAGTCGAGAATCAAGGATTAGCATAAACAATGGTTGATGTAGTTAATGAACTTTCTCGTAGCAGTTAACTCAAATGTTATTGTACCAAAACGTTTCGATCCTGTGGATCTTCCTCAGTTGGTTAGACTGAGCTTGACCGGAAGCACAACCAGATAAAATAGATGAGATGAGAATTGCGGTGATGTAATGGGGGTGTGGCATTATGATTGGATGGTGATATGCCTGGTGAACAGATGATGGGGTGAGAATGATAAATAAAATAAATAAGATGAAAATAAGATGAAAATATAAAATATAATAGAATAAAAATGAAATGAAATAAATAAATAAATAAATAAGTGAGTGGATAAGTGATGTGAGAGAGAGTTATGGCTTGTGGTAGTTCAGGGTTTGAGCAATGGTGCCCATACTTCACTCAGTTTCAGACCACAGTCCAGGTTGGAGTTGGATGTTGTTTGTTTGATGAAGATGGCTTCTAGTACCCTCCTTCTCCAATAGTTCTCTTCCTGTGCCACTACTTCAGCATCCTCCCAGTTGATGGCGTGTTGGTGAGTCCAGGCATGTGTTGCAATGCTGTTCTTCATGTTCGCTTTCTTTACTGCATACTTATGCCTTTACAACAGCATAAACAATGTAACAGCAATTATTTCAAAGAGCATATTCACGGCATTTAATACTTTGAACAACAACTTGGTTACTAAAGGAGGAGTCTTCATGATCATTGATAGCAACCTTACAATTCGAGAGAGTAAATTCGCTAACAACACAGCACAGAAAGGTGGAGTTCTTTATTCACTGCAAAGTCAAGTGATTATCTATAACAGCAGTTTCACTAATAACACAGCTCAGGAATGTGGTGTACTGGTTACTTTCATTGGAATGGCAGCCTACATGTAACGGTATGACCTGGCCACCTGACACAAATACACAACTAGGCTAAGCATGATCTTCCTAACACAATAAAGCATGCCATACCTGAAATCTGTCTTAGTCTGCCAAGATAATTACACTACCCAAAAAACAGAGCTAAATATGGATAACTTGGCATATGATGTACAGTACTAAGCACTGTAGCCATGCAGCCTATATAGTCTTAATCTCTGGAAACTTAGCTTAGTTAGATGCAGGGATAGTGAGGCTGTGTAGTAATAGCATAGGTTTCAAAAGTTAGGCTACCAGGCTCTTAAAACCAGCTTTAGACGAACAGCAAAATTCAATTTGCTAATACCACTCCTTTGTATTGCACTTAGGCTAAGTTTTCTCCAAAGCCTTTCTGCTTACAGGCTTGAAGCTTGCAATAAGCCAGCAATAAGCTACCAAAAGTCTGAAAGAAGCAAGTTCTAGAGCTCTCTTTGTAAATAAAAAGAAAAAGGCGTAGCTACTTAGTGTTATTGTGATAGGCGTTTTTAGTATTGTGTGCATTACCTACATTATGTAATTGTATCACTTCCGGTAGTGTAGGCAAGTTGATACGTAGGCGAAATGACTGTAGGCGAAACGTTACGAAACCAGCACAAATCCAGTCCAAGCTCTACTCTATTTCTAGATAACGTACACTACACAGGGCATGATTAATGGGTGCAGTTTCAAAGCGAAGTGTTCAAAGAAGCACAAAAGCCTCAGGTCTCAGAAACTACAGCGTTTTGCAAGCCACACATAATATTTCAAGATAACCTCGATTCATGAATGTAAGTACCTTCCATTTCCCACGTAGAG
The DNA here is from genome assembly GCA_964030475.1 of Tethya wilhelma. Taxonomy (NCBI): domain Eukaryota; kingdom Metazoa; phylum Porifera; class Demospongiae; order Tethyida; family Tethyidae; genus Tethya; species Tethya wilhelma. The sequence continues at coordinate 8,556,575 of CAXIPT010000001.1, forward strand.
TTGCCCTTCTTCAGATTATCTCGTAATAAACAAACAGACAGACACACACACAAAAAGACTACCGTAATTAACCCTCTGCATGTGCTACGCACGCGCCGAGGCTTCATAATGAACAATGGTAAACAGTGTGATTTGACCTGGGCCAGACACATGCAAGTATTCACAATCAGAATCTGACAAATATAGTACTGAAAATGCAAATATACTGCTCAGCAACTTTGAAACTTTCATTGTGTACATACTGCTTTCACATTAATTTTTAGTGAAGATAAGACAGATATGGAGTTCTAATTTAATTGTAAAACCATCTTGGTACATATGTACAATAAGATATGGCTCTAATAGTACAAACTACTTATAAGTGCAATATAAGGCAAGAGACTAAGAGTCAATGCGCATAATATATACCTTTATTGTTTCCAGGCTTGAATAAAGAAGATGAGTATAATTAAAGATAGTGAAGGTATATGTATTGACAATAACATGGCATTTCAGTTTAGCAATGGCTTGGCATAAAGATCACCAATTAAATTCTGATAGCTAGATTTCATCGCAGTTACTTAAGCCAGGCCTATATGGACCCCATGCACGTCATGCACTTACAAGATCAAGAAACAAGAATGGAACAAGAGGAATGTATCAAATAACCAATCCTTACTGCAACTGCAGCTGTTATGTTGTTACTTGACAACATCGTTTATAAAATGAAATGAAAACATGAAACTAAGGTTTAGTCCCTAGATGCTTAGATAAGAACAATTGCATGAAAGTTAAACTACTTAGAACCCAAGGAACTGACTATAGGATAATTATAAGAGCAGCAGAATCCAATGTAAAAATCTAATAGAATAAGGCTTAATAATAATTAATTATCCGACAATGACATTATTCTGTAGTCATGTTTATGCATGACTACAAACCTGTTAAGTGCAATTAAAAACCGAAAGCATAGTTATAATAGTATAATATGTATTATCATAGGCTTCAAAGGAGTCCCATTCACTTCATGGTTTCTTTGGGCTGCTTGCAGGTATTTATAAAAGAAGGAATAAACTGTTAAAATCAAACATAAGAAGTGCAACTAAATAAAGACGCTACATTGCAGTGCATTGGAACAGATCTTCAAAAGACAGGGTAAATTATATGTGTAAAAAATAAAGATTTTAATGATAGTTGTTATTGCATGTGCAACTTGCAATTGTTGGCACATAACAGTACCCTTTAGCTATTCTGACATTATAGCTCAATTGACATCACATAGATTTTAACTTCAAGTAATTGCATGATTGTGTATAAATCTTGGTACTCATCAATGCAGTTTTTAAATCAAGAAACAGTATGATAGATAGCCATATATCCGTGTGTGTATGATTATACAATGTAAAACAATAATAACAGCACAAATTATTTACATTTTTATACAATAGAGACATCAATAATAATGAAGTCACATAAGGATTTAAACTGTGAAAACAGGATCATAGCACTTCTTACAGCACTTTTTATTCACATATCTTCAGCGAAGATTTACTATGTAAAACCCACTGAGGCTGCAAACTGCCCTATCAATGACTCCACACCATGTCTTACTTTATCTGAGTATGCATTGAAACCAAGTAACTATTTTGCCTCAAATGTGTCATTGATACTGCTTCCGGGAACACACATACTCAGTTACAATTTAACTCTCCCAGATACTGACTACATAGGACTGAATACAGTGGACACTCTAGATTCTACTATACTCTGTAGAGAACAACCCCAAAGCCTAATATTCACTTTTAGCAATGTACGAATAGTTGATGTGAATGGAATTGAAACAATTGGCTGTATGTGGAATATTTCCATGGTGAAACATTTTCTGATACACAATACCACTATCCAAAGTCGAGAATCAAGAATTAGCATAAACAATGTAACAGCAATTATTTCAAAGAGCATATTCATGGCAATTAATGCTTTGAATAACAACTTGGTTACTAAAGGAGGAGTCTTCATGATCATTGATAGCAACCTTACAATTCGAGAGAGTAAATTCGCTAACAACACAGCACAGAAGGGTGGAGTTCTTTACTCACTGCAAAGTCAAGTGATTATCTATAACAGCAGTTTCACTAATAACACAGCTCAGGAATGTGGTGTACTGTTTGCCGACAATAAAACGTATTTAGAAATACTAAACTACAGTGTATTTGCTACAAATAGTGCAACTTATGGTGGTGTAATTTGTGCCAGGTATAGTACACTAAATATTTCATTTTTAGTTTTCACAAACAACACAGCAAACATTTCTGGAGGAGTACTTTATGCAGTCTATAGCAAGATCAACATTAGCTACAGTAATTTTCGTTTCAATAAAGTCAAAAAAATGTACAATACACCTTCACATACTGGAGGTGTGATGACAGCAATATTGAGTAGAGTACAAGTACTGGAGTCCATATTTCACAATAATATGGAAACAATAGGTGGAGTATTACATGCAATCAACAATTCTGTTATCATTAAAAGCAGTACATTCAGCAACAACAGTGCACACAATTATCAAGGAGGAGCCTTATCCTTGTATAACAGTTCAGTATGCATTGAAAATGGAATTTTCTATGACAACAAAGTTACTAAAATTTCAGGAACTGGAGGTGCAATGTTTTTATTCCAAAGTATGGCAACAATAACCAACAGCAGGTTCATGAGAAACATAGCAGAATAGGGTGCAGTTGCAAGATTAGAATTTAGCAAAATCAGCATTAAATACTGTACCTTTGCAAAAAATGGAGCCAGAGGTTCAGAAGAAACCACTGGCGATATAACAGTTGATAATGGTACTGTAGCACTAGAACACTCTCAATTTGAATACAATACACAAGGAGCAATATTTTGTGAGAACCACGGCAACATTGAGTTGAGCAATATAACCATAAGTAACATGTATGGTAATACAATCAGTGCAATTTCATGCAATGTCACAAGTAATGGTCCACTCACAATTGTAAATAGCACAGGTAGAAAATTAGTGTATCTATCACAAAGTATGATGAATGTTAATGGCCCAATAACCTACATACATAACAGAGGCTCATTTCTGTTGCATTCAAGTACAGTAACTATTTCAGGAAATGCTACATTTGCTCATAACAGACCTTACACTAGAGATATTTCTGCTGCTGATGAAATTAATGAAGGTGGAGCTCTCACTGCATACCAACAAAGTGAAATCATATTTAATGGATTCTGTCATTTTGAAGATAATTTGGCATCAGCAGTTGGTGGGGCTATATTAGTGTCAGAAACTAAAGTTCAAATTCAAAAACAACTTGTCATTACTAATAACACTGCTTTGTTGGGTGGAGGAATTTCAGCATTCCAAAGCAAGATTACAATCAAAGGGAATCTTACAGTGGAGAACAATCAGGCACATCAAAATGGTGGAGGACTTTATATCACAGATACAAAAATATTTGTTTGGTCACAAAGTGTAAGCACTATTGTACGAAATCGAGCATTAAACGGAGGCGGAATCTACCTGAATTTGAACTCAAAGATTCTACTTTTTAAATACAAAATTGAGTGCATAGATTGTACTCCAACAGGGTATGTAAATTACAATACAAGTTTACACTGGATATTCTTCAACTTCTCACACAACACTGCTGAACATCAAGGAGGAGCAATTTATCACAACGACAACACGAACACAGAAAAATGTACTCCTGAACAGATAACCTATACTACAATGGGAGAGTGCTTTCTACAAACTTTTGCGATGTATAATCCACCAGTTCAACTCAACAGGAGTGCTCTCAATAGTAAAAACCTATACTTCAATAACAACACTGCTAAAGTGTCTGGAGCAGACCTCTATGGTGGATTACTAGATCGATGTAAATTGAACCAAGACGTGGAGCTAACATCGACAACAGACAGACTAATAGGAGGACCATTGAAGTACATTCAAAACATAACAACCATTAAACTTAATAAAACTAGCTCTGCTCCATTAAACATTGTGTTTTGTACAAAAGACAACCACTTCAATCTTACCCACCAACTGAAAAACATACCAATAGTAAAAGGACACAAATTCAGTTTTTCTGCGGTAGCAGTTGATCAGGCATCGCACCCAGTTGCAGCAACTATCCACACCTCTCTATCATTGTACAATGCTACCTTCAATGAAGGACAAATTAAACAGAATACAACTGTACAGTGCACTGAACTAACTTATCAAATTTATTCTTCAAGCAATGCTGATCAGCTGTCTCTTTATCTCTATGCTGAAGGACCTTGCAGTGACCTGGGACTATCAAAAAGAGTAGTTAATGTGACTTTTCAACCATGTACTTGTCCAGTAGGATTAAAGCCTGCTCCACAACCATCAAACTGTAGCTGTCAATGTGATCCTGAGATCAAAAATTTTGTCACAAATTGTTCTGATCAATATGGTACAGTTATACGACCTAAGGATGCTGAAATGTGGATTTATTATGACAACGATTCTAATCAGAGTGGGTTTCTAAAGCACAGTTGTCCTTTTGACTACTGTGTCACATCACCAGTCACTCTTGACTTCAGTCATCCTAATGGTGCTGATGCTCAGTGTGCTTTTAACCGCTCTGGGATATTGTGTGGCTCTTGTACAAATGGAACTAGTCTCACCTTTGGAGGTTCTCATTGTAGGCCTTGTTCCAATTCTTGGATAGCATTGATCATACCATTTGCTCTTGCTGGAGTGGCTCTTGTACTCTTCATCTTGGTTTGTAACTTGACTGTTGCTGTTGGAACAATCAATGGACTGGTTTTCTATACTAATATCGTTGTGGCTAACAGTGCCATATTCCTGCCTTTCGAGAAGCCAAACCTCTTAACAGTATTTTTAGCATGGATCAATTTGGATTTAGGAATTCAAACATGTTTTTACAATGGAATGGACGCATATGTCAAGACGTGGCTACAGATTGCCTTCCCTCTCTATATTTTTCTCTTGGTGACTGGTATTCTAGTTCTTGGTAAACACTGGGAGCTGTTTGCTCGCTTTCTAAGGACAACTGGATACAATCCAGTTGCTACACTAGCTACCCTTATACTTTTGTCTTATGCAAAGCTGGTAAGGATCATCATAGCTGCTTTCTCACCAGCTACACTGAATTTCCCTGATGGAACACAACGCATTGTATGGCTCATTGATGGTGACATTGAGTACCTTAAGGGAAAGCACATTCCTCTGGTTGTAGTAATTGCAATAATTACTTTTATTGGAATGTTATACACCCTATTACTCACCATCTGGCAGCTAATTCTACGATGCACTGACTTTGAAATCATGAAATGGCTGAGGATCAATGAAAAGCTAAAGATTTTCATGAGAACTTATCATGGACCTCTCAAACAACGCTACTGGGCTGGAATGATGCTAATAACTCGCATTCTTTTGTTCACCATATCAGCACTGTCAGGTGATCAACGTGTAATCCTCCTCTCTGTAATTATTGTATGTGTGCTATTCTTAGCATTACACTCTCTATCCAGTGGTGTTTATAACAAAAGGTTTTTGAATGTGTTGGACATTTCCTTTTTCACTAACCTCATAATTTTTTCTGTTACCATTTTGTTCAATACCACACCCTCTACATATCATCAAGCAGTGGCATATACTTCTACAGCAATTGCATTGGCCACATTCACAGGAATACTAGTCTATCATTTCAAGACTTTTGTACAAAGTGAGATGTCAAAACTGATAAACAAATGTTGTAAAAGGTCTTCACAAAGAGCCCTAGTGGATATTGTTGAGTCACTACCAACTAAATCAGAAGAAGAATGGGCTGTGCCAGCATCACCAACGATTGTTGATCTCCCTCCAGCCTTTCGTTCTGAGCCAAACAGCACCAGCAACATCAATTATGGGTCAATGGAAAGAAGCATTTCAATTAATTTGAGCCCAAAGAAAATACATGTATGCAATTAAAAATTGTTTTATCATACCAACAAGTAACATAATAAGCATGTTAAGCCTGGTAGTTCCTATAAAAAACATTGATTCAATAATACTATAATTATTATATTATAGCACATAATTATGCATGTTGATTGAATGTCATTACAATAATAGCAATTAATAATCATTATAGTCATAGCCATGTGCCAAAATTTGGGACATGTCTTGTTCCAATACTTTTTAACGCACTACCCATTCCAACACTACATATTTTTTTGGAAATTTTTACTACTTGTATATAATTATATATATATATATATGCCTGCAAAAAATGAGGATGTGAATTTCACCACATCCCCTCAGTGGGCATGTGAAGCCTTTATTCCCAAGGACATGTATAGAGGAATATATCTCAATCAAATTTACTTTTAGTCACAGCAAAAATCATTAACAGCTTAAATTTGGCAGCCTAAGCAATCTAGCTAAATATAGAAATGTTCCTAACCTATATAAGGCTTATGCTGCAGCAGAAATACATATTATGAGTTATCAATTGCAGTATAGTAATTGGGATCGTAATCCTTCACCACATTTCCAAGAATGAGCATATCACCAGGCAGGTGAACTTCACTGATGTCTATCACTTTGGAACGAGGGAAAATCAGATTAGTCAAGGCAAAGACCGAAATATCTTTGAAACTAAAATTGATCGATTCCAGCTTGTCTCTTATTCGATTGGACACATCTCTAGATGCACTATCCTTTTGGAGTCCATTTTGAAAAAGAATCTCCGATGTAGAAGCCTTGACATATGAAACAGAGACGTCCAAGTTAGCAGGTGAAAATGTAATTGTTGAACTTGCTGAATCCACTGATAGGGACGACGATTCACTTGCAGAGACACTGAAGGTGGTTGTTGATTGGCGATTCTCATAACCACAAATTGGTGGACCACCTGCACCAGCGTAGCACTGCCAAACCGAATGGGAAAATTGAAGATCAAAACTTGTTGAACCCCACTCCAACTTTACAGCTGAACTGCTAGCTTTCACTTTGAAATTTGATGTAGAAACAGACATAGGGAAAGACTGACCGCCACTTCCATAAATTGTGATCTGCATATTACCTGTACCAACCACAACATATGGACGCTGTGATTCTACTCCAACACCTTCCCTTTCAGCTTCCACAGTTGTGCCCAATGCTTCAGCCACCTGTGGGGCAACTAGGTCCTGGAATATGACTCTGCTAGATACAAACAGTGCTGCTGTAAATCCTGTTGGAATGATATGGTCATCTTTGGAAATAATGTTGAAATCCCTGCTAGTTGAGGAAGTAGCAATTGAATTACTAGAGCTGGTCTTGATGAAGATGTACAGTGTTCCGAGTCCATCCGTAGAGTCCTTAAATCCTCCTGTCGAGAGATAGAATTTGTCTGGTTGGAGACTAGCTGGGGTGTTGAGTGAGCTTGTGTCCACTGTTCCAAGTTCGTATGGATCGGATCGAAGAGTTGATGTGAAATATTCAGTCATTCTTGCTTGGTGAGCTAGCTGTTCTTGTGTACTCAATCCTTCCACAGAAATGGCCACAGCCTCAGCTGAGGTCATGTCCAGGAGAATTCTCTTCTTTTCAACGTCTACCTGCCCCTCCACTTTAGCCATACTAAAAATGGAATTTACTTTAGCATTTGAATCTGCAAGTGTATCATTGTATTCATCCCATATCTCGCCTTGCGCGCATCTTGATGAAGCTCCTGTACAGACTTGCTTAGTGTACAGTGATATCTGCGACGCAGCCATCTCCATCTTAACATTGTCAGTGTTGTGGGGTAAAAATGATATCTTTGGTGGGCCAATCACCATAGTGAGAGAAGTGAAGGTATTAATGCTACGTGTTGTTTCAGTTTGTTCCAATCCAGTTTGATAGAATTTCAGAAAACCTCCATTATTCACCTCATAGTTGTATTTCTGCTTCCAAAGATCATTGATCTTTGATGCATCCATTGCACAAACAGCATCCCAGTCTCCTAGTACTGAATAGCCAGATATTTTACTCAACAATTCCTCTGTGCTTCCTGTTATGTCTTGTTGAATTTGAACTAATGTTGGTTGGAAAACAACATTGACATAGAACTTCAGTCTCAAGATGGTGGTGTCTCCCTGAAAGGTTATACCTCTATTTAGGTCAACATCTGGAATTCTAAAAGTCCATTCTACAAATGGAGGCATCCGCATAAATTTTCCAATAAAGTGAGCGGAAGGACGGTTACCGACTACAGTTGCTCCAGTGCTGTGGTCATAGCTGTAGCGATAGTTGACGGGAAAAGATGCAAAGGTCCTTCTAATATGCTGGAAATCTCGGTCTTGTACAAGTTCACCAGAAGCAACTGCCTCTAAGTATACTGTGCCACTTGGTATGCTTGTAACACCATCCACTTTCATTTCAATTTCAATAATCCTTACTCGTACGTAGCTACCAAATTCAGTTGCTGAAAGAGGTATTTCTTGTTTGAATCCCTCCGGACTCTGAAGGGCGCTGACACTGACACTGGGAATGTCATATGAAATTGGGTCATTCAGATCATGAGGTTTGGATGGTAGGGAAGACAAAGCACTGATCGAATTGAGCACCTGCTGAGTAGCCGCTGACTGAAGTGTAAGCGTATCATAACCAGTTATGGCCGTGGGGGCCTGGAAGTAGTAGTACTGCAAAGCTGCATCCATTGTAACAAATACTTGTGCTAGTTTTGCACGAACGTCATTTGCTCTGATTGCGAGAATGTTGCCAAGTTCAAAGAGGTTAGCAGTGTTGGCTTCATAGTCGGTCAGTGAAGTTGGAGAGAACTTAGTTTGTAGTTCTTTAAGCCTGGCCTCGTGGCGTTCAGCAACTCCTCTTGTAAGCTCGTTCATCACTTTTTCATACTTGATCGTCTGTAGTTTTTTCTGAAGATTGAGATAGGCTCTTCCTCTAGTAGAGAGCTTCTTTGCAGCTTGGCGGAAGTTCCTCATTTCGATACCAACTTGATCTGGCAACACTCCTAAGGTGTAGCTATCGATATCACCATCAAAATCATCCCATTCAAGTGCAGTGGGGAAATCATTAGCATCAACTGTGTTTCGTTTGAAGAAACTCATAGCCCTATTGAATTTTTTTACGTCTTGACGTAGTTCTCTTCCCAGAGCATAGAGATCAGACATCTGTTTAATCACTTCAAAAACAAATTCAATCTTTTTGACGACCCTTTCTATGTTTCTTGCATCTTCGGGTAGTGTTTTGATAGCAGCTCCTCCAGAGAAGAGAGAACCGACTACTGTAATAACTTGAATAGCAGCACTAAAGATTTGTTCTAATCTATATTTTTGGAGTGCACTCTCTAAAGCATCACTTGTCTGTTTCACCGCCTCTTGCTGCGTAATTAGTTCGTTAAGCATATTTTGTGCTTGTGTTACTGTTGATGCAATATCCTGATTCTTCATTTCATCAATCCTCTGATGGAAAGTGACTATGTCAGTCTGATGCTCTGTTCCAGCTTTCACTTTCTCAACAAGAAACTTTCCAGTGGCAAGAATATTCTGGTTCAGTTCAGTTTGGGTATTAATCTGTTGCTGGCTTTGCTTTCTTTGAGAAATCTCTCCGGCAACTCTGGCTAGATCTGTTTCGTAGCTCTGGACCATGTCTAGCATGCTTTCATAGAGTGTCTTATACTGTGGAAATGCTAGCCGTGGAACTAATAGTGTATTCCGCAAATATGCTGGTTCTCTTGTTTTTTCAATGACTAAGGCTTGTGTAAGCACTGATCCAAGATCTACAGAAAGGTCTGTGTCATTTATGTCGCTGCTCAAAGTGTTAATGATCCATTCGAGTGATGATTCAGCTTCAGTCACACTCTCATCTGAAGCTCTGATCGACAAGATATTTTGAACACTCACGCCCTCAAGTTCCATGGCATCGGTAAAAGATTTTGTAAGCCATTGCTCATAGTAGGTGGTAGTCCCAGCATAGAAATCAGGGAAGTTTGAGCGCGTTGGTAGCTTTAGCATGGAGCCATCAGAACTCACTGTCATTATAGTGGGATTCCTTGAGCTTGTGACCGTAATAAACTTGGTACCATCCATAATGGTGTAATGATTTTCACCCTCAGTAATATGGAGGACACCAAAAAAGCTAGACGAAATTAGCTCTATATTGGTAGAAGCAACTATTTTGGGGACATTATTGCCGGAAGAGTGTGAAACGAATTTTCGACAAATGATATGGATGGTATTCGTCCCAGGTAAATTTACAACAATTTCAGAATCTGCCTCGACTACATCTGCAAAAATGAAGAGATCTGTAACAAAACTTGGGTTGAGAATGTAGAGGTGTCGAAGGTTAAAGTTCATCCTAGTGATTGTGGTATACGATGTAGCAATATTGGTCACAAGATTAGGATTGAATGCATCCATATAAGAGGAAAAGCGTGGTTGGTTTACATCAGGAAAATCAACAAACGTAGCACTACCAAACTTCTGAAATACAGCCACCATCAGCGTTTGTGTGTATCGTTTCTGCTCCTCCTCCCCGGTAACAGCACGATATTTGAAAGAATCAAACTTGAGCTTTATCTGAACATTTGTAGTCATCTGGTCTTGAAGAGTGAATTTTTTGCGAAAGACAAAAATGCTTTCATCAACATCATAAGTGGTATCTTGAAGCTGAGATCTGAAGCTCTCCAAAGCTGAATCTTTACTTATAGCTAGTAGTTGTCCCACATGTTCAGCATAGCCAATAGTACCACCACCAGTGATTGTAGAGCGTTCTCTGGTGAACAGACTAAATAAGTAGCCATTACTTCCATGCAAGTAATCTGGGGTTTGAGGAAATTGCTCAAGAACTTCGTTGAACGCAGTGTTGTCATATGCAAATACTTGGTAGACACAGTCTCCTAGAGTGTACTCAACCAGAAAGTGAGTTCCATACTTAGTAAAGAGATTTATGATGTCGTTTGGACCACTTGCTTGAGACATTTCCAGGTCCAGAGTATTACTAGTTGCGAGGTGAAGTTTTTTCTCTGTTTCAATAGTTTTCCAAAGTCTAGCCAAAACAAAAGACTTACCAGTAGCCGTGGCATAGCTAGAGGGGATTCCTAGAAGGCTAGCATCTGACTCATCAGCTGTTGCAAGATTTGGCTGAGAAGAAAAGTCGGCAGCTTTGTAATTTTCATCATCAAATGTCCACATGCTAAGAAACTCTACCAACAAATCCTTGTAACTGGTATGAAATGAAAGCTGAACATAATCATCAAAATGGGTGGAAGGAGACTCTTCAGTAGTTGATGATATCTCGGTGATGAAGTTTTGATTTTCGATGGCATAAAATGGCGAACCAGATTGAGTGCCATCGTGAAGCCATTGGGTATTGAAACCATCCAAGATGCTGAACTGGGTACCAAGTGCAATTATTGGAGTATTTGCTGTGGTAAGATATTATAAAGATTATCGTTAAGTTTTGCATGCATACATGTATAAAGAACGTATACACTGATAATTGCCAACACAATACCACTGTTATTATACTGCATGACTGTAAATCACCTGAATATTACATGAGCAGCACCATTTAATAGCAAATCTATAATGTTAATGATATAGCGGTTATGGCTTCCCAAGCATGCATCAATTATAGTAGAGCCTCAGGTCTCACTGAGGAATAACAGCTTAGTTTTAAAGATTATTCTGTGCTTGTATGATAGTCTGATTGACTAGAGCTACCACTATAATCAACAGAAGAACAATTATCATAGACCAAGAAATTTTGCCAACAAAACATTTTATGTCGACACTAAAAAAGCAGCAAAAATTCTATTTGTATGACAATCTTTATCCAATCATCAGCAACAACAAAATTAAGAACTAAAACCAGGTGTACACATAGTGCATATAAGTGCCTCACGCGTTTGATATTGATGACCTTCGGTATAATGGTGTACATATGTATATAGCCATAGATGATATAGCTACATAGCTAGCTAACTAGAGAGCTCAAGACCCATCATGACTCATGCATAGTATAGTTGTCTTGTCCCCAGAAGGAGTGGAGTTGGGGGACGAGACTACCATCTTAGAGGACAACTTTGCATGCCAAGCGAGTATAGGAAGAATTAGCCTATAGTCTGGCATAGCCAGCCCCTTACATCATAGACAATATACTCCGACTCATGCTGGAGCAGAATTAGCCAAGGCTAGGGAAGAATCATTCTTGTAGCTCTTGGCACAACCTGCTGTAATTTCTAACTTGGAAATTTAGTATGCTAGGCTAATAGTTAGACCAAACATACTGAAAAATTAAAGCTCAATTTTGCAGCAGCCACTACAGAGATGATTCGTAACTTACAACTGCCCAAAGACCATGCCACAAAAAACACAGGCCTTGTCTAGTCTTGGCTGACAAACAAAAGACCAAGAGAATATCCAGCACAGCTAAGCTCTTACAGTAGGTCCTTCTTGAGAACACGAAAACAGCTACTAACCTGGACTCATTCTCATTGCCTGGAAAAAGTTGCTGACCAGGGCGGTCCACCGTCGGGAAGAGGAAGAAAAAAGTGATGCCCATGTAGTAGTCTTCGATCGTTCCAGATCATCTTCAAGCTATCGTCCTGCTCTGTTAAAAGACCCATCATGACTCATGCATAGTATAGTTGTCTTGTCCCCAGAAGGAGTGGAGTTGGGGGACGAGACTACCATCTTAGAGGACAACTTTGCATGCCAAGCGAGTATAGGAAGAATTAGCCTATAGTCTGGCATAGCCAGCCCCTTACATCATAGACAATATACTCCGACTCATGCTGGAGCAGAATTAGCCAAGGCTAGGGAAGAATCATTCTTGTAGCTCTTGGCACAACCTGCTGTAATTTCTAACTTGGAAATTTAGTATGCTAGGCTAATAGTTAGACCAAACATACTGAAAAATTAAAGCTCAATTTTGCAGCAGCCACTACAGAGATGATTCGTAACTTACAACTGCCCAAAGACCATGCCACAAAAAACACAGGCCTTGTCTAGTCTTGGCTGACAAACAAAAGACCAAGAGAATATCCAGCACAGCTAAGCTCTTACAGTAGGTCCTTCTTGAGAACACGAAAACAGCTACTAACCTGGACTCATTCTCATTGCCTGGAAAAAGTTGCTGACCAGGGCGGTCCACCGTCGGGAAGAGGAAGAAAAAAGTGATGCCCATGTAGTAGTCTTCGATCGTTCCAGATCATCTTCAAGCTATCGTCCTGCTCTGTTATACAATTTGCTGGTCTAAATCAGCCTTTCTTTGAGAAACAAAAACTCTCAAACTACTGACCACATGTAGCTCTGACGTAGTCTGGAGGATCTGGTCTCAACCCCAGCACTTCCGTGTCCCCTTGGAATGTCACACAGACGCAATTTTTAGATAGTCGCACATATTAGTTGAGTTACCCAATTTTGGCTCTTGTCTTTGCACTAAAACCGAGGCTCAATACATGGCTAGCGAGCCAAGTCTTAGTTATTTCTTGGCTTTAAAATCCCTAGACTGCGTAAATCTGTTAGAGCAGCATGACTCTACTCGTTTTATCATGCACTTTGTCAGCCTAGATTCGACAAGAAGCTCGATCCTGTACACCACGCTGTTCTCCAAAAATCGTACAAAACACAAAAGGGCCTTAGCTTGTTCCAATCAGCCATCTTCTCTAAATTCTTGTCCATACAAAACTGCTCTTTCAAAAACTCGCGAACGCTCAAAACCACAGGAATTTAATTATTGTGTGACGTAAGTACAGGAGTGATACTAATTAAGCTAGCATTCCTGGCCTGGGTGACACAGAGGTGCTGGGGTATTTTCCCGCGTGCGTGTAAGGGTCTGGCTACACCAGACTATAGCTCTGACGTGTAGCTAGCCTACCTGCTAGCAAAATCATGATCAGGTAATGGCCAACGGTATTGAAAGTTTTCTGTACATGACGTCACGTAACAATTATTGCGTACTTTGAACTGTGTGACACACAACATACATATACATCTGAGATCTGAGGCAGTAATTTATGATTATATGCCTCACGCTAATGCGCTTGGCAACTAATTTCACAGGTGAAATTATTCTATCAACAAATATTTCTCGATCTACAGTACTACAAACTTCGCCACTGACGGTTATAAGGGTGCCCATAATAATACGTAACCACATTAGTTTATAAGACCGCAAAATTATTTACAAAGAAAGGAAGAATTCAGACTCTGCTAATAGACCCAGCTATATATGTGCTTATTTGAATGAGATGTAGTGGAGGGTGAACTTGACCATGCCGGGAGGACATATGCCCCGGTAATCAAATTACCAGGGCCAAATATTGGTCTGATAAGCTAGAGGGGAAAAGCATCCAATTTCCTGTAATACTTGGGGGTGATTAGGGAGGCGTGTCCTCCCAACACAGCCCAGCTCAATCACATCATTGTGAACGGAAATATAATGAACCAATGCATGGAAGGAAGGGAGGTAAGGGAGGGCAAACAAGAAAAACAGCAACACACAAGCTTCAAGCGGTATGAGGCAACAGAAGCATACTACGCATGCGTGGATCAACCACATTATTGGTATACAGGGTACTACTCACGTATGTCTGTGCAGCAATACCACTTGTGAATAACCTTGTTTAACTGTGTTGAACTACATTACACAACAAACATTCTGTACGAGTGCATGACATTATTCAATCACAGTCTTGTCTAACCCTGCTAGACTCCAATATGAAGGCATCTTTTGTGGCCTTTTTTTGGACTGATCGACTAGATACTTTCGTGTATTGATCATAAGTGATTTGTTGAACAAAAATGGGGTGCAGTTGTAAGATTAAAATTCAGCAAAGTCAGCATTAATTACTGTATCTTTACAAAAAATGGAGCCAGAGGTTTTGCGGCCTTTTTGTGACCTTTATTTGGACTGACTAGATACTTTCATGTATTGTTTATAAGTGATTTGTTGTACAAAGATAGAGCTAGTACCATTATAATCATCATAAGAAGAGCTTTCAAATGATATATAAATTGTCATGCTTAATCAAAAACCATGAGATAAAGAGCTAGTCGCTTTGCTTTGATTTAGAATATCTATAGAAAACCTACTGAATCAAAAATTAATGTACAGTGAGTATTGTCATATATACGATTGTGGTCCAAGTCAGGCCTACATTGTCCAAACTGAACAAAGTGGTTATCATTTGAATCTTCTTAATGTACTGAATGTAATAGTAAGGGCCACAGTCTAGCTCATCCAACCCTCCTACACTCCAATATGAAGGCAACTTTCGTGGCCTCTTTGTGGCATTCTTTTAAGACTATAACTAGATACTTTTGCTACTTTGTGATTTATCATACAAAAATAGAGGAGTATACCATTGTAATGAAGGCATCTACAGTACATA
Source organism: Tethya wilhelma (assembly GCA_964030475.1). NCBI lineage: Eukaryota > Metazoa > Porifera > Demospongiae > Tethyida > Tethyidae > Tethya > Tethya wilhelma. The sequence goes on from CAXIPT010000001.1 coordinate 8,571,934, forward strand.
AGCCTCGGCGCACTCAACTAGCATGCAACAACTAAACATGTACGCATATAGAAGACCATCACTACTGAGACTTCAGTATGCAACAAAGCCTACTGAAGTCATGTACAAGCAGAGGTGCCAGCCTAACACAGTTATCTGAAATTCAGCCCACTGCAAGGATGTGTTGAGCTGTGGCCAGCCTAGCTAGTCACTGTCATGCTCAGTATCTATGCCAGTCAGGCACTGAGACAAAACAACACAATTTACTATAAGCTACAATCATGCATGATGCATATAGTTCTACACAAAGCATTTATCTCACTCCATTCAACTTGCAATCATTGTGTTACTTATCTGTCCAAGCAGCTAAGCCAGCTAAGCCAACCAAGCTCAAGTCCATTATTATACTGATGAGTCCATGATCCAAGCTCTACTGTACGTATTTCTAAAAAACCCTCACTATAGTGGGTGTGATCGATGGGTGCAATTTTAAAGCTAAGCACTCCAAAAGCCTCAGGTCTCAGAAACTACAGTGTTTAGCAACACGTCCAATTTCAAGATAATATTGATTCATGAACGTAAGTACCTTCCATTTAACTCTAGAGCTGTCTTTCTTCAGATAACTTAATAACAAACAGATATGCAGACATGCACACAGACAAAACAATTAACTACCGTAATCCTCAACACGTGCTACGCATGCGCCGAGGCTTAATTTGCATAAGAAGACTCAGCTTTCAAATGATATTATAGATTGTTATGTTTTAAATGAGATACAGGCATTATTTAACAGAAATATTCTCCAAAAATGATCACTCCTCGACAGGTAATGTTCAGCATGCATTTTCATTTTGCCAACTAGTGGGTGTGCTTAAAATTATGTTGGGTTCATAATATCATGCATGTCACATATAATCCCTCGGCAATGTAACACAATGCATGCAAGATGTTGAATCAGATTCTAATTCGTTCATATGCTGTGAATGCACATGTAAGCATGCAACCTATACCTCATAAGTATCTGCAATATGGTTTATATAAACAACTTATAGTAACACTTCTATATATTTGTGTCTGTTATTGCAATAAAATGGATGAGTGCTATAGCCAGAAACTTTCTCAGGGCAGTTAAGGCCCAAAAGTTAACATATCTAATAGAAACTATTATTCTTGTTATTCTTAACTATTAATTAACCAAAAATATTTAATTAGTTGTGAATAAATGAATATTCAATTAGGCATTTAAAACAATAAATTGAGTTGGCCAACAGTGAAGACCACAACAGTAAGCGGCCTTATGTTGTTAAGGCTAAACTTTAGGTTCTTATCTAAGTTCTCATCAGAGAGATTCTGCAATTTGTAAGTATTTAGTAAATTAGCTGCAAAAAACCATTTTATTGTCATGGTTTTTTGGTCTATTCATGCAAATAGCTCACCTTCTGTGTTACAATTCCTAAATCCCTCCGATAGATCCTCTAGAACTATTCTAAACTTGGTGTTCGTAGCTTCAAAAGCTTACTAAAATACTTGTAAATGTGTTGGCCGGACTTCATATCAAAATTGTACAAAAACCTTGCAAACCATACGGCCTTTGCCAACTTTAAAAGATGACGTCATATTATATTAGTGTACGGAAATTTGCCCAGAGGCATCTGTAGCTCATTCTACGAGGTATACAAAGCCTAATTAGTGAAAGATGAATCAAAAAACTATCATAGCCTTGATTTTTGAAGTGTAGAGGCGACTATTTCCTACTCACAATCGTAAATTAAAGATGACGTCATCGATAATGTGACGGTTGCCTAGTGATTTGCTTGCATTGCATTATGTAATGCAATGTTTAACGGGATGCACGCACGATTTGCTGAGACCATCCTTAACTGCCCTGATTTTGCGAGGATTTACTTTGGCAAAATTTCTCCAAATTGCCAAAATTAAATCCACCAAAATTTGTTGCCCAAATATAAATATTCAAATACACACTAGCGTGACCCTGGTAATTAAAAGTGTTTAGAACATTCAGGATCGGATTTAGAAAATCGAGTGAGAGAGGGCAAAATGAAGGAAACAGAAACTAAGGGAGGGGGGGAGCAGATGGAATGTACGTAGTGTGCTCTGATGCGAGTGGCACTAAGTTTTCTAATGCTCTATTAGTGAATATATAGACAGAGAGCTGTTTAGTTCATTTTGTAGTTGTGATTGAGCCACACAATGCCTATATTGTGTTCAAAGAGTGTTGAAACTCAAGAGGGGGCCATTTGCCACTCACTAAATGCAACTCTGGATGTTTTCTCCACAGTCCTTCACGAAATAAACTTGAAACTTGCTATACAGGTGCAGGGATACTTAAAGAAAACCAAAATAAAGGCATCTAGGTATATAGCTACTATACTAATTTTGTCTAGGTTTCATTCGCCCAAATTAAAGTTCACCAATATCATAGTTGAGCCCTCTTTTGCCAAATTTAATTCTCGCCAAAATAACCAGCTATATGGTATATAGGTATATAGTATTCAATTATGCAAACCTTTATACACCAAAAACTGTTTACTTACAGTCAAACTTGGTATTTCAATATAATAATATTATTATAAATATTATGTCACACTTTCTTGTAAAAAAAATACTGCTAAGTACTTACTCTGACTTCTGGCTCTGAGTTGATACTCATCATAGGACTGGAGCCTGGTTTTCCTCCTCCAAGTAAGTTGCTGCTCTTCTGCTTCCATGTTAGCAATCTTTTGGTCCAAATCAAGCTCTTTTATATTCTCCTCATTCATTAGCAATCTGTTCTTTTGAGCTGTGTTGGTCAAATCCTGTTCTTTAAGAGCGCTAGCACGGTTCTTCATAGGTGTAGGATGATGTTCCTCACCAAACACTACAGCAGAAGTTTTATAATCAAATCTCAGTATACTTTACAACACAAGATTAGCAGTGAACAAGCACATGCATAAAACTTGTGTCCAGTTGATACTCTCTAAACTCTTGGAGCCTCATTCCCTGACCTTCCCTGGCATGCAGCATCTGCATGCATGTCATATTACCTTTCTCTTCCTCACTCTGAACTGGAAGGTACTCCTGGATGATCTTTCTCTCATGTTTACCAGTGCTGATATCCCACTGACGTTCTCCAGTGAAGTAAGGATTAGAATTCACACTCCCCATGTGCACTGGGCTGGCTAGTCCCAGCTTTGAAAGTGTGCCAAGAGCTAGCAAGAACAGAAATATTGCAAGTTGCATATTTCCACCCATGCTGGCAAAGAGATACAAATTTGATCTCTCACTGGATAAATGCATATCCACACTGCTTTTATAGCTATACACAAGCTTGTGAATGTGCATGAATTGTTTCATATAGATACCTAAACTCCCAGGTCTTATGTAATATTACTGCATGTGTAACAGCATATTTTGCTTGTATTTCCCTATGGATTGCACTGTTTTAGGAAGTATTCAGTGACAAACAGTAAAAGGCAGCTCTACCAATATACACTGCTTTTGACTATAGATGTACAGTGGTAGCCTCTTTGCCAGGCTTTTCTTTTACAAATATTTTCTTCGAAAATAAGGAAGAAGAGAGCCTTGTCCAGTACCAGTAGACACATGAGTGAGGTACAGGGTAGACGTCTGGTATATAGGTGTGAATCTACTCAACACTACGAGCTTTTTCTAGAATGCATTATACATGTTCTCCAGTCAATAGAAATGAAAAAAATTATTTTGCCTCTCTACCAGCTCTGAGAGAGCTAGACGTAGAAGAGGATGGAATTAAACAAAAAAAAAAGCAGCCAGTAGTCTGCAACAGTGCAACAATTGTGTAAGAAGCAACATATCAATAGTAGTCTCTCGAAACTGTGTCCAGTCTCGATCTTTCAGGCTGACCAAAACAAGACACAAAACAAAAGTGACGATCACAAATGCTGCTTAGGAAGTACATCTTATCTCTTCACACACAAGAAATTACTTTGAACAAGTAAATGGTAGTTTTTTCGAGTGTTCTTCTGTTCTGTCCTGTTTGCAGTCATTCTTAGGAATCTTTAACTAGCTAACTAACCTGAATTACATAAAATAGTATGTCACTCACGTGACGACTGGAACCAGGCTCTCTCCTTCCTTACTTTTAAAGAAAATATTTGCGAAGGAGGAGCCTGGAAACCAAGCTAATACAGTGGAACCTCACTATTCACCTCTAAAATGTGGCCACTTTGCTAAAAAGCAGCCAATAGCCTTGGAACAGATTGCATGACTGTCAAATATAAATACCTTTTGCAAATTTCTTCCTATACAACAAATTTTTGGCCTTTTTGTTTTCATGTTACCAAAATCTCACACCAAAATAATGAATATTCATGTAAATAATGATCGGTCAGTGAAACACCTTAAACTATGAATAATTAATTAGGCAGAAACCTTAGAAGGTTGCTATGGCATCCAAACTTTTTCAGGAGATAACTATCATTATCGATTGGGGTTACTGCTGATCGTATTGTTGATAAGATATAGCTGAGAAGGAGAGAACAGCATGCAGGTGTGCATTATAAGCTCTATATCTTTCATCCAATAGTTATTATGGGTACCTTTTAATTTTTAATTTTAATGTAAGATTTAGGTATATATTGATAGAAAAAATATTTATACAAAAAATGGTTACCATAACAACAGGGGAACGTTTCTGCCTAATTATGAAGTGTTCATTTTTTGCCGATTCAGCAAATATGGAATGGTCACATGACCAACTTTTGACATAAGGATGTTTGAAATAATCCCAAAGAATCTATACCTACGTTTCCATGATTACTAATTAGTTAGTTTAAAAGTTATGACCATTCCGAATATTGATGAGATTACATTATAAACAAAATTAATCATGATGTGCTAATGCCAATGAACATATAGTTCTATTGGAAAAGTTATTTCATAGTGTCAATAAATCCAATAATTTTGCACAGCTTAGGGGTGCTCAAGCCATGTCTCTCTTTACTAAAGATTGTTAAGCTATGTTTGAAACCAGCTGTTTGAATGCTCTCCATCAAGCTATAGCGTGAATAGGTTTGACTATCAGGCATTTAATCAATGAGCTCTCAAATCATGAATAAGCTACAATCTAGTGGACGTTAGAAGAAACAAGTAAGGATTTAGTGATTACTAAATGCTATAAGCAACAAAGTCAACAATTCTTCTTCCATTCAAAGGTCACAAATAGGTCAGCCATGCACTTATCTGCAAGCATGGTACCAAACATTCTTAGAGCACACAAAATTATTTTTAATAGCATCCCTATAGTTTCTCACACTTGCACAATGTCATGTACATAAATACACAATGTATATGCAATGTCAACTTCTTTTACAAAGAGGTGAGTTTGAACGTGTATTTAATGGGCTAACATAACAGTTACTGTTCATTAATGTATGGTGACAAAAAGATCTGTGTATGCATGCAAGGAACGGCACCAAGTGAATTGTTTCAAATATAGCTTCCATTGGCTGTGATTAAACACTTGTACTTGTTGCCCATCAACTATATACATCATTGTTCAAAGTAGTCAACATGTACCAATTTGTACCAACAAAAGACTACACAATTGAACATGGGAAAAAGCAAGTTTGACACTAATTGTTAGGAACCTAATGCAAAATCTTTTTTTGCACACAATGTCATACTACACCCTGTGAAAACAAGTGGAAGCTACTACTGTACAGCCATTCAGAAAAAAATATTTTTGTCTGAATAGCTGTAAGAAGCTTAAGTCATAACCATTACGAGCTAGATAAGTTAAACTTAATTCTTACCGATTGTGTTATGATGCCTTCTGTACTATGGAATGGGTACCTTTACTTATAGACACCATAGTACAGAAGGCATCATAGCATAATAATATCAAGTGAAGCAGCGCAATATCAATTGACTCTTAATTGCATGGGATAACACACACAATTTTCAAAAGGTTTTCACACTTCCAGTGTAAGTCAAGAAATAAGTAATTCAAAACATAAGTATTACAAAGGAGTTATTAACTTCTTAGTGCAAACTATACAAAGTGATATCAACTAATAATGGTTCTTTCAGCTCAATCGATAAGTGAGTTGTCATCGGGCATCGTTGAACAGGTGGCCCAAACTGTTGTCTCAAACGCTTATTGGACACAAGAAGTTGTTTAAACTTTGACCTCAACCACTTGTCTACTTGCTTCCCTTTTCTTGTTTTGGTGATCCGCAAATAGAGATAATACAGTAGGATTAAGTTAAACTCGATGAATGCAATGTTCACAGAAATAGTGCTTATTTTTTGAGAATGGCCATAAAAATGTGTGCCTGAGGTTACAATGATTAGATTTAGCATGAATGATATATCAGTAATGTTGGCCAATACTGATTCATACACACCTCCAACCAGTACAAGGCAAGCCATGATACCAGCAGTTGCTGTGCTGATGGCCATTGAGTTTAATGAAGTGTCTCCAGATACGTTTAGTGAGAACACAAGGTAAAGTGCTACTCGAACCAATAACAGTACACCAAACCAGTAGCAATGTTTCTCTTTGAATGGACCTGTATAGGCATCAAAGAGTAATTTCATTTTTCCAACCCAGCACAGCATTCTGTGATGATTGTATCTCCTTAGCCACTGAATAAAGAGTAAGCTAATAGTGTAAGGAATTGATAGGCAAAGGAGTACCAACAGACCTGCGATAAAGAGAGGGATGTGTTTTCTCCTGAGGTAGTCCACATTCCCATCATAGAGTAACACCCATCTTTTGTAACCATCGGGATATACTAGTATAGTGAATTGGAATACTGCAATCATAGTCTTGATAAGTTTTGTGTACGATAGCAAGAACAAGGTTGCGAGGACTTGTACGATATTGGATCCACATAGCCTGGCAACAAATGAAAAATGTCGACTTGCAACAATGATTATCAAGGCAATAGCCCAGAGGTAGAGTGGAAACAAAAACTGGAGCCAAGTTTCAGTGTATGCATCAAGTCCATCGTAGAAGCAGGTTTCAATTCCTATAAATCTAAGTTAAGCCAGGCAATGAAAATTCTGCAATAGCCATTCAAAGGGAAGAGGTAAGCTGTAAACTCATTTGCTCGTACAATATTGGCATAGAAGATTAAACCATTTAACAAACCACTTGATATAGTGAGATTTAAACTGATCATCACGATGACTAGCAGTATAAACATTAAGATGAACGTAGGTATGACAACTAAAGTTTTCTTATTAGAGCATTTTTTACATTTTGAACTGCCAAGTACTTGACTGAAATTCTTCTGACATGTACCACACAGAATTCCAGTGCGATATGGAGCACACTGACTATCTGGAGCATTAAGTTGAATGCATGTATGATGTTGTATGAGTGCAGTAATCAAATGGGCAATAGTTGTGTACAATAATTCCATGCTCTTCACCAGCTCGTGTGTGAACAAAAGTCGCACTGATCCATGCACTTGCTGCCATTTGAATAAATCTTTAAAGTTTCAATATGACAATCATTGATGTCATGTTTCACCAGAACAGAATCACAGCTGCACCTTTTTGAAGTGACATTGAGTGCAAAACCAACAGGACAACGTGCAAGTTTTATAGTCACTGATAACTCTTTCATGAGGCTGATAATTTCATTAAGATGAGTACTATTTTCATGATTAAAACTTAGAAACTGGTACAGCCTCTGTAAGTTTTGAATATTGTGCTTTTCAACTGATAACACATTTCTACCTCTTCTAAAGAAAACACCGTATATCTGAGAGTAGTACAACTTACCATAGTATTTTGAACATATTGGCCATCTAGTAGGATACCATAACCATTAAATTTTGCTCTAACAATTGAAGGTGCCGTTCCCAAATCCAGTGACCTACTGCAACAACCCTAATATATATTAAAACTCTGTCCTGGGTATATCTCAACATTGTATTCAGTTTTGCTGCAATCTGGATTTGATGAGACACAAATGCACACACGGACTGGGTCTGAAGAAATAAATGATAAGTCTTCCTGATTTTGATTTTCAAATTGAAATATAGATGGATTGTAGTACATTAACCATCCACCGTAAAATGCACTCGCAGCAAGTTTTGCTGAATTATTAGCAAAGTAAAACACAACACGCTGATCTGATGCTACATTAATGCTGTTGTTCAAAAAGATCTCTGATAATCCACCAAGTTTATGCATGAATCCAGAATCGTCAAAATAAACCGTACCACCTTTCTCAGTTGCATGATTTCCAGTGAAGGAAATAATTGATTTGTGACCTTTGCACTCATTCATCCCTCCCCATACTATAGAAGCCAATGAAAAGTCACATACAAGTACTCTTGACCCTGCATACAAAGATGCAGCTCCTCCAACTCTGCCTGAATTGTCATCAAAAAATACAGTCACATTTTCAGCGATATATAGTGTTCCAAAATTAACCATTAGCCCTCCACTTGAGGATCCAGTGTTGTTTCTAAAAGTTAGTCGACTGTCTTTCCCAGCAACAACAACAGAACCATCAATTTCAAGTACTGAACAAGGTGTGTTTCTACTAAATGTGCAATCATTATTCTCAAACCTAGTTTCAGTATTCGAAGCTATAATTAATGTACTCTGGTATACGGAAATACCACCAGCATTGTTTAGGAAGGTCCCTTGCAGAACAACATAAGAACTTATCATTCCAAACATTTGCTCATTTGAGTTGACTATCAATATGTTGTCGATAATACAGTTTTTGACTTCTACAAGACTTAAAGCTATACCATTGCAATAAGTATCTGTAAATGTCACTTTGGTCATGAACAATGTGCAGTTGTTAGTCAACACCGTCATGCACGCTCCAACAAACAGAGTACCTGCCACAAAAATATCTATCATGCCATTTGCTTTGATAAATGAACCATTGCATTGACCATTACCACGCACGATCGCAGTTATGAATGTTATTCGTCACAATTAGTGATTGTATTTTAAGATGAGAAGATGACTTTATGTTAGCTGCAGTAGATAGATCCAGCTGTATATCACCATTCTGATTATCTTGTACCACTAGGTTTACAAAACTAATATCGAATGAGAAGTTTAAAAGCGAAAGATCTAAAATAATTCCAGCCGAGTGTCTGTTTATGGCAAGCCTGCCCAATTGAAACTTTGAATTTTTGATGGTAAGATCAATCAGTTTATTGGTCATTTTCCTTTCTTCTTTCAAGTTTTTAGTCTCAGTAAAATTAAACAAGAAGTTGACTAGATTCCTTGAAAACTTGGATTCTGCTATGGTGATGTTACCATGTGATTGAAAGAGGCAAATCCCAGTTAAGCTTCCATTATGGACACCTATACTCTATGTAGAGTGACATTTGAGGAGTGAAAAATTTTGATGCTTGCACTAACAAATGAAGGTTGTCTGCAGTTCCTTCACCACCATTGCAACCAATGATTTCGAAATTCCTCAGCAACAGTTAGTTATATCATAAACGTCTATAAAAATGTACTCTTTTGCAAGCAAACGATTTTTGGAATCAAAGCTTCAGAAGAATTTGGTTGTACTGAATACTCTCCAATCACCTTAACATTTTCTATGTTGATAAACAACAACCTAGTGACTTTTGATATTCTAAATCCACCACTTCTGATGATGTGGGTTCCAGGTAACAACAAAATAGTTGTGTTTGTCTTAACTTGGTAAGGAAAAGCAAGCTGTTTCAATGAGTAACATGTCTGTGTTGGACAATCAACTTGGTTTTGGTGAGAATAGGGAAGCACATACACCACTGCAGCTTGGACTGTGAAAAAGCCGTTGATTACACTGATTAAAACACAAAACAAACTAGCTTCACGGACTATGAGAGTCATTATTATTGATCAACTATAACAATTATAACTTTGCTCCTTTACATGTAATGATGCTATTATAGTCAACTATACAGCACTGCCAATGTTCAAAATAATTATTCTTAACTCGAGCTTGGACCAACTATATATTATGTAAAAGTGGATGAAAATTCCTGAACTAGTAAACACAATGTTTGTGATAGATTATATTGGGATAGTAACAATGATCACAATAACATATATGGGAGAAAATTTTTTTTAAAAATTTGCAAACTACAAGCATGTAGATACAATCAGAAAACAATCACAAAATGATAAATGATTTGATATGCCATATTAAACTATATATAGAACATAGAAAACAACTGGGGGTGGCCTGGTGGCTTGTTCAACAATAATGACTCTGACTGCTAGGCAGAGCTAGAAAGAGAAAATGGGAGAGAAATACATACATACCTGTGGCATTGGATGGACTCGAACTGCCTACCCATGGGTGGCTGCGTTTATTAGCCCTAGGGCTATTTGCAGGCTCTCATTAGCCACAATTGTGGTAAATCGGAAGGGGCAAAGTGTCAAAATTAAGACATTCATACGTCGACACACGAATGATGTCTGTTCTGAACAGTTTGAGCACATGCACATACATATTGTCCAATCCCTAGCTTAATTAACATTTTCTATTTTACTGTTAGCAGTAGCTGAAAATTATACCCGGGCCCTTTTATTTGACAAAAAACTGTAAAGCCCCACTTCTTTTTTTTGTTTCTGATTGTTCTCCAAATTCACAAGATTAATTATGAACTCTGAACCCTGCTGTGAAGTTGGTAGCCTCAATAGCTAATGGATTCCACCTAAACTGAATCATGAGTAATACTAACTAGACATGCATGCATCCATTGATAACTCGTAAAGAATCTTAAGTAGGAAAACAGAGAAGGGAGAATTTGATCACTAGCTTAGTGAATGGATAGCAGCATGACATGTCTGAACAGAACTAATTTAACTTTGTGGATTCTGGACTGTACCTTCACTTGTAGTCTTCATGTTTGTGCTTATAGTGCATGTTGTTCAAGTCATTATACAGTAATTAAGTTATTATATCCATTCTTATAATTGTGATTTCATTTCAGTCTTTGAAGTGAAGCACTTCACATCACTTTAAACATGATAGGTTGCGTGTGTGAGTGTGTGTGTGTGTGTGCATGTGTGCATGTGTGCGTGTGTGTGTGTGTGTGTGTGTGTGTGTGTGTGTGTGTGGAGGGGAGGGGGGGGTATTTATGCCATAAAATGGTTCATTTATACATAAGTATATTCCCTAGAAGGAAACTGCATGCACTATTTCAGGTATGCATATCTTGCTCAATACAGACCAATGTATAACGTTGCTTAGAATCATTCATGGGACAATTTTGAAACCGTAAAATTTAAGACAACAATTAAATGATAACTATTACTTGATGCGGTTCTTAAACTGAAAGGTGTAGTCCCATGCAGGTTCTACAATTAGGTTAGAATAGTCCCTGGGCCATTCTAAGTTACTGTGTGGTTTTCAGTACAGTCATCATAAAAGAGCAAAATGCTATGTAATATATAGCACTCACTACCTAGTTTCAAGTTGGAATAGTGAGTCAATCGCAAGCACAGCTGCTGGGTAAGTTATTCACACACATGCGTTGTTTTAACAGTAAAAATGAAATATGCATAGTTCATGTAACCAAGGTCTGAGATCTGAAGTGTGTTATTCATACCATACAGTATAAATAACACACTAAAAAAAGTCTCACTGAACATACCCTTGGTATGAACTACATTTATACTTTGGTTTTTACTGTGAATTGTGTATAATACATAACATCGCTGAATTGAAAATGCTAAAAAATGTCTAATGAAGTATTTAATGCAAAATTTAATGTCAGAAACAATTTTTGTTAGAGATATTACACGCATGATTGTGCTTGAGATGTATAGTTAACATTATTATTCTTTTACCATGTAATACTATGCTTGCACTATTTTCACTCTACATATCAAACAGTGATCACATGTGGCATAGCAGCAGTCAGTGTGAAATCAATAATTGCCAGAATGAAATCATACCAAGCATCAAGGAACAACAGGTTTGTACTTTGTTTCATATATACAGCATTGCTTTTTCATGAAGAAATTTCTTCAACTGAGATCTACTATGTGAAACCTACTGAGAATTCAACCTGTCCTTACGACAACTCCACCACACCATGTCTTACTTTATCGGAGTATGCAATGAAACCAGACAACTATTTTGCCTCAAATATGTCACTGATACTGCTTCCGGGAATCCATTTACTCAATCATGATTTAATGATCACAAATACCGACTACATAGGAATCACTCGTAAAACAGATACAGATTCAAATGTTACAGTAGTATGCACAGAGAAGACACCAGGCACAAAGATTGCATTCAGACATATAGAAAATGTTTATTTGAATGCAATCAAGATGATTGGCTGTATGTGGAATATTTCCACGGTGAAACAATTTCTGATAAATAATACTATCATTCATAGTCAACAAGACTCAAGAATTTGCTTGAGAAATGTAGCAGCAATTGTTTCGCAGAGCACATTCATACGATTTTATGCTTCAAACAATAACTTTGTTACTACTGCAATAGCAACTGGAGGAGTTTTCGCCATTTTNGGTGAGGAAGAAGAAAAAATCAGGTTTGTAACTTTCATATGTGAATAATGTGATACACCACTTCGCATTTACTCAACAATTAGCTAACATCACTTCTCCAAAATGTAGACAAACAAATCCGGAAAGCTGTTGACACTGAACCAACAAAAAAAAGAGGTAACGTGCAGTAGCTTAATATCCTCTATACACGCAAAGGATTACGTTAATCATTTTGTCTTTCTGTGTCCAATCGAAATCTCAAGAAAGCTATTGGTTCAATCTAGCTTTATGAGTAACTTAATTGTAGCCTACCATGCCTATATCCTGAGCATATACAATAGTGCCATGTCCTATAAGCATCGAAAAAATGGTTTCCATATACAGGCAAACTTCTGGTTAAGTCTTTTTTGGAGAGTGATAGTGATGATGATGAGACAATGGGAATGTCAAAGTGTAAGTAGCTCACTTTACATGTTCATTTCAATTTATGCCAGATTCAATTGCTTATGGTACTTCATAGTATAATTGTGCACATGTATATGCAGTGAGGCCCTCGTCTTCGACTATGGTTACCTTGGCGGGTACTCAAAGGAGTAATGGAAAGAGGCACCTTGGACCTCCAAAACTGTCAGATGTCCAAGGCTCTTCACATCAGCCTTCACCAGCTAGGCTTTATGATGCTCAGCACTCTCCATGGACTATCACTCCAATTAAAGCACAGGACTCTGCAGCAGCTCAGAGTCATGTACAGCACTCACCATGGAGGATTATTCCAATTAATGCACATCTGCAGGACTCCCAAGCAGGTCAGAGTCCAGTACAGCATTCACCATGGACTATCACTCCAATTAAAGCCGCACAAGACTGAAGCAGCTGTCTCTTCTCGTCAGTCTCAACCAGCCATCACTCCAATAATTTCTCGTCAGTCTCTGCCAGCCATCAGTTCTCATCAGTCTCCACCAGCCGTCAGTCCAGTAACTTCTCATCAGTCTTCACCAGCCGTTGCTCCAGTAACGTCGCTTCAGTCTCCACCAGCCATCACTCCAGGAACGTCTCGTCAGTCTCCACCAGCTGTCACCCTGCCACGTCAGTCTCCACCAGCCGTCACTCCACATCAGTCTCCACCAGCCGTCACTCCACCTCAGTCTCCACCAGCCGTTACTCCACATCAGTCTCCACCAGCCATCACTCCAGTAACTTCTTATCATGATCAGTCCCCGGTCACTCTGGTTAAGCCATGTGCAGTAGTTGTGGTATCAGCAGGAAAAAAAGTAATTTATCCAGAAAGGCTACTTGTGTGAGGAATTTGAGCTTGTCAATGAGTACTAGTCCCAGATTAACTAGGTCAAAGCATCGTGGTAAGTACCTACATAATGTTATGTGTTTAGTATAATTAATTTTATCTTAGTGTCATTAATTTTTAACTAACAGCTGCTCAAGCAAAGCTCAAGGGCTTACTACAGTCAACCATTGTTCCTGCATGTGTTTCCCGTTCTGAGCAAGTTCAACAGCAAGGTTACATATAGCTTCACTGATACACTATACTGTGCATCTCACTCCATGCCATATTATAACTCTGGAGTTCCACAGCTATAATTATATGATTGTGTATAAAATACATACCGTATAGCCGGAAATATTGACGGTCAAAAAATTTGACGGTTTGCTCCGCAGAACATAGAATAAAAATATTGACGAATTTAAATTTGACGATTTGCGTGTGCACATAATACATTCATATACGGCACCCAAAATATTGGCCGATTTAAATTTAACGATTTGGACTTTGACCGTCAAACCATCAAATTAAAAATCTCTGTAAATATTTCTGGCTATATATGGTATACTATTACAAGTAGCTGTAGTAGTAAGATTATGTATAATCACACGTACGGTAGTACGTATAGTAGGAATGGGCCGAATGTCCCATAGACACAATACAAAATGTTGGTCACCATAAAAATCTAGTCAAACAAAATTAAGNACCACGAATGGTAACAAGAAACTATTCATCTTGTTGTCTCTTCACAATGATTTCCTCATGCCTTCACAACACAATAGCTACTACAATAAGAGTGCCCACACACACACAGACATGCACAAGAGAGAGAGAGAGAGAGAGAGAGAGAGAGAGAGAGAGAGAGAGAGAGAGAGAGAGAGAGAGATCTAAGAATTAACACAACCCTTAGTGCTTGTGAGATGCTATAAATTAATGGAATATTCATGGTTGGTTGCAGTGAATAATTATTTTAAATTGCCAATAATGCCAATTTGCCAAATTATGGTCTACTTTACAATGCCACATTAACAACTTAACATACCATTCTTTTCCAAGAAATAAGCACTGGAGTCATCAGGGAACATGCATTTGTTTCCGGATAGTTTCTCCTGCTTCTGAGGGTCCTTCATAACGAGTGACTCAGTGGACACACTGCGAGGATCTACTTCAAACCCAACAATACGATACCTTGGCTCCTCATCATTCCTGCACAAGTGATTGAAATACTTCAAGCATACACACCACACACTGCATCAATACTAAAGTTATACAGTAATACTAGTTTACCTATTCACTTCATGGTAATTGAAAACAAACGTGAGGTGGTTATCGAGAATAGCCCGTGAATCGTTATAATAACCGAATCCCAGTTTAAATCCAGGCTCAAACACAAGTTCACCGGTCTTCAAGTTACGATACACAGTGACCGCAGGGATATTGTCAGCAAGCCTACATAGATAAAGGCATAAGCACACCCAGTGAAAATATGAGTATACATGTGCACTAATAATAGTTTTGTTACATGTGGATGATGTAGCCTCGTTGGATACGTTCAATGAATTGGTTTGATTCTTCCTTAGATAAATCCACAGTGTACAACACTTGACATGGTATATCTTGATACACCTTAACCTTGGCCATAGAGTGAATCAATGTGGAGAAGCATGATAATGTGCATGGCATTGTGGGTATATCCTTTCACGACTATCAAGTAAAATTACATTCACTTTCATGTGTGTATTATAAATGTATGGAACACTGAATACAGAGAAAAGGCAACGTACTATCAACAACCATTAGTATCACAGTTGCCAGATGTATGTAAAGCCGCTGGCCAGTGGGAACAATCATACATGTAGTTACAAGTATACCTCATATGGTGTGGCGTTAAACCTCTCTTCTTTCTTCACTTGAGACACCCTCTAAGAAGAAAATGTAAATGCTCTTAATAATTATTAGGAAAATACATACGTCATCATTACTATAATGTGCACCCACCGCAGGCAAACACACTCAAGGTATAACAATTAACGACTGATCATACTCCCAGGTCCATCATGCAAGAATACAAAATCATTATGCTAGAACACCACCTATAGGTCTAAGGGTGCATTTATATGCGACTTAAGATGCAAGACACACCAGCTTCACAGGAGTCATTGCCAGCCTCTGTTTGCTGGGAAGAGCCTTCTATCTGGCCAGTGTCACCAGCCCCCTGAACAAAATTTAGGGTCATCAGTCCCCAGGACATCAACACACATAGATCATTGATTATCCTGATTTGTTGGGGATGAGGCTAATCACAGTGATATATAAAGGCTTCACTGATTGTATAAACAGTGCTATCAAGAGGGCAAGACTAGTAAACAAGTTTGAAGCTTATCAAAACTATAAACACTTTCAGTTACATTTGGGTATGTCAAACATACCAAGTCTTAGGACCATAGGAAGTATGATGTAACTCACCAATATCTCCAACCTGTCATCTTTGCTGAACTCAGTGTTTGGAACATATTCCCGTTCCCTTCTAAACGACAACAAAAGACAGACAACACCAACGATCCCGAATAACAGTACAAGAAGGCAACAAGCTATGCCTGTTTTCTGTGCTCCACTTAGTGTCATGGTCATATGCTGTTGGCAAAACGTCCCATTTTCACTATGATGTCAAGCCTTCCTTAATTTCCTTTACATAAGTTCCAACTCTGGCTAACCAGTCGGGTAAAGATCGCCAACATATCAGAGCTAGGTCCATGCAGAGAATACTAATGATTATTGATGCCATAATTATTATTGATGATAATATTGTTGGAATATTTAACATAATAAAGACATAATTAAAATATCTAAAATATCTATTATATAGCACTAGTGAGNCTCGCGGGCCAGACACACCCTCACACAAGGAGAGGGAGAGTCTGGTGACTCTGGCACGGTTTTCGTTGCACAAGTTGGAATGTGGATATGACCAATCAGATTGAAGAAGTCATGTGACTCTACGCATTATTAAATATTTTTGGCGTAAAGAATTTTCAATGTGTGTACGTAGCTATTAAAAATTATGTGGAAAAGAGAGGAGATTGAAAGCGTTACGGCAACTGCAGCCCAGAAGCTTGGATACGCTAAGTTATCAGAAGAACAACGTAAGGTGCTACAAGCATTCTTGAGCGGCAACGATGTTTTTGTCAGTTTGCCTACTGGTAGCGGGAAATCACTCTGTTTCTGGGTCCTACCATATGCTTTCAATCTTTTGAGAGGGATGGAAACGTCGATTGTTCTGGTAGTAAGCCCACTTGTTGCTTTGATGAAGAACCAGGTTGAAAGCCTGAAAAAGAGAGGACTAGATGCTGTGTATGTAGGTGATGGATATGATACAACAATGGTGGAAGAGGGAAAATATCCTATCTTATTTATGAGCCCGGAGTCACTTCTATCTAACACTATGTGGAAGGATATTCTCCTACTACCCGTTTACCAGTCCAACTTGGTTGCCCTCATAGTAGACGAGGCACACTGTGTGAAAAAGTGGTACGTTTAGTGCTATTCAGTATCATGCATATAGTACTATTGAATATTTATATACAATAACATGCAGGGGTGACACCTTCCGAAGGGCATTCTCTCGTCTATCTGAAATCCGCAGTGTCATTCCTAATGAAGTAAAGCTGATGGCTCTCACTGCCACAGCTACTATCAGCACAAGAGCTGCTGTGTGCAAGAAGCTCGGTATGGACAATCCAGTGGTTGTGGCCGAAACACCCAACAGACCAAACATACATTATTCCGTTTCTCTCAAAACCTCTGACATCGAAGACACATTCTTACCCCTTATAGAAGAAGTTCGTGAATTGAGATTACGTGTGCCCCGTACAGTGCTCTTCTGTAGGAGTTATGAAGATGTTGCCTACCTGTATGCAATATTTAATCGTTCCCTTGGGAAAGAAGCCACAGAACCAATCGGTGCACCACATCTTTCACAATTTCGGCTTGTGGAAATGTTCTCTGCATGCACAGAATCCCAAGTGAAGAATACGATTCTCAGTAATTTTACGAAACCAGCTTCTCCGCTAAGAGTGATAATTGCTACTGTAGCATTTGGGATGGGTCTTGATAGTCCAGACATACGGAGAATAATTCATTGGGGGACACCTGCAGATATAGAGAGTTATATTCAAGAGACTGGTAGGGCTGGTAGAGATGGAAATCCCTCATCAGCAATCCTCTACTTCTCAAAGCAAGACTTACATCCTTTTTACACAGAAGAAAGCATGAAAAGATATTGTAAAAATGTTGATGTTTGCAGAAGAAAATTATTACTATCAGAATTTGATGGAGGAGCACACATGAAATTACCGAAAACTTTGTGTGAATGTTGTGATATTTGTTCTGAATGTTGTAATTGTATCTCTTGTGCATGTAGCGAAAAATGAAATTTTAATACGTATAATAATTCATAAAAAAAAAAATATATATATATACATTTATGTTACAATTGATATTGATGTCACTATTACATGTACTGTTACGTACTCTTAACTACCATTTTCTTCCATTGTTCATCCATCCATTTCTTCAGTTTTGAACGTGCAATAGACTGGCTTCTGTAACGTTTAAAGTGACGGTGTTCACGGCCTTTCTTAAATTTAAACACTTGAGATTTTCTCAACTGATCAACCATCAGCTTTATGTCTTTTTCTTTGGATTTTCGGGTATGGAAACCAGAGGTTGATGGGACATTGTTCACCGTATCAAACTGTTTGAAAGTCTTTGTAAGTAGATTCACACTTCTACCAATCCTTTTAATAGATTGTTCAGTGATGTTGGAACTGAGTCCACCCATTGCATTTTTAGCTTCTCGGTTTAAATGTTCTAAGTGAAGGTCACACGATATATTCTTTCCAGGTCGACCATGCGTATTAATAGTTCTACTCCAAGCTAACTGTGCACGTGCTCTTGGTGAAAGAAGTTTGTCGTACTGACACAGAAGAGAGAATGCCTCTTTCGAATAGTTGGTTCTACCGGTCGCTTTGAATAAGGGCAAAAAGAATCTCCAGCAACGGATAATTCTGTCACCATCCCCTTCCTTTACAGCATCGATAAACTCCATTAGTAGTAGTCCCAATGTGAGAGTATCCTTTGCATACTCCTGTACACCATCGTGTGATTCCTTTTCTGATGTTGGTCTTTCTTTTGTGTTCTCTTCAGGTACCATCAAGTTTACATACTTTCTCAGCATAATTTCAATTTGTTGTATGAGAATGTTCCTACGCTCTAAGGAATTCAAACTATGTGATTCCAGAGGAAAGTGATCCCGAGAAGGATTATCAGTCAATGACTCCATGTCAAAATGTTCCATAGTGGCGGCAAGAATATGTGACTCAGTTGTAGTTAACATGAAGTCTTCACAAGCTGCTGTATTATTCTTGGGCTCACTGACAACATTGCGTCTGTTTACCAAGTTACGAAGTTGGTACATAGTGCCACCATCCATTACTGAGGAAGTATCAAACAAGCGGCGCCATATGACCTATATAGTTGTACATATAAAATGCATGTAATTAGCTGAAAACATAACCATTATAGTAGTAATTAACTAACCTGTAATAAACAAAGCTTGGCATGCCAATCTTCGCACACTGGTTCCAACCCTTCCAACCTATCTTTAGCTCTGTCGGAATTTTTTCGAATTCCCTTACAGCCACGTGCTCGAGCCACAGTTAATTGGTCACCTCCAAAGAGAATAACATGGAACAGATCAACAATGAGATCTATCTCCTTGTCACTAACGTCAGGGACTGCTTCCTTTGTACAAGTAGTACGCAATGGTGCATACTCCTGGAGCTCCTGCATTATAGTAATCATTTCCTCATATTTGGTTTCATCTTTCAAGATGATACCGAGAGGTGTCTGTGTATGATAGAAATCTGATAAACTTTACTGTTTACAATAATACATGTACATTTCACACTCACCACTTCAGATTTCATTGACATTGCTTTATAGTAACGATGGTGTATATGTCTCTCCAGACCGGAACCAAATGATTGGAAGTACGGCATGTGTTTCCTGAGGATACGAGCAACTAGGATTGACATGTTTCTCAAAAGAGTGTCGTGATCAGATGGTGACGGTAGGAACGAAAGTGTGTCAGTTTCACCAACATCAACATGTGGAGGAGAGTCATCATATTCGGTTAAGTCCAACCTGTCTCTTACAGCATACGTGTGGAAGTAATTCAGGGATCTCGTCTGGCTATCGGTCCTGACGTCATTTGGATTAACATTCTTATTCAGATTGTCTCCAACTATCTTGAACGTCTTCAGCGAATCTTCATGTGACGAACAGCTGTCCTCAGTACCGAATATGGAGTGGAGATCATCACTTGACGAGAATGAGGAGAAAGAAGAGGCACCTGTGTACGTCTCAAATGAAGTGGTACTAGTTTCACTCTGGTCTGGTTCAGATGATGAGGTCCTTGCAGACGAAGAAGGCACTTCACTACCTTCCGAACTCTCAGATTGGTTAACAGGGGAAGAAGGAAACTCAGTTGTCTCAATGCAATCTACTTCAGGACTAGCAGATTCAGATCGATTTGTAACCTAATAATATGTGCACATAGTTATAAACTTTGGACAGTAATATTCACTTGATAATCATTATGGCCAGTACCGTATAGTTCCAAATTTTCGTGGTACAATATTTTCGTGAATTTCGTGATTTGACCGTATATCACGAAAATTTTCTCCACGTAAATTTAGAAAACCGTATATCGGCAATATAATTTCAGAGATCGTGATTCACGAAAATTAGCTCAAAACGGCAAAGACAGACTTTTCACGAACTTTTTGAACCACGAAAATTTGGAGCTATACGGTAATTCTTATGAATGAACATAATTATGATGTGCGTGCATTATATATACCTGATTAGACAGTGCCCGTGAAACAATATCCTCTCTCCACTTCACCACATTCTGATCAAAATTCTCCCCCATCTTATCCACAAACTTCAGAGTGGCTTTGTGTGATAAGGAAAGGGCAAGCCTTTGTAGACGCATGTACAGCTACAGAAAAAAATATTGCAATATATTAACAATCACAGTGTATACTTGCTAAACAAATGTACCTGTTTTGGAGCATGGCTCCCAAACAGTAACATGGACAAGAGACGCTGAACAAGATTCATCCTTTGGCTTCTACAGCGTAGCAAGATTGATGCACACAGACCAACAATAGCATCCTCATTGGGAAGTCGACGGGCACTTCGTCGACCTTTCTTGCTACTTCCACGAGTGCGGTGCTTCACATGTGCACACTGCTTGAGAATAGAGAATGTGGATGGTGCCTCTCTTTGAAGCTCATCTGTCACATCTGCCCAAGAAAAATTTTCTAAGGCATAAGGAGATCGGTTTCTAAGAATGGAGTTGGTCTTAAGAGATGTCACATGTGACAGTTCCTTAGAGAGAACCTTTCCCATCAATTCAACCAATTTCTTCCTTATCTTCACGTCCTTCATTGCCTGTCGTGCAATTGACGCTCTACTTCTTCTCCCCACACTCCGACCTAGCGACTTGAGAGAACGGGTCAATTGGAACACCCTAGCTTTGCTTCTCTTTTTCACCAAAACCTACGAAAAGAAAAAAACAGTGAATATTATAACAAACCACTTGTTAACGAGTGAAAATTCACACAAGTTTAAATGATATTAACAGCATATGTGATTATATTACCACCTCAGTGTATTTATTCACTACGACTCAACTTACAGACACTGATGGAGTATCCGGGGCATGAATCTGTTGAATGACTCTACGTGTCGGAGTGTCAATAGCCCTTCTTTTACGAGTAGGCTCTGGAGGTGTAGGAAGAGAACGTTTCCTTGACACTGGAGTGGAGTGAGAAACAGTTGTGATCCCTGTTGGGGAGCTGATTTTGTGTGGAACAGTTGTTACATCTGTGACTATCGTTGTTGGAGAGCCAGATCTACTTCCAGATTCTTGACTAGCTGGGGTGATTGCGAGATTTTTTCTCCTCAGTTCAATACCGTCACACTCTGATACTTTCTGAAATCCTTCATCGAACGATTCCTCTAACGTCTTCAATTCCTTGTGAAGCTTTGTGATCTTCTCCAGATTTCTAAAGCACTTCATACATATGAAAATGTGCTCCTTGGAAAGGTTAGATTGCTCTAATGGTAACAATCTTTGTACGTCCTCTTCTTTAAACCTTTCCCCATACAAAGCAACGAGTGTGTGCAGTACATGGCATGAGGAAGGACTGTAAAGCTTCCTTCTCTGTGCAACGCCTTTCCTGATCTCAATGGAGCAGCAAAAACACTTGTCTTCCATAATTTGCTTGGTCTACTCGTGGTTGAACACGCAGTTTATTAATTTCTCGAGCGTGTATACTAACACGTGACTTGACTAATTATTGCATTCCACGTTGTAACGAAAACCGTGCCAGAGTCACCAGACTCTCCCTCTCCTTGTGTGAGGGTGTGTCTGGCCCGCGAGACTAGGCTGTAACTAGAGTAACTAGGCTATAAATGGCGCAGAAATAAGCGCCCAATATTAATGCATGCATCTATAGCTATTCTAACTGTAGGAAACAGTTTAGCTAATACTTATTGCCCATAATAAGAAGCGCTTAGCTTCTTTCCCCCACAAATTTCATTGTAAACTTATAATACACAATGCACACAACATTCATTCATTATTATGCAGATAAACAGCTCCTGGCATAGCCCAGCAATTCTGCAACACTGTAGGCCGTCTTCTGATCATCTTTAAGAGATTTCTTTCTGCTAGAAGTGTTTAGTTCATGAAGAATTCACTGTTTTTTGTTTGAAATTAAATATGCATTATTATTATTATTATTATTATTATTATTGTTATTGCTTTACAGCAAGTATACATGAGATAAAGAATGGGTGAAGTAAAATAAGTGAGAGTTCTGAGATTTTAGCTGAGGTATACTGCTGAGGGTCAGCTATGAATAGCAGCCGGGACAAAGACAAACAATACTAGAGACAAATACAATAATATCATTGACACAATATATAGTTATGTAGAAAGCCACAGATGAGTTGTATCATGACGAAGATGAGAAGAGCTGACGTGTAGGAGCTGAAGTGCATTTAGAGCATGGACAACATAGATGAAAAGTGCATGTACTGTCCTCACTGAAACAATCAACAAAATGACTCCAAAAGAAAGACTTGATTTGGGTCATGATTGTGGTCTGCGTTAGACTCAAGTCAATTGGAGGTAAAGCATTCCAAATATTATAATGAGATGCACAAGCAGCAGCTGCATCGTGTACTTTATCAGAATTATATATCAATGAACATAGCAACACATCCCGTGTACTAACGGGAGAGAAGCTCGCCATGGCTGACATAGCTGCATTCAAACGCTCATATCTCAGCAATTGAAGCAGCCCCGCCCGTAAAATCTCGTCTGCAGCTCGCCAAGGTATGCCCCTCCCCTCTCGTGCAAAAAAATCAATTTCGCGCGCGCGTCGCGAATTACACTAAAACCGCCGATTACTACAAACAAAGTTTGGTACTACCTGGTCGGTTTTCCAAAATTCGGTCACATTTGTTGTGCATAGTGGTATAAAGTGTTCTATCTATGAGTAACTGCAGCTGCAGCCATCAGTATATACAAGTGAAATTTTGCCTTCACAAAAAGTTTTAATGTACTTACATGCTTGTATTCCCACATGAATTATGGAGGCTTACGCTTTAATTGTGTATGACTATATAATACAAGGAGTGGGGCTCGCTTCGCTCGCCTACTCCTTCTTTGTGTATGTTTATAGGATTAGTTACTATAACTCAAACAATAGTAGGATAAAATTATGAGCAAAGCTATTGTGTATTCTTCTATGGTCAGTTGGCTTAGGACAACCTTTGCAGTTGAAGCAACACACAACAATCCTCCATGGCATAAGGAATTGGAAACTCAAAGGGAAGCAATGCTGCATGTGTATATGCTTTGGCCAGCTCAGCAATTTATCTCACTACGTGACGTCACAAACGACCCTTTTCCGACTTCCGCCATTTTTGTAATCAGCTGGCTAAGAAACTCGTTATCTGGCTAGCTGTGTTTCGTGTACAGCGACAGAGAAGCAGACTCCTAGAAGCGAAAGTTCTCCCCTCGCTACGCTTCTTTTGTGAAAGATTGGCTTCTCTATCACGCTTCTTCGTCGGATACATACGCCACTGGTAAGCCTTGTCAGCGATCTCAAAAAAAGTTAGCCTTACTTGTAGCGCCTGTGATTCTATCCTAGGCTAGTACTATCTAAGCTAGTTCTCTAGGCACACTATTTATAGCTTGCATTTTTCACAGTCCAAAGAAAAAGTAGCGTTTTAGCTCGAGGTCGCATCACTTCCGGTGACCCTCCGTCACACACACACACACACACACACACACTCACACACACACACACACACACGGACAAAACTTTGCTTATAATATGATTATAAATAAATATTATTATAAGGTGTGCTATATAGCAAAGAGTATACCATGCATTAGTCTATCGAGCTAGACCCATTTTTCGCTCTACTATGACTGACACGGCGAAAAATGGCATTTTTCGCCGTGTTAGTCATAGGAAAGGGTCGTTAAAGCGAAAAATGGGTCTAGCTCGATAGACTAACCATGCATATATGCTGCATGCATGCATGCTAGATACTAGTATACAAGCAAACCTATAGTTTTTAACAGAAGTATGCCAAAATTTGCCCAACAATTGATGTGCAAGTACAGTAATGATCATTACCATTTTTTTCACATGATGCCATCAATCAGGCCAGCAATCTCTCGCTCAGCATCCAATGTGTGATTAGCATTCAGGTTAATATCTCACAATAGATTTTCCATAATTTTACATGATTGTATAATATATAGCATTGAATATTTAGCCCATTTGTATGCTATATAACTAGCAATATTATTTTCTTGAAACTTTATTTTAATCATTACAAACAACAAAAAGCCTATTAAAAATGTATAATAGTACAAACACAGTAATTAATGTCAGGCTGTTCCTGAACTAATGCTATATGCCTAGAAAAAAAATACATTTTCAATGTTTCAATCATTTATATTAGTTCCTTTTTTCTGATTCAAGATTTACTAGTTGACCTTCTTGATCGATACGACTTTGTCGTTGTTGGCACGAGATATATTGAGGCGGGTACCAGGAGTAAACTTTGTTTTGTCATCCACAATGATAGCTGCACCATCCTTATCAAGCAACTCCCAGTTGTCTCTCAGCACGTGGAATGAAGACACACCCTTGTCCTGAAACTTTGTGAGAGTACCATCTCCGATGTAGTTCTGCGAGTTCCCCTCAAAGTTGTAATCCTCAAAGAGAATGATTCCTTCATCGCTGAAACCTTTGCAAGACTTTGGAGGACGAACAGATGAATCAAGATCAGCAAAACCAGTACTTGTTATCATCTGGACTGAACCACTTTGCCTAGTCTCGCTGTACACGTAATAGATAGCACCGGAGTCATCAAGCTTAGCCTTGGTGAAATTGTGATAAGCGATATTGTCTTCTTCAACACGGTAGGACTTCTGTACACTTCCACGTAAGACAAGAGACACATTGGGAGCAGGAGCATCTGGTGCGTCAGTACTCATGGTGTACTATAGGTTGTAGGGTATGTATCTGATGAAATCCAAAATTAGCTCCTTTGAAGAGTCTTCAATTTGTTGATTGTGTGCTGTGCTAANTGTCAAAATTAAGACATTCATACGTCGACACACGAATGATATCTGTTCTGAACAGTTTGAGCACATGCACATACATATTGTCCAATCCCTAGCTTAATTAATATTTTCTATTTTACTGTTAGCAGTAGCTGAAAATTATACCCGGGCCCTTTCACTTGACAAAAACTGTGAAGCCCCACTTCTTTTTTTTGTTCTGATTGTTCTCCAAATTCACAAGATTAATTATGAACTCTGAACCCTGCTGTGAAGTTGGTAGCCTCAATAGCTGTATTAAGTAATGAATTCCACCTAAACTGACCCATGAGTAATACTAACTAGACATGCATGCATCCATTGATAACTCATAAAGAATCTTAAGTAGGAAAACAGAGAAGGGAGAATTCGATCACTAGCTTAGTGAATGGATAGCAGCATGACATGTCTGAACAGAACTTAATTTAACTTTGTGGATTCTGGACTGTACCTTCACTTGTAGTCTTCATGTTTGTGCTTATAGTGCATGTTGTTCAAGTCATTATACAGTAATTAAGTTAGTATATCCATTCTTATAATTGTGATTTCATTCCAGTCTTTTGAAGTGAAGCACTTCACATCACTTTAAACATGATAGGTTGCGTGTGTGAGTGTGTGTGTGTGTGTGCATGTGTGCATGTGTGTGTGTGTGTGTGTGTGTGTGTGTGTGTGTGTGTGTGTGGAGGGGAGGGGGGGGTATTTATGCCATAAAATGGTTCATTTATACATAAGTATATTCCCTAGAAGGAAACTGCATGCACTATTTCAGGTATGCATATCTTGCTCAATACAGACCAATGTATAACGTTGCTTAGAATCATTCATGGGACAATTTTGAAACCGTAAAATTTAAGACAACAATTAAATGATAACTATTACTTGATGCGGTTCTTAAACTGAAAGGTGTAGTCCCATGCAGGTTCTACAATTAGGTTAGAATAGTCCCTGGGCCATTCTAAGTTACTGTGTGGTTTTCAGTACAGTCATCATAAAAGAGCAAAATGCTATGTAATATATAGCACTCACTACCTAGTTTCAAGTTGGAATAGTGAGTCAATCGCAAGCACAGCTGCTGGGTAAGTTATTCACACACATGCGTTGTTTTAACAGTAAAAATGAAATATGCATAGTTCATGTAACCAAGGTCTGAGATCTGAAGTGTGTTATTCATACCATACAGTATAAATAACACACTAAAAAAAGTCTCACTGAACATACCCTTGGTATGAACTACATTTATACTTTGGTTTTTACTGTGAATTGTGTATAATACATAACATCGCTGAATTGAAAATGCTAAAAAATGTCTAATGAAGTATTTAATGCAAAATTTAATGTCAGAAACAATTTTTGTTAGAGATATTACACGCATGATTGTGCTTGAGATGTATAGTTAACATTATTATTCTTTTACCATGTAATACTATGCTTGCACTATTTTCACTCTACATATCAAACAGTGATCACATGTGGCATAGCAGCAGTCAGTGTGAAATCAATAATTGCCAGAATGAAATCATACCAAGCATCAAGGAACAACAGGTTTGTACTTTGTTTCATATATACAGCATTGCTTTTTCATGAAGAAATTTCTTCAACTGAGATCTACTATGTGAAACCTACTGAGAATTCAACCTGTCCTTACGACAACTCCACCACACCATGTCTTACTTTATCGGAGTATGCAATGAAACCAGACAACTATTTTGCCTCAAATATGTCACTGATACTGCTTCCGGGAATCCATTTACTCAATCATGATTTAATGATCACAAATACCGACTACATAGGAATCACTCGTAAAACAGATACAGATTCAAATGTTACAGTAGTATGCACAGAGAAGACACCAGGCACAAAGATTGCATTCAGACATATAGAAAATGTTTATTTGAATGCAATCAAGATGATTGGCTGTATGTGGAATATTTCCACGGTGAAACAATTTCTGATAAATAATACTATCATTCATAGTCAACAAGACTCAAGAATTTGCTTGAGAAATGTAGCAGCAATTGTTTCGCAGAGCACATTCATACGATTTTATGCTTCAAACAATAACTTTGTTACTACTGCAATAGCAACTGGAGGAGTTTTCGCCATTTTCGATAGCAACCTTACAATTAGAGAAAGCAAATTCATTAACAATACAGCACAATATGGTGGCGTTCTTTATTCATCCCACAGTCAAGTGATAATTCAAAACAGCGATTTCATCAACAACACAGCACAGGAATGTGGAGTACTATATGCTGACAATCAAACCTCATGTTCAATACTTAACAGTGTATTCAGAAACAACAGTGCTAAGCATGGGGGCGTTATTTGTGCCTATCATGACTTCACAATGAATATTTTATCTACAACTTTCAAAAACAACATAGCAACGGTTTCTGGTGGAGTTCTTCGCTTAGAACAAGGTGAGACCAAAATTAGTCACAGTAATTTCAGTTCCAATGGAGCAAGAACCAATCCTATGCAAAAAAATAACACTGGAGGAGTGATAAGTGCAATTTCACAGTGTACGATAATAATATCAGAATCTTTGTTTGAAAACAATACAGCAGGAAATGGGGGAGTGGTACACACACAGAGCAATTCAGATATTGTGATAAAGAAAAGCAATTTTAGTAACAATAATGCTGTTTACAACTTTGGTGTAGGAGGTGTCCTCAACTTAAATGATACTTCATTACTTATTGACAATGGAGCATTCCACAACAATGGAATATTCACATACCACAGGAAATATGGGGGAACCGGAGGTGTTCTATATTTAATGCATGCCCATGCAGCTGTTCTCAACAATAGCATCTTCATAGGTAACTTTGGTGGATGGGGTGGAGTTGCAAGATTAGATCATAACCAAAACGTCCATATTGAAAACTGTAATTTCACTAACAACATGGCCACAGAAAAAGTATCCACTAATCCAAATACAGGGCAAGTGGGCATAGTAAATAGCAGTGTACAGATAAAAAACAGCCATTTTAAAAACAACACACAAGGAGTGCTTTATTGTCAGAGTCAGGGTAAACTGCAACTAAACAATATATCTGTCTCAAACAACAGTGGTAGTGCACTCTTTGCATATGTATGTAACATCACAAGTACTGGAGCACTCACAATTGAAAACAACACTGGCAGTACAGTGCTACTACAAAGCAAACTGACAATCAATGATCATTTTGTCTTTATTTACAATAGAGGTTCATTTATACTTGATTCTACCACAGCTGCTCTATCTGGAGAAATTATTTTTGCTCATAACAGGCCTTATACTGGAGACATCTATGTTCAGGGAATAAATGAAGGTGGAGCTCTGACTGCATATCAGCAAAGTGAAATTATTTTCAATGGATTCTGTCATTTCGAAGACAACTTGGCAACAGCTGTTGGTGGAGCTATATTAGTGTCAGAAACAAAGGTTCAGATACTAAAACAGGTTACAATTGTTGACAACGTTGCTACACAATATGGCGGAGGTATATCAGCATTCCAAAGTGAGATAAACATCAAAGGAAATTTGACTGTGGATAGCAACGAGGCTCATCAATATGGTGGAGGAATTTACAATTCAGACACAAAAGTAAATGCCCTATCGGGGAGCTCCACTGTCATTGCAAATAATAGAGCCACTAAAGGTGGTGCAATGTACTTGGGTCTCAAGTCAAAAGTATACATCATGAAACAAAACTTGGAGTGTATCAACTGCACTACATATCTCAATAAAAATGACACAAGGACAAATTGGATATCCTTCAACCTATCACACAACATAGCTGATCAACAAGGAGGAGCAATATACCATAGTGATGACACAAACGAAGCCTCTTGTGATCCTGACCAAATGTTTAGCTCCATAAAATTAGGTGAATGCTTCTTACAAAGCATAGCAATATATGATCTACCGGCTGATCCAAATCTAAATAGAACTGACATACATGTAAACAATCTTTGGTTCTTTAACAATACAGCACATGTGGCTGGATCAGCAATATATGGGGGGTTACTTGACAGATGTACATTGAGCTCACAGCTGGAGTTGCGAAACAAGTATCGTACAATAAGTGAGGATCCAATCAGATACGTTCTTAACATAACAAATGCAGATATACAGGATATAAGCTCTGATCCAGTAAAGGTGCTATTTTGTGATCAAAATCAAAAGTCCATCCACTATCAAAAATCACCAGTATACACGCAAAAGGGGCATAATTTTCAAGTTTCTGCAGTTGCAGTAGATCAGGTAGCAAACCCAGTTTCAGCAGTTGTACATAGCTCTCTTTCTTTGTTAAATGCAAACTTAGATGAAGGACAAGCTGGCCAAATCACTACTCAAAACTGCACCACATTAACCTATGCAATTTACTCATCTCAAGCAAAAGACTTTACTCAACTGTCTATGACACTGTACGCTGAAGGACCTTGCAGCGACCAGGGACCATCAAAAAGAGTAGTTAATGTGACTATTCTACCATGTACTTGTCCACTAGGATTACAGCCTGCTCCACAACCATCAAACTGTAGCTGTCAATGTGACCCTGAGATCAAAAATTTTGTTACAAATTGTTCCTATCTAAATGGTACAGTCATACGAGTCAAAAACACTTGGATTTATTATCTTAATAATTCAAATCAAACTGGTTTCATAACATACTCCAATTGTCCTTTTGACTACTGTGTCACGTCACCAGTCACTCTTGACTTCAGTCGTCCTAATGGTGCTGATGCTCAGTGTGCTTTTAACCGCTCTGGGATGTTGTGTGGCTCTTGTACAAATGGAACTAGTCTCACCTTTGGAGGTTCTCATTGTATGCCTTGTTCCAATTCTTGGATAGCACTAATCATACCATTTGCTCTTGCTGGAGTGGCTCTTGTACTTTTCATCTTGGTTTGTAACTTGACTGTTGCTGTTGGAACAATCAATGGACTGGTTTTCTATGCTAATATTGTTGTGGCTAACAGTGCCATATTCCTGCCTTTCGAGAAACCAAACCTCTTAACAGTGTTTTTAGCATGGATCAATTTGGACTTGGGAATTCAAACATGTTTTTACAATGGAATGGATGCATATGTCAAGACGTGGCTACAGATTGCCTTCCCTCTCTATATCTTTCTCTTGGTGGCTGCTATTCTAGTTTTTGGTAAGCACTGGGAGCTTTTTGCTTGTCTTCTTAGACGAACTGGCAGTAATCCAGTTGCTACACTAGCTACCCTCATATTGTTGTCTTATGCAAAGCTGGTACGGATCATCATAGCTGCTTTCTCACCGGCTACACTAAACTACCCTGATGGAACACAAAGCATTGTATGGCTTATTGATGCTGACATTGACTACTACAAAGGAAAACACATCCCTCTAGTAGTACTAATAGCAATCATCACCCTGATTGGAATGCTGTACACTTTACTACTCAGTTTATGGCAGCTAATTCTCCGATGTACGGATTTTGAACTCATGAAATGGTTGAAAATCAATGGAAAGATACAGATATTCATGGAAACCTATCATGGCCCTCTCAATGGAAAACAACGTTACTGGGTTGGATTGCTTCTATCAGTACGTGTAATGTTTACAATAGTAGCTAGCACGTCTAAAAATCCCGATATAATTCTTTTGTCTATTGCTATTGTGTGTATGATGCTATCGATAATACACACAGTAAGTGGTCAAATCTACGTAAATTGGTCAATCAACATTCTTGATCTTGTCTTCTTGCTCAACCTTGGAATTTTTTCCGTCAGTACTCTATTCATAAGAGCAACACAACAGAATCAAAAGGCTATAGCTTATGTTTCAGTAGGAATATCAATGCTACTATTCATGGCAATTCTAATCTATCACACACTAACTTATTTTGCTAATAATATAATATATGAAAAAATATGGACAAAGTGGAAGAATCACTTCAACAAATTGAAAGCAGGAACTTCCGAGTATGATTCGGAAGATTGTCCCATAATACCACATCCGTATGAGAGGCAATCATCAGATTCTGTTGAAGTTAGTGTGATTACGATTTCACAAGATGGAAGCATCGTATTTGAATGAGCCTCTAAGTTCAACACATAATTATGCATACAACACAAAACATTATACTATAACAGCAATGAGTACACAGCAACATGCAGTCTATACGTATATACAATTATAATACATAGTATTATTATGACATTGTCATAATTGACTCGTTAACTTTACGCCTTAGCTCCATAGTTTATACACACTGTAATAGTTCAATGCTGTCAATCAATTCTAAAGTCATTATTAATTTATTATTTACTACCATCACACTATACCATAATCCAGTACTATATAGTTGGCATTTAGCATATTGAAGGAATGACCACTGCATGCTCTTTCAAACTATAATACAGCAGAAAGTCACTCACAGCCTTCAAAACCACAATTAATGCATGTATGTACATGCCACAACTAGTGATAATTTTCAGCAGTGACATCTAGGATTTGTTGAGCAAAATACAATTATATACATGGCTGTACTACAACAACCATGCACCACTTGTGCATATCAAGATACATGTTCTACTTTAGAAAATTCTTAAAAAACACTAACTACTCTGTTACTGGGAGAAAGCTAGCTCCTATCATTAGTATCAACAACACCAGTATCACATTGACGAGAATTGACCACACCTTGCTCTTCTTTCGATGTGATCTACTCTGCGGCTGTCGTCCATGACCTTTGTCCCTGAACCATTTCACTACTCCAGCCATCGTCTTAGGTTCTGGTCGATAGTCAAAGTCTTTGAGAGCTCTCTCCATGCTGAAATAGTGGGTCACTCCAGTTTTGTATACCTATAATTATATAAGTGCATGCATGGGTAGTATGCGTGAATATACTAAATTATTGGGCATTTCAGGCATGACAATCATGCAAGGTTAATATTTATCAGTGCAGGAAAAAAAAACTTTTCCAACTGCATGTACTGTACTTTCACCAATACACAATTTGCAAAACAAAGGTAGCAGAAATGCCAAATCATGTAATAGAACAAGCACACGTACTGCCCCCGAATGCACACGCACACGCACATGCACACGCACACACACACACACACACACACANGTTAGCCATACTTGTAGCGCCTGCCATTCTATCCTAGGCTAGTACTATCTAAGCTAGTTCTCTAGGCACACTTTTCATAGCTTGCATTTTTCAAAGTCCAGAGAAAAAGTAGCGTTTTAGCTCGAGGTCGCATAACTTCCGGTGAACTCCCGTGACACACACACACACGGACAGACACACAAAACTTTGCTTATAATATGATTGGCAATGTGATATTGAGCAACATGGCAAGAATCATGCAGTTATATCATGTGGAGTCTGACCTTGCAGCCAGACTTGGGGACTCACATACAGCATGTATGATCATGACAAACTTAGGAAAATTTAACCATGAATATAACTCAGTATTATCATTGTGCTACCTGCCCATGCAGTTCTGATGAATCTAAGCTAAAACTATATACATAGCTTCCACAGATTAGCATGAATCACACAAATGTGACACGACAGTTTCTACCACGCCAAGAAGTCTGCATGTCCCTCCACAAGTTTAATGGAGTCAGTTGGTCTGGCTTGTAACTGAATAGTATATTCCAAGTAATCGCATCATGGTACAGCACAGTACACGCACCACACTGGCTCATTGAGACTGTGGATTCTATAAAATCGATCGGTTTTTAGCACAGCACACAATCAACAAATTGAAGACTCTTCAAAGGAGCTAGTTTTGGATTTCATCAGATACATACCCTACAACCTGTATATAGTACACCATGAGTACTGACGCACCAGATGCTCCTGCTCCCAATGTGTCTATCGTCTTCCGTGGAAGTGTACAGAAGTCCTACCGTGTTGAAGAAGACAATATCGCTGATCACAATTTTACCAAGGCTAAGCTTGATAACTCCGGTGCTATCTATTACGTGTACAGTGAGACTAGGCAAAGTGGTTCAGTCCAGATGATAACAAGTACTGGTTTTGCTGTTCTTGATTCATCTGTTCGTCCTCCAAAGTCTTGCAAAGGTTTCAGCGATGAAGGAATCATTCTCTTTGAGGATTACAACTTTGAGGGGAACTCGCAGAACTACATCGGAGATGGTACTCTCACAAAGTTTCAAGACAAGGGTGTGTCTTCATTCCACGTGCTGAGAGACAACTGGGAGTTGCTTGATAAAGATGGTGCAGCTATCATTGTGGATGACGAAACAAAGTTTACTCCTGGTACCCGCCTCAACTTATCACGTGCCAACAACGACAAAGTCGTATCGATCAAGAAGGTCAACTAGTAAGACCATATCTTGAATCAGAAAAAGAGGAACTAGTACTGGTATTGATTTAAATTTAGAAATTGAAAGTAGTATTTTTCTAGGCATAGCATTAGCTCAGGTATACCCTAATAATAATAAGAAGAATTATTTTTTAAGTACTATTATGAAATAATATAATAATCGGCTCTAGACTTTTTGTTGATTTGTATAATTTAATGCTTCAACAAGATAAACAATATTATCCATCATACCATAATATTATTACAATGGGCTAAATATTTCAATGACATAATTATAACACGCAAAATTATGGAAAATTTATCTTGTGACCAAATAAAGAATATACAACTTGAGTAAGTATTTCTAAGTGTACAGTATTAGTTCAGGAATGGAAATTAATATTGACAATCAATTTAAAGAAGTCGCGCTCGATTGTTTACTTGAAAACAGAATAATATTATTACAGTGTAATGATAGAGCACTATTTTGAACATGCAAACGAACATAGCTTTGGCCCATGGTATAAATTACAACTCATGATGATAGCTATAAGTGTGATGCTAGTAAGACACCCGCTCACAGCCACTACTACTTGCCATTCTACATATAATAATACCACAGATAACAGAAAACACACACACACACACACACACACAATACCAAAGGTTATCCACCACGGTGCTTTTATAATGAAGACACCTATGGTACATAAGCCTCGGCACACTCAACTACTACACCTTACATGAAAAAGTCAACTCCTTGTCAGAGTCCATGTTCTGGCTAAGCATAGACTGAACAGAGTACTGAGCCTTCAACTGTAGCTCTAAATAACGCACACTACACGTGCTCTATTGGGTGTGATCAGTAGGTGCAGTCTCCAAGCCTAAGCCCTTAGAAAGGCACAAAAGCCTCAGATCTCAGCAAATACAGTGTTTTGCACTACCAAAAATATAATGATATTACTGATTTAGTGTCTTCAATTTTGTCCCTAGAGCTTTCGTTCTTGAGAACAAATAGTAACAGACAGAAAAACAGGACGAGCAGACAAAACGACTACCGTAACCCTCTGCACGTGCTACGCACGCGCCGAGGCTTACAATTCAGTTACTTACCTATAAAGCAACAAAGCCAACTGAGCCAAGATCTGCATGCCCCAGAGTGCATGCCCAGTCCTAGTCCATATTCTATACTGGATTTCTAGATTACACATACTATTCGGGACGTAATCGATGGGTGCGGTCTCGAAGCAAGAAGCTGAAAAGCACTCAAAGTCTCAGATATCAGTAAATACAGCAATTTGCATGACTCTACACGACCATTATCAAGATAATATTGATTATGAACGTAAGTACCTTCCATTTTGACTCTAGAGCTATTGTTCTTCAGATAATCTTGTAACAGAGACAGATACACAAAACGACTACCCTAATCCTCTGCACATGCTACTCATGCGCCAAGGCTTAATCAAGCTAGCCAAGTGGTTAGTGGACTTCCCATGGCCAGCCATATGCATTCCCATGCATGTACAATGTCATATGCATTACCTCAATATACCGTATAGCACAA
This sequence comes from Tethya wilhelma, assembly GCA_964030475.1. Lineage (NCBI taxonomy): Eukaryota > Metazoa > Porifera > Demospongiae > Tethyida > Tethyidae > Tethya > Tethya wilhelma. Next base: position 8,607,307 of record CAXIPT010000001.1, read on the forward strand.
AATATAAAATTTGGCAGATTGTCAAAAATTTTATGAACAACAGATTTCATTTTGGCAGTAGCTCGCACAGTAATACACGTATTCCATATGCGCTGCGCAAAATGACTGTTAACATTGGCAATCCTTACCAATACAGCAAATCCAACAATATTAAAATCCGCCAAATTTTTGTGCTAGCTATATGGTATATAGCTCCAAATTTATTTTGTGAATTTTGTGATTAGACTGTATATCATGAAAATTTTCTTCACGAAAAATTGGAAAGTTATATTGGTCATATAAATTTTAGAGATCCTGATTCAGGAAAATTGGTTCAAAATAGCAAAGACAAACTTTTCATGAACTTTTTACGCCACAAAAATTTGGAGCCATACTCATCCATGGGTACTGCATAGTAGAAAAGTTTCGTAGGGTTTAACTTTCATGGTTTTTATGGATCATGATCCATCCGTGAAAGTTTTTATCTGCGAAATTTTCTGGAATGTATAATACTATACATATGGGTCCGCATAGCTCATCTGCGAAAGTTAAACTGTAAAAAAGTTTGACTAGAGACATCCACAAAGTTTGACACCGCGAAACTTTTCTGCTATATGGTATATGCTTACCTCTGCCCTTGTAAGTAGTGGTTGAAAGTTGTAAACATATCGTCCAATAAAACCGTGGATCATTTCAGTCAAAAAGGCTATAAATGCAGAAAAAAAAGCATGTCATCAAGCTATAACACGCACAGCATGCATCATTCTACATGCATACCAATGAAATAAATCAAGGACAATGGCAATCGAACTGATGGGTAGGAATAACCAAGACCTTCCACCTGCAAGTCAACTTCAAAGGTTAGAACCACTTCACAAACATTATAGTTTTTATACAAACATACCAAGGACGAAAAAATTCAAAGTTGTTAATAGGCTTTCCATCTGATATATAGTATGCCTGTCCTGGCTACATGAAATTGAAGCCAAAAACAAGACATAAAATTTAATATTATAGTATAGTAGCATGCATGTAAACAACATACCAGGGGTGAGCTTCTTCCAGCCATAGCTTCAGCTGCCTTGATAGTGCGCCTGACAAAAGTTATCACCATGAAGAAACTCAACAAGGCTATCCTTAGCACCGTATGTGAATGCAAACAATCCTCTCTCAATGTATGCAACTATGAATAAACACAAAAACAAGTAAAAACAAATGGAGCAGCATACACACTACACACACTCTGTGTGCCTACCACAATCCTTGGTAAGTGTACGTCGTTCTCCCTCACCATATATACCAGCACATCGAAGGGCGCACGTCTTAAGTTCCACTCCACCTCTTTTAGCCTTTTGGCCATTTGCATGTAAAACTTTTGTTCTGCTATAGCCTTGGTGCGAGAGTAGTGGTCAACATGCTGTGTACAGAAGGAGAGGATAGTATCAAATAAGTGAATTGTACAGGTAACTGATACCTTGTCTAGTGGAAGGTAATCAATATTTTCATCTCCATTTATGATTTCCTGGCCACCAAATACCACATTGTAAGTACTGGTATACACCAGGCAGATGCTCCATGCTCAAGGCAAGCTAGAGAAGTACCAAAGATGTATATACGATAGAATAGCAATCACTCAATGTCTTAATACAGTACACAAGTGAAATGCTACCTTCAATGATATTCTTGGTACCATTGATGTTGACCTCCTCAATCAATTTCTTATTGAGCTGTATATATAAGAATATATGAATGTANAATATCTAGAGCTGATATATATATTGATGTATACAACATAGTACTGTCGATTACAAACATACATGATAAGTAGGCAAGTTCTCTCTGTTGTACAAAGTAAGCAAGTACAAGCAATTAGGTTTCAGGGGAAGGAAGCTAAGACTATTTCAGAAGTATGAGGAACAAACCTTAACCACATTGAATGCAAACACTACCTACTTTATGCATGGTTCTATGTAGGTCACTGTCAGCCTCCTTCTTTTCGTAAAAGGGGCTGGCCCATAAGACTATGAATTCATACCATTTCTCTGCCAGACATTCCATAAGAGGCAACATGGAACACAACATCTGGATTTGAATCAGCAAAAGCAGAAAATACCAGTCCTTTGTCTCTAATATCACCCTTCGAGATGTATGCATCGTTTGAAGCAGGTAAAAACCAGTAGCAGTTCGAGACTTATAACTCATGCAGGCTTTACCTGTACTCTGTTTGTCAAACCATCCTTGTCTTCTTCTTGATAGTGAAGGTCTAATGAGGTAACTGCATATCCTCTCTCCAGCAGCCGTGACACAGCTTACTACCAACGAATCCTCCTCCACCAGTCACAAAAGCCCGCTTCATTCTTGATCCAAAAGCTTCAACAGACACACAAAAAAAATTTTTTAGTGGTCACGTGGTTTGACGCATGCGCAGTAGATTTCCAAACTACACTATTACGAGATAACGTGGCTGCTGTACATTTATTATGAACATAAATACAAGGTAATACACACAATGTCATATGAACAAGTCTTGCAATCATTGGTATTTGTTCCATCCTGCAAGAGTAAGAATACATTACAAGTCAAGGATGATACACAATGTCATGATATCAAGTACAACATTGATCCCACGCAATCAGCTCCTCACCCTTACTCCACCCATATGCTCCACAAGGGAGAAGAATCTTGCTACATGCTTATACTTAAAGTTGCACCCATGGAATGCTACTATTCATGTCAGTCAAGTAGTAAGCATTTTCAGAAGAAAGACAAATACATCAGATTTCTTTTGTGAGCACAACCTCACAGATATATGCATGTAAACAGCCCCTAGCATATGGGCAGAGCACTCCAAGAGTGAGGGGCTGGCTTCAAGACACTAGTATATTGTGTAGATACACCTGCTAACAGATCCGTAATTTTCATGAATGCAACTTACCCTGTGTTTTGTACTTTGCTAAGGCATTCATATAAGCCACGCATGCTCTCTACATCTCTGTGGATGTTCACCTCTTCACGTCTCTGACAATCCATCACTCTCTGTCGCAGAATTTTGATTTCTTCCAGATCAATGGCTCTACATATGCAGTGAAAAAACATACACTTGACATCATGATATACAGAGTGATTACCTTCAGTACTTGATGAAACCAAAGTACAGAAGCTAAATAAAGCTTTCATCTATGCTAAGTACATGTAGGCTATAGTCTACAGAGCTATAGATCAACCCTTTTTATAGAAAATGGGTCTAGCTTGATGTGATTATATGTAGACATGGGTTTTGTTATAGGAAAGTATAAATGTTACACAGGTTGGCTAGACCAGTGTGAAACATCTGGCCAGCCAGATTGAGACTAGATGATCATACAGCCAGAGGTATAACACAACTTGGTATAGCATACCTATCTCTAACAAATTGGTGTCTTGCTTTTGTGAGAGCCACAAAGTCATCATGGTCAACTTCGTCCAGACCAGGAACTCTTTCATACTCTCTTGGCCACTTGGACATGACTTTCAGAGCTACACAGGGAATAAGGTGGTGGGCTTTAAATAGAAACTAGTCTTTGTATGACAAGAAAGTGACACTTAGTAGGATGTAACACATATAATAAATCTGTACAGCTAACCAACATACATTATCCTATCAACTAGCTGCAAGTAACTCGACTTACGTTGTTCACAGGGACCTCTTGTTTTTCTCGGGTCAAAGGTCGGACTCATCAGTCTGCGCATGCTCAATGTGAGTCAATGAGCACGTGTTTCTTCCTCTGTGCATGTGGAAAGATGGTGAGTTTGCATTTGAGTGTATCCTCCACAATCTTGTTTCTCGTTTGTTTGCAGTCATATTGAAACTCATAAATAGACTTTTGAAATATATATTTACTTGTTGGATGTTTTAATTTTGCTCAGCGTGTCGTAGATTTGGTGTAAAATCTGTCATTCTCCGGTAGAGTCATTTGTATGTTTTTTCCCCATTATTTTACAGTCTCATAGGAAGTTTTCAGCGCCCCGTCACGGCTCCCTGGGTTTCCTACCCCGTAAGCGATGCAAGAGACATCGTGGTAAAGTGAAGACCTTTCCCAAGGATGATTCCAGCAAGCCTTGCCATCTGACTGCCTTCATGGGCTACAAGGCAGGAATGACACACATTGTTAGGGAGATGGATCGACCTGGCTCAAGTAAGTTAGTTACAGCTTTTTGATTTTATCATACTGGTGTACTTTGACTTTCTTTTACCCCCCTCTGCCTGTGTTGTTACAGAGAGTCACAAGCATGAAGTTGTTGAGGCAGTGACCATCATTGAGACACCTCCTATAGTAGTGGTCGGTGTGGTTGGCTACATTGAGACCCCTCGTGGACTCAGGGCACTCAAGACTATCTTTGCCCAACATTTGAGTGAGGAGTGCAGGAGACGCTTCTACAAAAGCTGGTATGTTGTGCTTCAATAGTTCCTACAAGACAATACAACTACTGTCCCTTAGTTCCTTTACTGCATTGACCTAGTCAATAAGAGGGGTGTGTAGATACTATTTCTTTTTCAAACTGAATCCACTCTCCAAAATATTCCAGTTCTGAAACTCCGCTCATGCAATTCACTTGCTGATGAGTTTCAGACGTCTTGTTCACTCCCACACACTCACATGTACCCACGACCTCCCTCATCACTCCAATAAGGTACCGCTCCAAGAAGAAGGCTTTCACCAAGTCGTCTGGCCGCTGGAAGGATGATGCCGGGAAGGCCAGTATCCAGGCCGACTTTGATAAGATGAAGAAATACTGCAAGGTCATTCGAGTCATCTGCCATACTCAGGTTTGTAGAGGAAGAGAGTAGAAACTGAGCATTTTGTTCATTTATTTGCACAATATAACTTGGATAGATATATGTATTCATCTCACGTCGTCACATTCTTTAGCTTCATATGATTAAGGGCCTTCGTCAGAAGAAGGCTCACATCATGGAGATCCAAGTGAACGGTGGAACCATCTCAGACAAGGTGGACTGGGCTCGTGATAACATGGAGAAGTCAGTCCCTGTCAAGGATGTCTTCTCCAGCAATGAGGTCGTTGATGTGATTGGAGTGACCAAAGGCAAAGGATTCAAGGGTAAGTAAGAGGAACATTAGTAGAGGCTGTGCACTCACACTGTCTTCTGTTCCTTCGCCAGGTGTCACCTCTCGTTGGCACACCAAGAAGCTCCCTCGTAAGACTCACAAGGGTCTCCGTAAGGTGGCCTGTATCGGAGCATGGCACCCAAGTCGAGTCCAGTTCTCTGTTGCTCGTGCTGGTCAGAAGGGCTACCATCATCGTACTGAGATCAACAAGAAGATCTATCGTATGGGAGAAGGCAAGGATCCTAGTAATGCCTCCACAGATTTCGATCCTACTCCAAAGCAGATCAATCCAATGGTAGGAGTTAGTCATAATTTATTATGTCTGCTCTCAAACTGTTGGTATTATTACTTTTTGTATTAGGGTGCCTTCCCTCATTATGGTATGGTGAGCAATGATTTCTTGATGCTCAAGGGGTGTGTCATGGGACCTAAGAAGAGGGTTATCACTCTGAGAAAGGTAAAGTACCTGTGTATATATAATTATAGAGCTTTTTGATTATTTTATACCCTTCCTATTTTCTACCTGTAGTCTTTGTTGGTGAATTTCTCTCGTAAGTACCGTGAAGAGATTGTTCTTAAGTTTGTTGACACTGCTTCCAAGTTTGGTCACGGTCGTTTCCAGTCTGCCAAGGAGAAGACACAATTCATGGTGGGTAGCTAGTACATGTGTGCAGTTTTGAGTGGAAGTACTTCATACAAATTTCTGTTTGTTGTTCTCTTCAGGGTAAGCTGAAGAAGGACTTCCAGCGGGAGAGTGAAGCAGCTGCTGCTTAGAGAAAATGAACTGCATTTTTGCTATTGATGTGATAATCAATGATGACTAAAGTTTGATATAAAAATGTGTACTGTCGCGAGGGTTTACGGTTCCCGTTGCATGTGAGCACGTGGTCGGTAAATTTAAAACGGCATCAAGATCATGAGTGGTTATGTTGAAGTCCATCCTACTTGTGCATGTACCAGTTGAAGTGTTATAGCAACCAGGCATGGAGCTGTTGGATTCTTCTGATGATGATCTACCTGATGTGTGCTTTGGGAGGACCACAAGTGAGTAAGCATACAGGGTGCATGGTACAGCTATATGAACTAAATCGTTTTTTTGTGACTTGCAGCAGTTGGCAACAGTTTACATCCTCGTAGTAAAAAGCCACGACCCTATACATCTGTCAGTCCACCCCATTCCCCAATTGCTTTTGACAATTGGAAGTTGCAGCATGATGATCAGCACTATGTCATTGATGATTCACCAATCAGTAGTGGGAGGAGTGCCTCAGCTACTGAGCATTCTCAAGACAATTACATGGATGAAGACATTCCACGTAAGAAAGTAGTGACTGACAAGAAAACGAGTGTACAAAGAGAGAGAATGGAGAAGAAACGAAAAGAAGCGTTGGTATGTCCATAATCTGTGATATGTATGTCAAGACAATATTGCAGTATTACTCAAGCACCCCCTCCCCCATGTTTATAGTGTGAACTTTGAGTCTCATATGTACTCTGGACAGGCTTTAACTTTTATAGTGTAATGATGTCCCTGATTCTTAGGAGAAACGAAAGGCAAGTGAAGCTCGAAAGAAGGAGAGAGAGCAGATAAAGGCTGAGAAGCAGCAACAGAATAAACTGAATCAAGCTCTTAAGAAGGCTGCCAGTGAGAGTAGCAAGGAGAACAGCCCCAATGAACGGCTCAAACAAATGGTAGTCATTTTAGATACTTCACTGTCAGAAAATGCAGAACTCATGGCTGAACTGGCAACAGAAATGAGAGAAACGGGTGTAGAGTACAGAGTCAGTACTAGTGAGCTTCATCCCGGGTGTGTGAGATGGAAGAGGAAGATCTCAGAGAGAACAGTCAACGATGATGCTGAGGTTGGGTAGGATATAGACACTGTATGATATTATCTGTTTCTGTGGTTGTAGGTGGTCAAGTCTGTAATTGAGGAAGATGAAAAGGAGCTTCTGGTTGCTTTAGAAGCTCAAGGTTTCTTTGGACTGGTTCATCACACCAGACAGGTATATATTGTATCACAAATCCTTTCGTGAAAGTTTTTATCCACAAAATTCTTTGTAATGTATATACTGTATGGCATCACACAACTCATCCATAAAAGTTAAATGCAAATTGTCTGACAAGAGACATCTACGAAAGTTAGACACCGCAAAACTTTCCCACTGTATAGTAGCTAATGTTGACTTGTATTATATTATTATTCTGTACACACACACACATACATAACCAAAGGCCCAGATAGGGAATCCTCTGCCCGTTGGCTCCTGCACTCTGCAACAGTTTGTTGAGAAAGTACAAGAGGACAATCCTGGAATGAGAGTAAACCTGGCTCTGGAAGGTGTTGATGCATTTATCAGGTAGGTACCACTGAACCTAGCTTGAAACTGATTTCTAGGTTCCAGTTCCTTTGCCATGGATTGTTTTATGACCTTTACCAGTTATCCTTTTAAGTCTACTGAATTCATGTACAGTATTACTTGTGTTCATTTATACAGTATCTTAATTTTGTGTGTAGAGGCAACAAGACTCGGTTCAACAGACAGTATCGCCAGGCCGTATTGAGCAGTGGTGAGTCCAGTAGTTCATCATTGTCCACTGGTCGAGGGATGTTCACTGACATCACTAGAGTGGACTGTGAGGAGGCTCTGGTGGACCTGCAGCTCTCCACCGGCTGTATGACTAGGATGTGTGCTAATGGGGCTCAGCTGGCCCAACATATCATCACACTAACTAAGGCACTGTCTGATGCACATTACAAGTAGGAAGATAATTATTATTATGTTAACCGACTTTTAGGCCTTGTGAAATTATGCTCAAAAATTTACCTATTATTCTATTCTTAAATCCCCAATACATGACCCTATTATTCTTTTTCATGATCCCCATTATTCTCAAATTATTCTTGGTAGCAGGCTCATCATAATAAAGTGTATAGCAAGCTAATAAGGCTTGTAACAAGCCCACAACCAAAAATTTAACACAGTTTAACCATCTTAAATATATCCAAACCACTTTTTGGAGTTACTCACATAGAAGTTTTTATGCATTCTTTTTGTCGGTAGTTATTGTACCTCAACAATCTTCATTCATGCATGCTTGTGTGATGACCATTACCAACAACCACAATTTTTTCACCTATTATTCCAGCATTATTCTCAATGCTCCAAGCTCCCTATTATTCTCAAAATTATGCTAGCATAATTTCACAAAGCCTACCGACTTTGTACTGATATAGATTTGTGTAAATGGGTTATATATTTTTTCTTACTAGAAAAGAAACTCCATTCTCATTTCATCTTGATCCTGGTCAGGGTGCTTCAAAGAAGGTATATGATTTGTTATAATTATTAGTAATTTACTGTGTGTATGAGTGTTCAGTGGACAATAGAGCATCTACAAGCATGTTATAATGTGAATTTGCAAATTGTTTTGTATCAGTGGGCATCATTTGGGACCAGTACAGTTCATTCGGCATTGCTGTGAGGTATCTCAGATATCATCTGTACTACATGTATATGTCCAGGCACTGAGTGAGGCTGACAGTAAGGAGTCTCTCATCTGGAAGCACCAACTAATGCAATTCAACAACCTCTCTGAACACATGGCTGCTTCTGTTGTTGCTGACTACCCATCTCCAGCTCATCTGCTCAGTGTAAGACTGCATGTACAGAGTGCTACATGCAGTGTACATGTGTGAGATTGTGTAGAGTAAGTCCTTGGTCTGAAAATGGAGTCACCAAAATGAAACCGTTCTGTTTGCTTGTGACAGTAGTGCTCATTGAATTTGTGATTATCAAGGAGTTATAGTCAAGGGTTTCTTATTTGATCTAGCAGTCCTGAAATAAATGAAAGTAGTGCCAAGCACAAAAAGAGCTTTCAAATACTAATGAAATCTACATTATTATGGAATTGCAGCCACAAAGTCTGTTGGAAATTTTGCTGTACATGGTTTCATATCAATGTCAAATCTTCAGGCAAACCACACACACACACACACACACACGCACACGCACACACGCACGCACACGCACACACGCACGCACACGCACACACACACACACACACACACACACACACACACGTACACACACACAGGCTTACAGGTGCTGTAGTGACAACAAGGAAGCAGAACATCTACTACAAGACATAATGGTAAGAATTTACTCACTGTACAGCCCTTGTTGGGAGAGAATAAACTTTCCCTAGCAGGAACGTAATAATTATAGCAATCTATTTATGACATTACATGTAGTCTAGTCACAGTTGATTTCCTTTCTCTGCACTCTACAGGTACGAAGAGGTGTTGGTGTGGTCTCTTCCACCAGAAGATTAGGACCAGTTCTCTCGAAAAGAATACACCTCATGATGACCTCAAGCAGCAAGGATACCCTCATTACCTGATAAGCTCACCCATAATTTCTAGGCTCTACAATGACATGACCTTGTACATGAATTATTTATGCTTTAGTCTTTTTCTATTATTATCTACATATCTGCAGTACCACATACCACATGAATCATTTTATTCCTTATTCCTTATTCATTATATTATATATACCATTCAAGAATAATTATTTTCAGCCATTTCAGATTTGTCCACTTGGCTAGTACTGCACAGAGATTCATAATAATTGTATAACATCACATGTATTATACGACAGTGATGTATCAGACACACGAGAAAGAGAGGATGGAATTTTTTTTGTTCTTTGGAATTTAAGTCTTGGGAACCAATTGTTCATGCTGAGGTCTAACAGATAAAGACTTTCTCCATAATCTTTGGATTCTCTTAACAGCTTGTCTCTCTTTATGCACGTTTCTTTGCCATGTCCTGCATTGCACATTATACATATGTACCAGCTATGTGCCACTGTCACCCAGATTCTATACAATAGGTTAATAACTTGACAGGTATTAACAAGTTTAATCTTTTATTGACAGAAAGAATAAGAATGCGTACACACACACACACACACACACACACACACACACACACACACACACACACACACACTGGTGGAAGTTTTTTTCCCATAAGAAATCTCACCTCAGACTGAGAATGCAGTGATTATACTGATACTATAGTACTTACAGTCACAGCTTACCGAAACAACTGTACATCAGGTCTTTTTCTAGTGACGTATCCTCTGTAGTGTGATTGAATGATGATGGCAGCTTCTAGCTCCGTGAGAGTAGCTGAGAGTGGTAAAGGTTTACGAGGGCTGCATGGACAAGCATAACCAGCTCAGTATAACATACAATGTAGATTGAGATTTGGTAGATAAAATTATAATTGTGTAGAGAGATCATGTGTTGCTTACTTTATTGCCCATTCTTCTTTTACAAAAGGAATATCCTCAAATACAATATCTTCTCTTCCACTGTGCTTTGGATTGTTTCTTTTAGGGAGTTAGAGATGGGGGTGGGGATCATTGGTAAAAAATCACACACACACACACACACACACACACACACACACACACACACAGCACAGCACAGCACAGCACATAGTCTACTCAATCAATTTTTTACATACGGCCAGTGTAGTATAAGAGTATAAGCTTTGCAAAGTAATTCTCACAAGCTCCTAGGGTGTATAAGGGTTATTTTGTTCAGTGTGTATGCTGCATGGCATTACAACCTACATGCAGTACTTACCGGAACAAGTAAGCAGCAAGGTAGTCAAGAGGATTGAAAAGCTTCCTCCGCTGTAAGTATTATGATTATACAATAAACAACTAGGTTTGAAAGTATATAGTAAACTTACTTCAGTCTTTTTAGCAACTTGCAAGGTCTCCTCCAATCCAGGGAGTAGTAAAGGAAAGATTTGTTGCTCAAGATAAGCAGTCGGTTCTGATGTGGTGGGCGTTAATTAGAAACAGGATCCGTTACGAAAGTGAACTTATTCAACAGATACTCAGATAGCCTGCATGCATGTAATACATGCGAATAGCCTCACCTTCATCTCTAGTGCTCATGGTTCTCGCCAGTTGCAGCACCAGCTCGTTGTGTCGTTGGTTGTTGTTTCGTAACCAAGCGTTGGCACGTTGGTAAGGAAGTGGTTACACAGATTTAGGGGGCGTGACTAAGGTGTGGCAGTGTCAAAAGAGGTTACCTTTATCCCAGTATCTTTGGTGATCAAAATCAGGACTGTTGTGCTAGCTGAGAAGGATCATGGCTGAAGAGGAGAATAAACCCGTCACTTATTCCCCTATTGTAAGTTCACTCTATAGCTAAATAACACTAAAAATATATATATAATATTTTGTATCTATTTTTGAAGTTCCTGTTTTCTGTACCTGCAGTTTGCTTTTATCTACATCTTCAACCTGGTGGTTGGTGTAGGGGCTCTCTCCCTACCTGTGGCCTTCAACAGTGCTGGCCTTATCTTGGGAACCCTTCTTCTCTTCATGTTGGCTGCAATGAGCTACATGACTGCCACGTTCATGATTGAAGCAATGGCCATTGCAAATGCGTACACTTTGTACTTGACAAAAAAGCAAACGGCTGCTAAGCACACATCCATACAACAAGGGGTGAGTACACAAAAGCTAAATCTACAGGTCTACTCTACACACACACACACACACACACACACCAGTAATCATAAATCTGATTGTCATCACTTGATCTTGTTTGACAAAATTCTATTGTTTTCTGTTCACGCAGGGATTTGACTATCACCCAGGTAATGATAGGGACATGGGGCAAGAGTCAAACAATGAAAAGACGCCACTAGTACCTCCAATACTAGAAAACGGTAATGGATGAATGGTTACTACGTTATCTACATGTATGTGTGCAGAATTATTGAAAGTCTGTTATTTGTTTGTGCTTTCAAAATGACACAATCATGTGACACATTCCAGCATTTTGATTGTAACTTCCTCTCCCAATTGTTTTGATGTGTCTCTTTGTCTGTTGGCATGACTTGTATGTGTATGGTTACCTGTAGAAGAGTCAGGAAGAACATTGAGTGGTAGTGATAATGATGATGGCACTATTTCCAAACGTCTTAAGTCTTCTGTTATCCCTTCAGGTGACTATGAGATTGAAGAAAAGTTTGAAATGGTGAGCATGTGTGTGTATTGTTCGCGTGCTACAGTGATAGTCAGTAGCTACAATACAATAGTAAGTTTAGGTATTGTTTTACTCATGCTCCATTCTTTTGTCTTTTTTTTTGTCTACCAGGGTAAAATGGCAAACCTCTTCTACCATCCAGGTCAGTATAATAACTGCTGCTGTTGTTGTTTACCCAATGATTGTATGGTGTCACAATTAACTTTTACATCACTACAGTTGGTATTGTCCTCTACTACATTTGCATCTGTCTCTATCTCTATGGTGACCTGGCCATCTATGCTGTTGCCATTCCCAAGTCCCTAGTCACTGTAGCCTGGTAAGCTGCACATCTAACAATTAGTGTTGACACTTAAAATAACAAGTTTAAAAAAATTTGAAAATGTAATGAGACACAGGAATGGCTTAATCATAATAGCAAGCAAACAACTTTAAAAGCCATTTAGTGCCAAGCGCTCAGTTTTTGGAGAGTTGTTCATGTACATATTTTTAGAAAATTTATGTGAAATCATGAAAATTTTGCTCACACAGCTTTCATAATCAACATGGCATATTGTATTGTCATTTGTGTGTGTGTTTTTTATGACAACTTAATTTACTCGTTGTTTTGCAGTGAGAGTGGTGTCAATGTAAACTCTACTGCTGCCAATGACAGTGATGATGGCGTGTATTGTGATGCTGGCAAGTTCAATGCTAGTGGAATCTGCTTCAGAAACGTCACCAATCAACAAGCATACTACTTGTTTTTAGTAAGTATCAGTTTTTGCATTTACATGTGAATCCATACATAACCAATCCAGTGAGGTACACCTAAGCCTTTGAGTGTGCTATTGTACATTGATCTTTCAGATACTATTATTATAGTATTTTTTTTAACTTGCAGTCTATTTTTGCTGCCCTTCTATGTCCCTGGACTTTTTTCAACTTAACACGCTCCAAGTACTTACAACTGGTCACAACCATCATGAGAAATATTGGTAAGAGAACGAGCACTGCCTAGAGCTCAGTAGTCTACTTGGTCATATCTGTTGCTTTTGGTAATCACTGAATCATATCAAAACCAAACTTTTTTTCCCCTGTCATTTTGCAGCATTTACACTTATGATAACCATCGCTATCGCTCAACTTGCTCAAGGACACCATGCCCACCCTCTACCTAAAGTGGCTGATTTCAAAGGCTTCCCTGTGTTGTTTGGTGTCAGTATCTACTCCTTCATGTGTCAGCACTCCCTACCAGGTATGATCACACCCATGACTAAGAAGCGAGGCGTGTTTGGAATGGTTCTCGTTGATTTTGGAATGATCCTTGCCTTCTATCTCCTCTTGGCATACTCTGGAGTGTTTCGATACGGAACTCTGTGTGATCTCTACACACTCAATTTTTTCCAACCCTTTGAATCTTGGAGTTCAGTCTCTGACCATACCCTCTCTGTCTTGGGCTATTATCTCGCTCTGTTCCCAGTCTTCACCCTCAGTACAAACTTCCCCATCATCTCGATCACATTGAGAGAGAACCTCAAGTCACTTGGAGAACTCATTCTCAAACTGACTGTCGGAAAGACAAAGTTCCCCTGGCTAGTTGACCGTCTGCTGTTTCCTATTCTAGCACTGATTCCTCCTCTTGCTATTGCGTACGGTACGAGCAAGGTCGAGCTCTTGGTCAGCATTACTGGGTCATTCCCTGGGATTGGTGTGCAGTATGTGATACCAGTGACACTGGCATTTGCTGGCAAGTACATTATAACGAAGAAACTGAATATCAAGTATGAGAACAAGTACAAGTCTCCGTTCAGCTACGTTGTGTTCCTAGTGTTTGTTCTCGTGTGGACTGGAGTTAGTGTCATTCTGATTGTTGTCGATGACGTTATCAAGATTGTAAATCATGAGTTTCTTAAATAAAGGTGCATATTAATATTTTATCTTTGCTTTTTATTAAAACTCATGATTGTCATGGATGTCACAGTTTAGAGTTTGCGTGCTAGCCTGTGTGGTAGTGGTCGTCGCTAAAGTTTGCAACAACTGTACTTGCAACTAATTATGCGAATCGTGTACAGGCTTTGTATACTGCGGCTTCCTTCTTGGCACAGTGACATACAACATTTCAATTTTGAGTATATATATATCATATGCTGTTGTGCATGTATTGATGAAGTTGAAGAAACTAAAATCACGAGACATCTAACTTGAAGAATATGACACTAAAGAATGAAGACGAGCCACTCACATATTCTCCAGTTGTAAGTTCAATCAATTTTACAACCATGATGTGCATCAGTACTAGCTCGCTAAATGCATACACTCAAAAACGCCTTGTCTCTTTCAGTTTGCCTTCATCTATGTGTTCAACCTGGTGGTTGGTGTTGGAGCTCTGGCTCTGCCTCATGCTTTCCACAAGAGTGGTCTCATCATGGGAACACTCATCATCATCATTTCTGGAGGGATAAGCTACATGACAGCCACCTTCATGGTGGAAGCCATGGCCATTGCTAATGCCTACACAAGATATAGACGGAGAAGAAGAAGAAGACAAACCCCACCAGAAATACTAGACAGAGTATATAGCCTTGAAACTCATTCTCAGTGTAGTATTGCATATAATTGAACTCCTTTCTTGTGCAGTGGCTGTCACTTTTGAGGAATAACGGAAATACAACCATAATAAAGAACTTCTTTTTTTTTTTTTCCCTAGGAATTTGATGATCAACTTAGCAGTGACAAAGAACTGGAGGTTGAAAATACCCCTCTAGTGCCACAACTGAGCGACAAAGGTGGATTCACTCTCTGACAATAAGTGATAGTACTACATGATTGTGTAACACCACTAATGGGCGTTCATGCACGCATGCATGCATATTCAGTTATTATATTATTGAATATTCTATCCATGTGTACCTGCTTCACACTGTATTTTTAGAGTTGACTGATGTTAGTGACAAAGAGGAGGATGAGCGAATAAGTAATGGGAGTACAAACTTAGATGGAGACTCCATTATCACTCCTGGTGACTATGAAATCAACGAAAAGTTTGAGATGGTACGTCATGGAAGTGCATTTCAATTAGCCTTAGGTTTTGTTGTTGAAAATAATACTTCAATGAATGAATATACATTGTACTATGACAATCACAATGAGAGTGCATACTGTATTTCTCTTGTCTATAGGGTACCATGGCCAACCTCTTTTACCACCCAGGTGAGCATAGCATGCCAGTACAGTGAGAGCTCACTCACGCCCATTGTATCTACATGTCCTGTTTGTTGGTATAATGGATATCAAATTACTGTATTCAATTCAGTACACAACTATGCTTTTTGTACATAATATGTAATGTGTATGAAATGCATTTGATGTTGTATCATGAAAGCAAAGTCATGTTCAAATACACCATGCACTCTAATTATTGTGACAGTTGCATTATACAAGTGTATAATGTCTTCTACAGTTGGTATTGTTCTCTATTACATCTGTGCCTGCCTTTATTTCTATGGTGACCTTGGCATTTATGCAATTGCTGTTGCAAAGTCTTTGGTAACAGCTACTTGGTAAGTTGAAATATTAAAGTCATGCTACAAAACAATAAGAAGTTAGCCTTGTTAAGGCTGATTCACAATATTTCCGGTCCTGCTGTATTGCTTTGCATCAAATAATTTTTTTTCGTATGCTAAAATGTAGCAATGTAACATATCAAACGTCTACTTATTTAGATACATTCTGCGTCAACATTTTGCATCACCAATATAAAGTACTAATGTGTGCGTCAATATGTCATTATATTGTGAACCAGGCCTAACTACATGCCTTTGCATGCTTGTGATGACTTGTCCCATCATCATACTGGCCCATCCTACTAACTTAAAGGTGATTGCATGGAAGTGGCAAGTTTTGAAAAAAATGGCCCAAAAATCAATACTGAATTTCATTGGTTGAAAATTCGTCATTGGAATGCAATTTGTGTGTATGGTCTCCTACTCTTGCGTTGACGATGTACACATTATGGCTTCACTATGCAGTGTAAATTATTACATGTACAACTTCCGTGCAATAGCACCTTTAATGTTGGTGCATGTGCATGATTATATATCTGATGATTATTAACGGATCAAGTCAAGGCATGATATATAAAATGTTTGAGTCTGTACATTTACTGAAATAGATTTCTAGCATTATATTGTATGGTAAAGGGTCCACAATCATTAAAGTAATTACTCTGCATTGTGTTTTGAATTGTTGATGCAGCATAAAGCTAAATGTCAGTGATGTGGACAATAAAGGACCATACTGTGAAGCTGGCAATTTTGAAGCCAGTGATATCTGCTTTGTAGGCCTAACCAACACACAAGTTTATACAATATTTTTGGTAAGCAATGTCAATTAGTGCAATCTCAAGATATGCCTATTGTGTAGCAGATTGGACGG
This sequence comes from Tethya wilhelma, assembly GCA_964030475.1. Classification (NCBI taxonomy): domain Eukaryota; kingdom Metazoa; phylum Porifera; class Demospongiae; order Tethyida; family Tethyidae; genus Tethya; species Tethya wilhelma. Next base: position 8,623,894 of record CAXIPT010000001.1, read on the forward strand.
TCTATTTCTTGAGTTCAACACACTCAACATATGTATACCGTCCTTTATATCAGAATTAAAATGATCTGGCTGTTGCACATTATTTTGTCTTTTCAGACTATCTTTGCACTTTGCATGGGTCCATGGACATTCTTTAACTTCACTCGATCTAAGTATTTACAAATGGTCACTACATTCATGAGATATGTTGGTAAGCTAAGGCACGAGCTACAGTAGATGGGGGTACAGCCACAAATCATACTGATAGTAATAAGGCAGTTCTTATTATGTTAATCAATGCTAATTTACAGCAGCTATAGGTACTGTTATTAGTGTACGTTGTCATAATAACATGCACAAGAACACTTTCCCTGGCAACGGTGAACTAGACTGAGAAAGCACATTCTACAGTATTTCTCCTCACTGACTTTCACACTTGAAATGTTCCTGCTAGCTAGAAGTGTGCAATATCTATTTATTGCACACACACGTGATTCATTGCACAATTTTTAGCACATCTGGTTGGGTGAAAGTCATGTCACTTTAAAGTTATTATTTTCATTTCAGCCTTCATCTCTATGATCTCCATTGCCACCGCTAAGATCATCAAAGGAGAAGTGTCTGACCCCCTCCCAGCCTTATCTCACGTTGAAGGCTTCCCGGCTCTCTTTGGTGCCAGCATATATGCCTACATGTGTCAACACTCCCTGCCCGGGATGATCACACCCATGCGTAAGAAGAGAGGGGTGTTTGTGATGCTCGGCGTTGATTTTGGGGTAGTGCTAGTGCTCTATCTCCTCCTCAATCACACGAGTGCCTTTCATTTCAATATTCTCTGCGATCTCTACACTCTTAATTTCATCATGCCATTCGATTCGATGGGTTCAGTAGCCGATAAAACTCTCACTGTAGTAGGGTACATCATAGCTCTCATTCCGGTGTTCACACTCGGGCTAAACTTCCCCATCATCTCCATCACTCTGAGAGAAAACCTCAAATCACTCGCCGAGATACTCATCAAGCTCATCTTCAAGAAACAGCACACTAAGTTGTTTCCATGGCATTGGACCGTCGATAGATTGCTCTTCCCTCTACTGGCACTGGTACCATCGTTTGCTATAGCTTATGGGACGTGGCATATTGATCTCCTGATCAGCATTACTGGGTCCTTTCCTGGAGTTGGGGTTGAGTATGTGATACCAGCGACTCTAGCATTTACTGGCAAGTACATTATAACAAGAAAATTGAATATCAAGTATGAGAACAAGTACAAGTCTCCGTTCAGCTACGTTGTGTTCCTAGTGTTTGTTCTCGTGTGGACTGGAGTTAGTGTCATCCTGATTATTACGAATGAAATTATTCAGTTTATAAACCGTCAATCTCACTAGTGCTATATAATAGATATTTAGATATTTTAATTATGTCTTTATTATGTTAAAGTATTCCAACAAAATTATATCATCAATAATGATTGCATCAATGTTGACGATCTTTACCTGACAGGTTAGCCAGAGCTAGTACCGGTACTCATGAAAAGGAATTTATGGAAGGATTGACATCATAGTGAAAATGGGACGTTTTGCCAACAGCATAATTATTATGACCATGACATTAAGTGGAGCACAGAAAATAGGCATAGCTTGTTGCCTTCTTGTATATACTGTTATTGACACCAAAAGCAATAATACAGTTTTCCTATGGAACAACCAACAATTTCACATACACAAACACCCGCTCAAGCTCGCCCCCAAAATGTCATGGGTATTTGCTAGTATTATGCAAGGGAGTGTATCACAAACTTGACTACTTTAAAAAAGGGTATAACAAACATCATGCATGGGATTCGACAATTGTTGATGTAAAACAATCATAAACTTTGATTTAGTCAGTATAATACATACGTTCTTCTCATGATAATGTCCTTCTCTGGTGTAGTATCATGCCAATGCTTCCAAAATTGCCACAGCTCTTTTGTAACGTCTCTTGGACACTATTGCAGTGTGTGTGTGTGTGTGTGTGTGTGTGTGTGTGTGTGTTAATCACTGCATAAGTGTAGGTATAAAAGTGAAATTGTTAGGGAAGGGCACAGATCTGGGCTTTAATTATTATTCACAACATTGCGCTAAGTAGGCAACATTTATTCAACTAAAATTGTCTCATACAATAACAATAAAAGCTCAGGTTACAATGCCCAAGAATGTGATGACCAACACACTGCAACAAGCACCCCATACCTTCTCCTTCCTGTTCAATTGTCCTGTGAGCCTTGCCTACAGCCAGCTCCCTCTGATGTCCCTTCAGACCTTCCAAATACTTCAGTAGAATCTCAAATTCTATCTTTGGGACCTGAAGAAGAAGGGAAAATATACGCTTGTCCTCTGGCCTAGAAAAACAGCATGTGTTTCATACTATCATGTAGTATACTTTCATATTATGAACCAACTACCATTGCTGTTGTTAGTAAACACTTTTGCTTCTGAATTGATGATAATGTGACCCTTGACTAGGGACACTCAGGCTACTCAAACAAAACCCTCTATAAACTACTGATATCTATCTTTCTCACAGGTTCACTGGCCTAGTCCACTCTTCAACCTCTAGCTTAGTCACAAATCCAAGCAACTGTTGAAACCTTGTACGAGAATACGCAGCAACCCCATAATAAATTTATGAGGTCAGGGTGCAGGTGTATGTATCATGACAAAACTACATTCCAAAATTTACAAGAAGTGTGCCAGATTCTCTATACCCTCATTTTTACTGGAGAAAGAGGTGGAGTCTAGGGACTAGAGTCACTAATAGACCAGACTTGACTAACCTTGCTTTTGTGGTACATGCTATGAAGTAGCCAGTATTGTGTCTTCTTCTTGAACGACCATCCTCCACTAGTCTCTCTGTTGTTCCACAGATGAAGATACTCCAAAGCAACCTCTTTGGTCACTTTACTGGTGTTCTTAACAGGTTCAGAGCCATTCTCTTTAACGTTAACCCCACTGGTTTGAGACACTGATTCATAATTGTCCACATTCTTATCATCTTTATGATCTTCAGGATCATTTGGTGCTACCTTGACATGTCCAGTGACCGTATCAAGGACCTCCATGTGCTCCCTAGGTTGAGAATCCTCTACAGACCTATGTCTCCGTCTGTGATGGTGTTTGTCTTTCCGTTTCTCTTTAACTTTTTCCATACATTCATCATCATTTGTAGTTCTCTTAGCACTAGATTCAAGATCAGTCATATCCTCTGATTTGTCTCGTTTTCTCTTTTTGCTGTATCTCTTCTTGGTCCCTTCATTTATCAATTCCATTATTATCAGCTACTATCAACTAATGTCCACACTAACTGTCACTTTAACTGAAGGTCGATAAAAAAATCTAACCAGTTTGTGTTTAGTTACATGTACAGTTGAAATCCCTTAAACACACTATTTATCTAATGATCTTCGTTATCATCAGTCTTAAACTTTTCTTTCAACTCTAAACTGATAAATATCTTTATACTTGGATCATCGATTGCCTTCAAGACCATTTGAGCAGCCTCTCCACCATCCTTGTATATCTCAGCCAACTCTTGAGCATAGTCTATCCACACACAATTAGCACAACCACTCATACAGCAGGTGGTTGGAGGATCAGGGATTTGAATCTCAGAGCTTTCTGTTGACAAGAACTTTCGAGCTATTAATGATGTCAATTGAGATGGATGATTGGTGATGATGGACGAGCAAAATAAAGTTGGATGATTTAGTATGAATAGAGTATGGCTGGGAGATAAGTTAGGGAGGAATTGATTGCGAAGAGAAAAGGATAAGTACTTTCTGAGAAGAGAGTGGCAAAAACTCATTCCATACAACAACACATCATCTACAATTGGACATAGAACAGAAAAATAATAATAATAATAATAAATTATTTGTGGAATGTACCAGGTTTATACTTATTCAAGTTGCATCTACACATTTAAACACCTACAACATATGTACACAACTATAATAGCTAGAAGAGTATACATAAATACACTGCTATCAAGCAGGAGAGGAGTGGGACATCAACTTACATAGACTCAGTCACCGTGCGCATTATTTAGAATTTGAGCCTGTGCATTATTTAGAAAATTTGTGCTCACATGGGTCGCGTTAGCAAGCACAAGAAAATAAAGTCTTTTGATCCATTTTACAAAGGTACAAGAAGAGCAGAGTCGAGGTAAGACTGTGTGAATATCTACATATAACTAGGCGGGGATAGCTAGCTGAGTAACTGGTAGTCTGGCTGGCCAGACTAGGTACAGGTACCAGTCTTGGACAGTGTTATAAATGTATAAATCAGTACTCATAGGTTTAATCTCACTGTCCTTGCAGTGGAGATAATTTAGCTCCTGCTAATGAAGATGACCAACCTGTACCAAAGTCCCTCATTCGTCTCATGAAGAGTGCCAGCAGACCCACTCCACAAAACACTGGATCAAAACAAGCCAGTTCTAAACAGAAACAATCCACTACAAACGGAGCCGCTGGTAGCAGTAGAGTATACGTGGACACCTCGTTGAAGGATGGCGATGGGGGAGTGGTGTTCAAGAGGAGAAGAGGTGAATCTCTCAAGTCATACCTCGAGAGGATTGATGTTGAGAGCAACGAGAGGATAATGGAGGCTCACAGGAAGAACAGGAGGACGAGTGAACGAAGAAAAAAGTGAGCTTATAATAATTGTCAGAGACTCATGGTGGGAAGTATATATGAATTATTACATTGGTTCATGTACATGTAGTACTGGTTTTAAGAGGTTTGTTGTGTGATCGTGTTCATCCATGTGTCCAGGTATCTGAATGAGAGGAAAAAACGGCTTAAAGCTCGCAAAAGTGGAAGCAATGATACAAGTGTAGCTACAGTAGAGTTTAATGATTTTAAAGGTAAGGTAAAGATTGCCTGTGATCCAATGACCATGAGCATCCCTTCAGCAAAATTATGGAATTATGTTGCTTGATGAGTGGGTTATTTTCAAAGGAACTACATGTCCTGTTTGTCCTTTAGATGTGGTAAAGTTTGGTGAAGTGGCAGATGCTCCTCCTCAACTGAGTGCCAAGCCTCGAGGAACTGAAAAGAAGAGCAAAGGGGAAAGACTACATTCTCTTCTCTTGCACCAAGGTCTAGAGGGTGATCGCTCCAAGGAGGTCCCTTCCTCTGGAGTGAGGGTGGTAGGGCTGAAGAGAAAACATGATCTTGAACTGGAGAGAGAGAAAGCAGTAGAACTCTATAGACAGTCCAAGAGAACTAAGATGTGCAGAACCAGTAACATAGGTCTCTAACTACGTAAATGATTACAATACATGGCCTTAATTTCGTGGGTTCCATTTCAGTCATTACTCTTAATGTGCAATTTTGTGCATGCATGGTCCTAAAACATCGAACATCCCAATTATTTCAATTTTCAATGCCATATTAAACATTATAATGGCTACAATTACTAATCTAGTTTTGTCACATATATATATAGCACTATAGAAACTTGGAAACCTAGTTACAACAACTAACTCGAGATCTAATAATACTGTATTACATAGTACGTAGGCAACTCCTTGCTAGAGTAGCTATCCCATTATAAGGTTTATGACTCCATAGGTGTAGGTTCTTCCAGAGCCTTCTCCTCATCAGCTGACTCTGCCCGTTTCTTTCTAAGGTCATCCTGAGCAGTTTCCACGTCAGCAAGAAACTTTTGAGCAAGATCGCCGATATTCCTTTTGGCTTGTTCATATGTTGGGCTTTCTCGGATGTGGCTATAAAGCTCTTTCTGAGTACGCTTGATGTGTTCCATGTATTCTGAGCTCACAACGTTCAGAGCAACCCACCTACAGTATATCACAGCAAATATAAGAATAGATATTTATGTAAAGGATATTAAAAGGGATTGTGTCATTGTAATACCTGGCATAAAAATCCATAGCTCCACGCTTGAAAGGTCTTGATGTGAAGACCTTCATTTGTTGCTCAGGAGTCTCTTTCTCTTCTAGCATTTTAAATTCTCGTTCTACACGTGGATTAGCAAGGCTTTTGCAATGTTCCTGGAAATAATAATACAGTGATACTATAATATAATAATTATTATACAGGGCTTTGCCAGCAGATCGTGACTCAATTAAGAATCCTCAAAAATTTCTAGCTATACAGTAGTGAATGTGATAAATTTTTGCAAGGCATATATGCAACAAATTAAGGCTTAAGTGAACACTCAAAATTAACAGACTTCATATTGAACTTGTTGAATAAATTAACCAACCTCCATGTGTTTCCAGAACTGTGCTGCCTGTCTCATCACAATTGAGAGGCTCCTGAGTCCTGCCTCAGCCTGGTGTAGAGCAGTAACAGCTGCTTCACTCACATTCTGCTTTTCTTCACTGCAATCAATGAGGGTTCTGGCAGCCTTTCCAATTTCATCTAGAGCCTTCATACGGCTTTCACGCTGTTGGTCAAGGATTTTCAGAGTTTCTTTTCTTTGTTCTTTCCATTCTTCAGCTTTCTTATAATGGACCCCTCTATAATAATAATAATCACAATATAGTCTAGTTCACAACCATAATTCATGCAACTATAGTATACGTAGTCTAGTGAGCCAGACCTGCCTCCTACTACATAATATTATGCATGTTTGGCTAGCCATAAATATAAGGTCATGTTTGGAATGCAATTAGCCAAACTTAGTACATGCAATGTGATGGGGATGAGGGTCTAGGCTCACTAGACTAATTGGTCAATGAATACCGTAATACACAAACTTTAGTAGCCATGTCATGTGGATCATAAATTTTAATTACACTGAATATTAAGTTGACCTGTGCATAACTTGCCTCTTTCCAACTAAGGCCCCCCAAAATCCAACACGAGTTGCATCATCCAGTGCTTCTTCTTGCTTGTCTATTGCATGCTTGTATCTAGAATAATTATTGTTATGTATGGACAGATATAATTATTAAGAGTGCATGTCCATGAATAATGGTATTATTTATTATTTAATTGGTCATGCATAGTAAATTTAATACGATTACCTCTCCATAGCATCATTCTCATCTTTTACAATTTTTTCTAATTGCTCTTCCTGCCTTTTCTTCTCCCCTTCAGCCTTTTGTCTGTCTTCTATCATTTTCTTAACTTCCATTTTTTTGGCACCTCTTTTTTCAATAGTACTAGCCACAGTGCCCTCAACCTATAATATTGTGTGTATAGTGAATGAAATATCATAATAACTGCATTAATTGTTTATTAATAATTGGTATCACAGAGTCAAGACAAAAAATAGCCAAATTTAATATTTACCACAAATTTATATATACCGTAAACGTGGAAATATTGGTGGTCATTTAATTTGGCAATTTTGGTCTGACTGCCTCCAACAAAAATATTGGCGGTCATTGACTGAACACTCGCAGAATTATATGTATGACAAAATATTATTGGCAGTACATTAAATTTGGCGATTTCCGAGACGATCGCCAAATCGCCAAATTTAATGTACCGCCAATATTTCCACAATTACGGTAGTAGATTATTAATTTTACCTTCTTTTTCTCTAACTCAAACTTCTGCTGAAGAACTTCAGCTGCTTTGAACATTTCTCCAGCGACTTTAGCGATTCCCTTAAATATTTCCACAGCCATTTTTGCTTCACCCTCCATCAGATACTCATAAGTGGCTTGGAGATCATCAAGAATGGACCCTGAGGCATCTTGAAACTTTGCAACAGTGATTGCAGATGCATCACATAGATCTGCTACCTCAAAACCAATCTTTTGAATCTCAACTTGGAGATCAGCAAACTCAGGTCCAGCAGCTGTAGCACCATTATATGCCACTCGAACAAAACCACCAACTCTCCCAAGATCCTCAACAAATGCCTGAATAATTAATATTATAGTCACTGAGATTCATGTGGACTAGATATTCTGATTAAACCAAGATATAAGGTGGGGGAATTTACTATCCAGATCTGCTGTGTAAATACGGCGTTCATCACTATATATAGCCGACATTAGTTGCGCATGCGCAAAGCTAGCCTCGTTGCAATTTGCTAGCGCAAAGCATAATAATTTACGCAATTGGCAATGCGTAAAATTATAATTTAGTAAATTACTTACTGCCTTACCTTTAGATCAACTTGTTGAAGTAGTCCATCTTTCTGCTTGCGCACAATCGCTGAGGATTGAGGTGGTATCTCTACAATTGAGTAGTTTTCCCCGTGCAAAGAGATAGTTACGTTGACCTCCATCATTAATTTTGCGGATTCTCAGTTTTCTGGTTGATCAGTAGAACGATCGCGATACACCGATAGACAGAAATATAGTAGATCATTCACCAATTCGTGCGAAAACTAAAGATGCAAGGAAAACGTGCTGCTTTTATAGAGCAAAGTGAGAAGTTGCCACGAAGCGGACTCTGTGCGGCGCCGCTGACCACTGTCTCGAATCCGATTGGTCACAATCATTGACACAGCGGCCAAAAACAGTCGTTATAATTAGTGAGCGCAACAAAGTGGCGCCGTAAAGTGAAATCTATGCGTGCCGTGCAGTTTCCAGACTTTTGCTTTCGGATCGAGTGCAGCTTGTTGATCAGAATTGTGGTAAGTAGGAGTCATTATTAGTCTATTATATTCAAATATCATTCTTTTATTATTTACACCATACCGCGAGCAGCATAAAACAATGCCAGTCATGTCAAGGGCTGCAGTAAACTGATTATTAGCTATAGAGTAACGTGTGTATGCAATACTATGCATGGCCTGCGGGGTGAGTTTTAGTAAATTTATGATGTGCGTGTTCACGATTCACACCGAAATTAGCTAATTTCGCGAGCTTCTCCATGTGTGAGACACGCCCACTGGTTGGCAAAAGCATGCTCTCTATGCGTTTGTTTGCCCAGAAAGTTGACCATCATTTTCTATGGCGCCAACCAGTGGGCGTGGCTTAGCCCCATTGAACTGGATGGTCAACTTTCTGAACGTTACCTGTCAAGAAGGGATCGGTTTTGGAGGCTATTTCAACAAAATATAGCTTCTCTAGGGTAATTTCTTTCATTTTAGCCATCAAACGCTGGAAAACGAAGCTATTTTGCAACAATTTTGATACTCGCTTTTTCTAAATCAGTGGGCGTGTTTCACACGTTGAGAAGCTCGCGTATTAAATTTATAATACGTAAATTAGCCCTTGGCCTGGCAGCCCTTGCAATAAGCTAATGACTGGGGGGGGGGGTTGTTTTTGTTTTTTTGTTTATAATAATTTAGCATAATGCAAGGATGACACAAATAGCTTTAGCTAATACAAGTGTGTGACCCTACATATAATTGTATATCCTACTCTATAGTGTTACATGCAAGACAAAGATAAAATACGTAATAATAATAATAATTACTACTAGTACACATGTTGTTGTAGTTGCTCCTTAAATTTATAAATGTCAGCAGCAGAAATAACATTAGATGATAAACTGTTCCATAGCCGAGGTACATCACAGAAGAATGAGAAGTAGGTGATGTCGAGGGCATTAAGTAATTTCCTTTCATGATCAATAGATTGAACAGGTACACTAATCGTAAGTCCGCCTCTTTTCTAGAGATGGGAGGTTGAAAGTGGTTAGTAAGATATTATGAAGTATTCCAATGCCTACTACAGACTTTGAGGGCGAATTTCTGAACTGACTCGCAATGAGTGACTTGTGGTGTGGTGACCACACTGCAACTGCATATTCCAGATCAGGTCTGATACATGCAAGATAAATTTGAAGCATAGTGGATTGGTTTGCATATTGATAGCAGTTTCTGTAAAGTATACCAACCTTCTGCCTGGCCTTATGACAAACCTCCAGAACATGCTTCTTCCATGATAAGTCTGATGTTATCCAAACACCAAGATAACTTTGGACCATCTCCAGATTGACACCTTTGATTGATAATTGGATGGTGTTATTCCATTGTGATGCTGCATGTTGTTTTCTTGATATGATGAGATATTTACATTTACTTGCATTAAACTCTAAAAAGTTGGTGTAGGACCATGAGGAGAGACTATCAATTTCATTGATAGACTGTTATTATTGTTAATCATCCTTATTGTTAATGATACTGTAGCCCTGGCATTGACCCTCTGTGGCCCCTCTACTGACACCTCCACCCAGCCAGGCAGCATACTCAGAATTTGCTTGGTGTTGAAGTGGTTAGGTTGGTAGTCTTATAATTGAGACTCAGACATTCCCTGGGAAATTCCCTGGGAATTCATGTACAGTCAGGTTGTGGTAGCAGCCTGACCACTTTCAGCAGGCTGAGGCTAGTTCAGGGATAACACCTGTGAATTTCCCAGGGGAGGTGCCTTTAGCCTATCATGGCTTGCAATATCATAAGGACAGCCTGACCACTTTCAGTATAATACCCAAATTCTAGTGGCAGGGATTTCACCTGGGAATTTTAAGGGAATGTCAGACAGCTATAGCTATAGCTAATTGCAGGAGGCAATCCCCATGTGTTATCATGGGCTGGCCACAATGTTAGGTACCAAAATTAAGCTCACTTGAAGCATGCAACACAATTACTTAATGAACTTGTATGGATACTGATAAACATTATTGACACTGTCACAGGCAGGCTAAGAAAATGTCACAACAATGTCATCACTGAAACACAAATACACACACACACACACCGTCACACACACACACACACACACACACACACACACACACACACACACACACACACACATAAGCTGGATAATGGCTGTTTTACAGAGTGGCAAGGGAGTTGTTGGACTAGTAGCTAGGGCCATAGATCAACTTCAGGCTGAGGATTCTACTAGTGCAGTAGCAACACTGAGTCAGCTTGAGGGTGATGCAAGCAAATTGACTGATGAGACACAAGACCTTTTGCAACAGCTGAACAATCTAAAGGCCTACTACAAGTCTGAGATAGAAGTAATTACAATAAAATTAATACTGGGAGTACACTATAGTGCATGCAATCCTCGCAAAGCATTTACAATAATTCTCGATCAGGTCGCATTAGATGCTGCAATTAGCCTCATTCCCAGGCCTCCTCCCTCTTCACATAATATTATTCACAATTACTGTAACTGTAATTCTGGGGGGAAATTATTGTCATTAGTATTATTGCACATGCACCACATAAACATATTTATTATTAATTTAACTATATTAGCCATGACATGCATGCTGAGCTAGCTAGCTCCTATTATGCAACATCTGAATTGTGCACAGTGTATTACTACCACTCTATAAACGAGTCATGAAAATTGATACTGGAACAGATCGATCAACACATGTTTATTACATATATTTAACTTTGTTTTAGGATGCAACTCAGACAATAGCTTCTCTCTCACGTGAGAAAAACTATTTGGAGGTTAAAATATCAGATGCAAAGATTGAGCTAAGGCAAAGAGAAGATCGCCAGGAATCTCTGTACAGGCAGCGATCAGTGGCTGAGAGCAACCGTGATTCAGCAAGAAGAGAACGGGATCGAGAAGAAAGTAAGAAGAATGCAATGATTGGCACGGCAGTAGGCGTGGGAGTTGCTGGCACTATTCTGTCTATTGCAACATTTGGAGCAGCAGCTCCTCTTGCCATTGCTGCTACCACAGCCTGTGGAGTGTCTGCTGCTAATCATGCAGAGAAAGAAGCAGCCGCCGAACGTGAAATCAATCAATGCAACTCTGAAATATCTAGCGTTGGTAGGGAAATAGATGCCAACAGGTCTCGTATTTCCAGCATTGAAAGTCAAGTCAGAGATCTTTATGGTAGAATTAGAGACCAGGAGGAGAAACGTACAATCTCTGAGAAACACAAACAGGATGTTCAGGAGGCGATTGCTTTCCTTCAGGAATGTCAGTGTTTTTGGGGAAAATTTGCAGTCAAACTCGAGCAGCATTCCAACAAAACAGAACGTCTTCGTCATCTATTACAAATGGCTGAAGAGAAGAAAGAAAGGAGCTTTTTCAAACGCAGAGGTAGTCAGACCTTGATGCTGTCATTCACTGATGCTTGGGAGCGTTTCAGACAGGATATCCAGAGTAGCTCTGAATCTATTTTCAGTGTGACCTTCATCTGTACCCAGTGCAGCCAAAGCATGACAGCTATACCACACATTGTGAACAAGAAACCCACGTGTGCTTCTTGTCATCGTGCAATTGGAACAGAGTAATGAAAGGGACACTGATAACAATTTTGATCGAAGGTTTAACAATTGTTGTCATATATTAGGACTTAACATAGTACTATAATGTTTTGTTTTGTTTTGTTTTTTTGTTTTGTTTTCCACATAATTATGTTAGCTGATTTTCAGGTATAGGTCGTAGAGTGGAAATTAATATTCATGAATGTTTATTTTTGTAACAAAAATAACTTATTAGATGACAGTTTATATAAGTATATGTAGTATACAGCTGGCAGCTTTCACCAATATAATTGCTGACTGCACTAAGAGTTGATCCCAGTGCATGCATGGTGTATTTTCCTAGACTAGCACTCTGTTGTTCTCTAATTATACTGAAACAAACAAGACTGAGCAAATTCCCTCACTTCACTAATAACATGCAGTTATGCCACATGAGTACATCACACAAACAATTAAGTTAATTGTGTCAACTTGAGTACACTCAATAGCTATGTCACTGTGCAATTTCCCCAGGTATTCCCCTAGTGGTAGTAGTATACAACTAGCACAAACTACATAACCATCATTCATGCATACAGCTGTGTGGTACTTTGGGTAGTCTGGGCACCAGACCCTTCCTTTATTCCCCACCCCCCTGGTGCCGGGACTATATAAAGCTATAATTATTATTGTTCTGGCCACATGATGATGATGCTACATGATGCCTGATAGATCTAGAGTAAGGTATTTTTCTTAACCGCCTACACTGTAGGTATATATATAGCTACCAAAACGATTACTTAATCGCATATCTAAATAATGAAACATCTGTAGCTCAATAGTCAATACACCATGAAAAAATAACACTTTATTAGTCTCATTCAGTTTCTAGTTACATAGCTGTTAAGAAGGGGTGAATGGAAGTATGATTGAGTTTGCTTTTGTTGACATCAATAGCTTAATGAATAAAAAAGAATTAATATGCACAGGTTGAAATGTAAATAGGCTGATTATCTATACAAAAACAATAGACTACCATTACAGCAGCTGGAACTATAGAAATGCTTTGTCATACTTGAGTTGAGTGACTATGTATACAGTTGGCACTTGCCAATATCTCTGTATCGTTCCATGTATACAGTATAATTATGGAAGGGATTGTATTGCAAACTTGACTAGGGTGTACCAAACATCGTGGTGTGAATCTAATCAACAGCATTTATAATTATGTTAGCCATTAGCTATAATTTAATCAGTATAATCATGTGTTCTTCTCATGGCGCATTTTAGGAATGTCTTTTTCTACATGGAGTAGTATCACACCAATGCTGAAAATTGCCACAGCTCTTTCGCAATGTCTATACATGATGATTATAGTGAAACCATGCATTTATTACTTAAATTTAAAGTGAAGGTTGCATACTTTGGTGGTGAATTATCCACTTCCAACCTTATTTTGCAACTAACTATCAGTCAGAACAACTATATAGAGAGGGCAAGCCAGAGCCAAGCTTATAAGATGCATCATGGGGATGCATTTCCCCATCTTAGCTCTTGCCAAAATCAATAAAAGGATACTGCATGAATTATAGAAATTACTAGATAGCACTTGCTATAGCTAGGGGAAAAAATTATATGTGCTTGTATGAACAAGAAAGCTGTCACTTGTTACTCGTTAATGTAACAATGGCATTGTAAGTAAATACACGTTTCTATATGTAGCTACTTCACAGACAATGCATGCATGACTTCCTAACAGTAGTGACTGTACGTAAATTGCATGTACATTAAAGCCAATGTTTTGTTACACACAAAGTAATATACAACATGAGTCTTGAAGCCTATTCTTACAAGACATATGCTCAATTACATTCATTGTGTGTGTGTGAACAACCTGCAAGCATTAACTTGAATGATTAGGTTGTATAATTAGATTCATAAATATCATATTCTAAGATTTGTGTGAAGCAAACTTAGTATAAGAGTTAGAGCTGCAAGTAAACCACCTAGCTCAGCTATATAGCTGCAGATATTCTAGCAAACTTCAATTCATACAGTTAGATCAGTGTTAAGAAAAAAAGATGAAGATTTCACATTCTCAGATTCTATTTCAAGCGAGCATAGTGATTTTGATAGTATTTATTTCTCCGTCACTAGGAAGTGCAACTAAACTTGAGAGATGGCTCAATGGTGCAGGACTTGTTGACATACAAGCAAATGTTGATCGATATGAGGCTTACATCATAGGTAACCCAGCAGAATATATTGAGGTATACAAACAAACTGGTGTTATCATGGCTGCAAAAGTCCCTAAAATTTCAAGAAAAATGCTGATCATTCAAAACAAGAATTCAATTACAAAATTAGATGTTGATCACGGAATTCAGTCGACTGCTAACTTCCTCCCATATAGCAACAATACAGCAACAATACTTCATCTAGACCACAGCCTTGCTCCATGGTTTGCTACATATCCATTGAAAGATTGCGATGTTTGGGTAGCATTGGACAATCTTGAACATGCTAAATTACCTCTCGTGATTCATACCAATGCTCAAAGAGTAAGTGATCCAGTTGAAAAGCTTCAACACAAAGAGGATCTTGCAATTCAAGCTCTTGACAATTACAATAACAATTACAGAGCACACTACAAGTTTCAACTTCGCATAATATCGTACGATTATGCTGGAATTCATCGCAAGAACAAACAGAGAGAGGTCAATGACTACTTGAACACAGTTAGGGAATCTGGAATAGAGTTCTATATTTATGTAAGTCAGAGTCGAGCATTCTTCCATGGAATTTACAATCCAATCCAGTATGCTTGGAATTTCAACTTGAAACGCATCCTTGATGGTAGACTACTCTATAGTTCAATGTGTGATCAAGTCACCTCAACATGTAGCGCATCGAAGTGACTCTATACATAGCCTGAACATGATACCATTTTACTGTATAATTATAATGCATGCATGTTCAAATAATTATTCAATAGTTGCATAAAGTGGTGCAGTAGGCTAAAGGTATATTAATTGCCAAGATTGGATTACTAGATTAAATTATTGCAGCAAATTCGCATGCTCTATAAAGCTTCAATTTTAAATAGCTGAAAGGTAATAATGATTATTGCAGTATATACATATAATTGTATTGGGCAGAGTCAGATTGTGTCAAGTCTCTGTGTGCACTTCAGACTAAATCTACCTTACCTCAGTGCATGTATAAGTGTATCAAATTCAAATTGTTTGGTATAACTAGGACATTTCGTGACGGATAGAGTACACCGTCACGTTAGTGTCACATCACAAATCAATTATTGCACATAAATCAGAGTCACAGTACCAATACGGGACATTGTACATGCATTCACAAATGAATTTAATTACCACATCGAAGCAGACAGCTAGAGTACAAAATCCACACTCATTCCACAAATTAAATAAGGTTGGCTGCATTCATAATTCTAGCTACACAATAAAATTGTACACTCAAGTTTACACACAACATATTATTTTACGTACAATGTACTGACACACATTGATTCTCTCAGGCTCACTATTTGGAATCAGCCATATTGGTAGATAAGGATCTAGTTCTCGTCTTCTAAGCTTATATCGAAAAGCAATCACAAAAAATGCAATGGCTGACAATAGAGACACTATCACTAGCACAACATATGCACATATAGCATTGTCAGAGCTTGAGCAGTGGACAGTGTCATTTCTAGGTACCTGTATATCACCAACTTGCTTCAGCAAGCACCAATCAGGCAGCTGAAGGTGGCCTTGGGGTGTTGTTGAACCATGGTAGAACAAGTTGGCATTGGCAAAGAATGAGCAGAAACTAGAACTGGGTAGTCTACCCAAGATGAAGATAAACAGTCCTGTTAGTCCCAGAGAAACTCCCTCCATTCCAAAGAACAGTCCTAACAAGATTCCTTTCATACCAGAAGTAATGATTAGGTTGTATAATTAGATTCATAAATATCATATTCTAAGATTTGTGTGAAGCAAACTTAGTATAAGAGTTAGAGCTGCAAGTAAACCACCTAGCTCGGCTATATAGCTGCAGATATTCTAGCAAACTTCAATTCATACAGTTAGATCAGTGTTAAGAAAAAAAGATGAAGATTTCACATTCTCAGATTCTATTTCAAGCAAGCATAGTGATTTTGATAGCATTTATTTCTCCGTCACTAGGAAGTGCAACTAAACTTGAGAGATGGCTCAATGGTGCAGGACTTGTTGACATACAAGCAAATGTTGATCGATATGAGGCTTACATCATAGGTAACCCAGCAGAATATATTGAGGTATACAAACAAACTGGTGTTATCATGGCTGCAAAAGTCCCTGAAATTTCAAGAAAAATGCTGATCATTCAAAACAAGAATTCAATTACAAAATTAGACATTGATCACGGAATTCAGTCGACTGCTAACTTTCTCCCATATAGCAACAATACAGCAACAATACTTCATCTAGACCACAGCCTTGCTCCATGGTTTGCTACATATCCATTGAAAGATTGCGATGTTTGGGTAGCCATGGACAATCTTGAACATGCTAAATTACCTCTCGTGATTCATACCAATGCTCAAAGAGTAAGTGATCCAGTTGAAAAGCTTCAACACAAAGAGGATCTTGCAATTCAAGCTCTTGACAATTACAATAACAATTACAGAGCACACTACAAGTTTCAACTTCGCATAATATCGTACGATTATGCTGGAATTCATCGCAAGAACAAACAGAGAGAGGTCAATGACTACTTGAACACAGTTAGGGAATCTGGAATAGAGTTCTATATTTATGTAAGTCAGAATCGAGCATTCTTCCATGGAATTTACAATCCAATCCAGTATGCTTGGAATTTCAACTTGAAATGCATCCTTGATGGTAGACTACTCTATAGTTCAATATGTGATCAAGTCACCTCAACATGTAGCGCATCGAAGTGACTCTATACATAGCCTGAACATGATACCATTTTACTGTATAATTATAATACATGCATGTTCAAATAATTATTCAATACTTGCATAAAGTGGTGCAGTAGGCTAAAGGTATATTAATTGCCAAGATTGGATTACTAGATTGAATTATTGCAGCAAATTCACATGCTCTATAAAGCTTCAATTTTAAATAGCTGAAAGGTAATAATGATTATTGCAGTATATACATATAATTGTATTGGGCAGAGTCAGATTGTGTCAAGTCTCTGTGTGCATTTCAGACTAAATCTACCTTACCTCAGTGCATGTGTAAGTGTACCAAATTCAAATTGTTTGGTATAACTAGGACATTAATTTTCGTGACAGATAGAGTACACCGTCACGTTAGTGTCACATCACAAAATCAATTATTGCACATAAATCAGAGTCACAGTACCAATACAGGACATTGTACATGCATTCACTAATTAATTAAATTACCACATCGAAGCAGACAGCTATAGAGTACAAAATCCACACTCATTCCACAAATTAAATAAGGTTGGCTGCATTCATAATTCTAGCTACACAATAAAATTGTACACTCAAGTTTACACACAACATATTATTTTACGTACAATGTACTGACACACATTGATTCTCTCAGGCTCACTATTTGGAATCAGCCATATTGGTAGATAAGGATCTAGTTCTCGCCTTCTAAGCTTATATCGAAAAGCAATCACAAAAAATGCAATGGCTGACAATAGAGACACTATCACCAGCACAACGTATGCACATATAGCATTGTCAGAGCTTGAGCAGTGGACAGTGTCATTTCTAGGTACCTGTATATCACCAACTTGCTTCAGCAAGCACCGATCAGGCAGCTGAAGGTGGCCTTGGGGTGTTGTTGAACCATGGTAGAACAAGTTGGCATTGGCAAAGAATGAGCAGAAACTAGAACTGGGTAGTCTACCCAAGATGAAGATAAACAGTCCTGTTAGTCCCAGAGAAACTCCCTCCATTCCAAAGAACAGTCCTAACAAGATTCCTTTCATACCAGAAGGAGACTGTGCATAGATGAATTCAACAGCTGTATGTGTGTGTGTATGTGTGTGTGTGTGTGTGTGTGTGTGTGTACATGTGTATGTATGTGGGTGTGGGTGGATGGGTGTGGGTGTGGGTGTGGGTGGATGGGTGTGGGTGTGGATGAGTGGGAAGGTGGGTGTGGTATACATGTGAGTGAGTGAGTATACAGATGAACGTGGTGATGTACACAACTTAATTTATATGTACCTGTGATATTGCAAAAGAGTTCTGCAAATGAAAACAGCCAGTATTGTGGCATCAACAACATGACAGTTACAGGAGAGGCAAGCTTCAATGTCATACTGCTTAAAGTGTGAAATGAAAATGCATTCACAGTGATTATGTCCTCGGCTTCACTGTTGTGTTCCCTCCTAATGACCTCCACTATGAGTGCCACACAAATGGTGGCCAGAATAAAGAGATTCCCAATTGCAATCCTACCCAACATTGATAGCCATTTCCAGCCACTTAAGCAGGTGTAAATGAAACGGTCAAACAATGGGATCAACAGAACCAAAAGTAGAAGATTAGATAGTGCCAGTCCAATTGGAGGAGGAATGGATATTCTTTGGCAGTGAACTGTTATGTTTGAGCCATGAGGTAGTGTTAATTTCTTTATCACCTCATCAGAGCAGTTGACATGAGTCAATGGATTCATTCGCAGACCTTGTAGAATGGAAGTAGTCCGAAGCTATTAGCATGTGTGTGTACAAGAGAGAGAACAGGGTGTACACTTCCTGTATATGTCATGTAATTGTAAGTTGTAGTAATGATTAAACAATCTCATGTGACAGGTAATGTACAATATTAAGTTAACAACTCATTGTTCTACATTGTTGAGCAATACCTATATAAGGAATGTTGTGTACCACTCACCTGAGAGAACACTGCAAAGTATCCCACAAAGGTAAACAAAATAAACAATATCCTAAAGAAAGTCTTCACATCTTCCACCTCCTCAACAGAGAACTTGCCTCCATTGTGCACCATGGTTCTATCCAGCCGTGAGGGATATGGTTGTCCCACTAAGAAGGCACTTCGAGCCAATGGTCTTTTAGAGGATTTCAGTGCTAATTTAACCACCTTGTACACAAGGCTGAGTGGATTGCCTATCTTGGGTAGGATGTGGAACTTGTGATGAAAGATTACAAAGATGACAATACAGATACTTATAGCAGCATTCATGACGAGAAAAACATAACTCAGTGGGGCAAAAATATAAATGAAAGGTAGGACAATACTTCCCAATAGATTCCCAGCCGTGATGCACCAATAGTACCAGTGAAAGTATGAGCTCAGTTCCCCACTCGATGCATCTGGTAGTTGATCCACTCCAAAGGGTATGAGGTTGACTCTTATTCCAGTGAACCCTATACCCATGATTCCATACCCTACTCCCAGTACGATGATGCGATTAACAGGCCAATTGTAGCTCAAATCGTTTACTGCCTCAATATTTAAAATAGGATCCAGTTTTACAAAACTTGCAGCCACAATAGCAGATCCAATCCACACGATGTGCAAACACACAAGAATTACCTTATAACGTCCAAAGAACGTATCGGCTATGTACCCCATTACTGGGTATGCTGTGTAGACCATGAAACGAACAAAGAGATAACAAGCAACTGTATCAGGTGGCGACAACTTCTCGTAAGAGTACAATGAGAAGAAGAGCACCAGGAAGGTTCCTTTCTCTGACATACCAAGAAGAAAGAACATGATGTAGACAAGAATCAGTTTCAGGTCGTGAGGACACTTTCGAAACTTTGACGAGGCAACGAAACTCTTTGGCTTTATCTTGATGCAATCGCACAAGTTTTGCTCCACTGTATGGTCATTGACTGACTGCACACATGATGCTTCTCTAGAACCCAAGTCTTGAATATCTGAGTTGATAGCAGAGGAGGAAGAGTGATGAACAATACTAGATTCCCTCTGGCCATATCTTGCTGCACCGACAGGCTGAGTCTTTACTAGTGGAAATGAGTCGGACTCATTGTCAACAGTAGAAGCCATTCCCAGCTGCTGATCTCTTGCTGAGCTGATGATATCTCAAGTCAATTGCTGAATCGTGCAGTTCTAGCCCCACCCAATAAAATAGATTTTCACGTGAGATTGTTATTTTAGAAAACAATGCATGCGCATGCACGTGCAAATTTATAACACAGCTACAGAGCGTCAGATCGTGAACGTACAGAGTTGAGACAGAGCACAGAGGTGAGTCACTCTATATACTAGATACAATTGACGTCAATTTACAAGCAAACACTTGCAAATAAGGAGCGTACACTATCGAAATAGCATGAATAGCCTAATTGGGATAATTTTGTATTCATTTGAATGTTGAATATCATGCATGTATAATTTTTGTCAGCGTGACACCATGGTATGTGTCCTATGTACAGATAAATGCCGGTGTCCAGTTAATACCTTAGTAACCTAACATATTTCATGCTTGTCTTCTTTATGTCAACAGGTGCTTGAACTGTATGACCCCTAACCCACTCACATGATGGCACAGAGATCACCCAGCAGCGGTACTGTGACCCCACTATCATCATCCTATGATGGTACAAATAGAACTACAGTTTATAGTGAGATATTTACAAGAGACAGTCAGTTGGAAAACCCCACCGCAGGTGAACGATCTCCTCTACTCTTCCATAGGAGTCAGCAGAGGTCACCTTCAGTTCAAAGTGCCAAAGTCAAAGTTGATCGCGAGTATAACAGTTTAATCAGCAGTGGACAGTTGGAACAGTATGCTGTTCATAAACGAAAGATTGGATGCAAGCAACTTTTCTACGATCGTCTTCCAAAGGGAAAGGCCGTCTATTTAGTGTATTTTATTTACTTTCTTGAGAGTTTTGCATTCTACGGTGCTCTGAATGGCGTCAAGCAACTCATGATTGGAAACGTTTCCGTCGTTACGTGGTCCTACTTTGTTTTCACATTGATAAGTTATTCAACGAGCAGACTGTTCTATCCCGTTGCCGGCATCCTAGCGGACACCTATCTCGGTCGCTACAATGTCATCTACATTGGTCTGTGGTTGTTTTGGAGTGCTTTTGCTGTCATTGCTCTCTCTCTCTCCCTCGATGGTCTCTCAGACGTTGGTGATGTGGTGACAGAGATCATCCTACCCGTGGTCGGTGCTCTCCTCCTCAGTGTGGGTGCAGGCAGCGTGGAGGCCACTGCCATTCCTTTTGGTGTGGATCAGCTTCAACAGGGGGCCTCTTCCGATGAGCTCAGCTCTTACTTTTACTGGTACTCGTTCACCAGAAATGCCGGAATCTCTCTAAACATATTCATCTTTCTTGCTCTGTTTGATACTCGTCTACACATGCTCCCGGCTGAATTGAGAAAGAGTGACCTCGCCAAGAGTTTCAACTACAACGTCCTACTAACCATTCAACCACTGAGTGCTGCACTAGCCATCACAGTTGCACTCATCACTCACTACTGTGTGCGGGAGTGGTACTATCGCGACAGACCGAGAGAGAACCCTGTCAAGCTCCTCATCAATGTGCTCTATTTCGCAGCCACTGCTCGGCGCCAACAGCCCAAGTATCGGAGGACATTTCGCTACGGAGAGGAGAAGAAACGAAGAATTGAACTGGCAAAGATCGATTTCGATGGAATATTTACTGGAGAAGAGGTGGAGAATGTGAAGACGTTTTGTAGTATTTTGTTGGTGATATTTTCACTAGCAGGATACTTTGTGTCGTATGGATCAGTAAGTGTGTGTGTTTGTTTGTATATTAGTGAAATATAATAGTGTTTATACATTGGACAGTGGATGCACACCTTTGTTAAACTGGCAATTGCTCGTTGTGACCACAAATGTATTGATGCATTGGGGAATTTGATCATCTCCTGCACCAGCACACTGCTTTAGCATAACTATTCATAGTCCATTGATAGTCAAACCTCATTGGGTGTGTGTATGAGTGCCTAAGTAACCAAAACGTGTATGTAGTAAATTAATGGTGTCAGGGATGTGGTCTGCCCACACACACACACACACACACACACACACACACACACACACACACACACACACACACACACACACACAGACGGTTGGAATGCTCTCCTATCAACTCAACACCACTGCAACAACCATCCTCGGATGCCAGCACCCATTCTTACCCTCGGACTTATTTGTACTCATTAACACAGGGACATCCCTGCTCTCACTCCCTCTGTTGAACCATCTCATTCTACCCTTTGCCCCGGGCTCTAGCATGAAGCTAAGATTAGGAGTTGGTGTCTTCATGAACATTCTCTCAACGTCAGCTGCAGCATTCCTCCAGTGGACCTTCAATCACCTCGACATCACCCCCCTACACCAGCTACTGTGGCTGCTCTTGCCAACTGTACTGCTTTCTTTGGGAGAAGTGCTTGTCTTTGTCTCAGGTAAAGATTATCTGTCTTTCTGTGATGAGTGTATACTTTTACAATGTCTTACCACATTATTTGCTGTACTTATAATAATTTATATGCATTTCATGTGTGCATACAATGTCCTTATTACCAACGTTTAAGTTATACATCATTGCATCGTATCTGTGTGTACTATTCGTAGGTCTCGAGTTCATCTATGCCCAATCACCTGAAAGTATGAAAGGACTGATCACTGGACTCTTTTACTTTGCCTTTGGTCTGTTCAATAGTTGGGGGATCGTTTTCATGTTCGAGTACCCGATAGCCAACACAGCTGGGATGGACACAATACTGTGGTTCTATATGATGTTCTTGGCTGTTAGTGTCATAGGGCTGATGTTGTACATGGTAGTGGTGTGTTTCTATAGGAACAGAGAGAGACCTACCACAGATGACTCTGAGAATGAGCCAGCTAGAAGAGAGATAGTGCAGAGTGTCTTCTCCAATAGTAGATATTAATGTTTTCATAATTATTCATGAATTCATGAGAGCATGATGACGTATTTGCAGGAGGGGGATTCAGGCTGGGCGGTGCCTGAGGTCAAGCTTTGTTTTCCTTTCTGAGGTATTAACAGTCAGTCCAAAACGTTCGAAGCTTTCTGTGTATAATTTGTCACTCAGATGCAACTGCTGGTAGGTTTCAATTGTGTTAATAAGAGTTGTGTGTGGAGAGGGAGGGGGGTATCTTTAGTCTATGATTCAGTCAGTGAAGATTTTGACTCACAATTTACTACCAACACTTTAAAAATTATTGTACAGTGATGAATACACAAAGGCAAAGGACTTCAACTGATTCCATTGGAAGATCTAGAGTAGTGAGTCGAAAGACAGACAGCCTCTTACGGAATCTGGAGAGTGATGGCAGCGATTCTCACATCACTGGTGAAAGAACAGCACTGCTAGCCCATCATCCAATAAGACCAGTCTCTTTCAGAGGTGAAGGCAGCCAACACAATCTTCTGACTAACTCGACTTTCGTGGAATCTGAAGAGATTCCTCCTACCTTGTGGAATGATGAAGAAAGAGCGGCCTCATCAAGACAAGACTCCATCAACAGTTTGATACTGAGAGACTCAGAGGAGTACTATGACAATCTTCCCAGGCGTAGAATCACATGTGAACAGATACTTTATAGTCGAAGACCCACAGGAAAGGCTGTACCACTCGTTCTATTTATATACTTTCTCGAGTCTTTTGCATTCTTTACAATCCTGAATGCTGTTCGTTGGTTTATTTTAAATGTGGGCCACAATGAAACATGGAGCAATTTTATGTATGTATTTTTTTACTCAAGTGCTGGTCGTGTGTTGTATCCTATCGCTGGTTTTATTGCTGATGCTTTCCTCGGTCGTTATAAAGTCATTCACATTGGACTTTGGCTCTTCTGGGCATTATTCGTCATACTGTCGATATCACTGGCGGTGGATATTACATCCAATGGAATAAAAATTACCATTTTCATACTTACGGCTGTCTTGTTCAGTGCAGCAACAGGAAGCATCGAAGCAAACATCATACCGTTTGGAGCAGATCAAATATCACAAGGTGCAACCTCAAGTGAATTCAGCTCTTACTTCTATTGGCACTATTTTGCACGTAATGCTGGGTCACTAGCAAACACCATTGTATCCCTGCTAGTATTCGACATTGGGAGGCACCATGATACACTAAGTCTTATTCTTCCAATGATCGGTATTCTGTGTGTCTCTCTTGCTCTTATTCTTCATTACTGCTTCAAACACTTATACTACCATGAGATTCGTGAGAATCCGCTGAAATTGGTCATAAATGTCATTCATTTTGCTGCCACAGTCAAACGACAGCCCCCTAGGTTCAGGAGAGCTTTTAGAATTGGTGAGAGCAAGAAACCACGAATTGAACTTGCCAAGATTGACTATGACGGTATTTTTACCAGTGAAGAAGTAGAGAATGTCAAAACATTCTGCCGTATTTTGCTCATCATTTACTCTCTTGGGGGATGTTTCATTGCATATGGAGCTGTAAGTTGTACAATTGCTACACGGGTGATTTAAAGTTGGGATGAATTCTGTGCCAATTAATACATTTCATATGAGGAAGGTGATTTCACTCTTTGAAATTGCAAACTTCTACTTGATTAAATTTTATGGTACTCCTAGTTCACCCATATTCTGCTCATACTCATGTGGGTTCCCTTAAACAAAATTTAGTTTAGTTAATTATTGTTGTATATATTGTAGCTGTTATAAAATAATGGTTAGAGTCATTAATTTTTATTCTTTCCCTTTTATGCAGACATATACTATGTTCACATACCAACTGACTGGTCTTGCATCCAACATTACCGACTTATCTCAATATGGTTTTTTATCCCGAAACTTATTCCAGCTGATCAACGCCACATCAATCCTGATTGCCCTACCGATATTGAACCACATTATTCTCGTCTGTTTGCCCAATACAAACATACGAGTGAGACTTGGACTGGGAGTCTTCTTTGTCTGTCTGTCAGCTGTACTGGGAGGATTTCTTCAGTGGAGTTTCAATTTTCGCCACATTGAGAATGTAAATTATACAGAGCAGCTGTTATGGCTTGTACTACCGTCAATAGTGGACTCAATAGGAGAAATGCTTGTATTTGTTACAGGTAAGGATTTTCATGCATGATTGTACATCGCTATGTAAATTGCTCATATGTATACGTATTGATTAATTCTGTTATTTTCCTTCACATCTTTCCAGCTCTTGAGTTTATTTATGCCCAGTCTCCAAACAACATGAAAGGAATGCTATCTGGCTTACTCTACCTTGCATTAGGAATCTTTGGAGGAGTTGGAAACGTGTTTTTTATGAGTATCCAGTCACAGAACACTCCATCACTAGTGCATTAGCTTGGTTTCATTTCATCTTTGCTCTAGTTGGAAGTGTTGGAATTGTTATGTATGCATTAGTTGCCTGTCTCTACAGGAACAGAGAGAGACCAGTGAATGATGAATCTGAAGGAGAAGCGGCAAGAAGAATAGTTGCCCAGAGAGTGTATTCTTCATGATACCAGTGGTTTAATACATGAATAAAATAATAATAATAATTTATTTTTATTGTCCTGACAATCTGACAGTAGCATGTATATAAATAGATAAGTACAAAAAACACATTAGAAATGTAATGCAAACATGCCATTCCTATGTACCCAGTACTACCGTACCATACTGGGAATATATACACGTGCATATCCCAACTACTCAAGTCCGGAGTCTGGCACGTGCATAGCCACCGATACTAAGCTAAAAGTAACCCTCTGGTGCATTTGTGACTGTCTGTCAGTAAGAAGACGTCTTGGAGTCAGGACTGAGCTGCATTATACGTGGTATGAATATATACCAAGCTAAATTTTTATCATTATGCACACTGAGAACTGTGTCAGTGCCAGTGAGGGTGTCCCCTCCCTTAGCTTTATTTTGCCTGATGGGTGGTATAATGATATAATTATAGTGGGGTAATTGCATCCAGCATTGCCCTATAGGAATGGCCAGGCCACATGTCCCGTGTACTGGCTCATGTGCCAAAATTGAGACATCTCTTGCTTCATCGCTTTAAGTTTTGAAGCACAGTGTCTGCCCATTGAAATTTTTCACTAATTGTTTATATTATAGTGTTTGTTTCTATACCATGATCATCAGATTTATGAATGTCATGCAATTATTATCATCCACTATCTTTAGACTGAAATATGAGCCACAGTGCTAGTGTGACAAATCTGAAGCCTTCCATAAACTCACATGAAAACTCGGACTCAGACTTTGAGAGCAGTAGACTTAATCAGTATTATATGAGTCAAGCTTCAGCTGCCAGTAGTGATATCCAGAGGTTCCGACTAAAGTACTTATGTAAGAATTCATGGTCTACATTCCTTCAGTACAGTTGGAAAAGGATACCTTCAGGCAGAGCAACGTATCTTATTTTGTTTATGTGCTTTCTCGAGAGGCTTTCATATTACTATGCTGTTGGAGATGTGATGGACCCATTCTTGAAAATCTATCCCAACCTTACTACAGTTGAAAGAGAGCTCATTAAGGACCTTTTGTTGAACACTGTTGGGAATCTCATGTTCCCTTTTGTTGGATGGGTTGCTGATGTCTGGGTAGGACGCTATCGAATGGCTCATGTAGGGTTGTGGTTCACCTGGGTTGGTTATGCTTCAGTAGCATTATCATTTGCATTATTCTCACTGGAGACAAATGAGATCAATAATCCTTATTGGAGTCACTACATTCTTATTGGAAGCTTTCTTGTGATCAATTTTGGGTCTGCTGCGTTTCAGGCAAATGCCATTCCTTTTGGTGCTGATCAACTTATGCACAGATCCTCAGATTCTGAAGAACTTAGTTCATATTTCTACTGTTACTATTGGGTCAGAAACTTTGCCTATTTCCTCAAGCTACTGTTCACTTGTTCAAATTCTGCTAATTATTGGTATGGAATTGTCTTTGGTTACATCTCTGCTCTCGGTATCACAGTTGCACTCGTTCTGAATGCTATCTACAGTACAGATTTTTCCACAAATATGAAGAAGCGAAATCCAGTAAGAATCATGTTAAAGGTGCTCTGCAGTGCTTTGACTACTAAGAGGCCACAGTATAGAAGTGCCTTTAGTTATGGCGGAGCGAAGATGCCATCACGAATTGATCTAGTGAAAAGGACCCATGGAGGAAAGTTTGCCTCTGAAGATGTTGAGGATACAAAAATGTTTGGACGACTGGTCTTGCTTTTAATGTCACTGGCTGGTGGAACGCTTGTTTGGAATTCAGTAAGCTGTATTCTACCCTTAATGTATTGCTTATTGCAATAAATTATTGTTAATTTTGGTGCCATTAAGTACATAAAATAATTATTTTACATGTAGATAATGTTTTTCAGAAGATTTGAAGAGAAAAGCTTGTCACATCATCATACCCATGGCTACTTAAAAATGACAAACAAGACGATCTTTAAAGTTCTTAATGGATGTACCAAGTTTTCAACAATTGAGCTCAGTATTAGTTTGGTGCTTTTGATAGCAATACCATTATTCAATTCGTGTGTGTTCCCCTTTCTCCGTGATTACACTCCCAACATGCTCAAGCGAATCGGACTAGGTTATATCCTTGCCATTTTGTCTGTCACCTCGATCCTTGGAATCTCAATAGCAGGACAGGTTGAGTTGAAACAAATTTTCAGTGATAACATGGTGCTGAATGGTACCGGATGTGTGTTAAGCAACAGTTTTAGCCCTGCCGAACCACTAGAGTTCCCAATCAGTTTCTACTATCTAATGATCCCTTATACTCTGATGATATTGGCCGAAGTCTTTCTTCACATATCAAGTTAGTAAAGTAGCGTGATTGTGCCTGTGTATTCTGTCTTTCCTTATTTAAATGTCTCACATACTCTACATACCCACATTTGAACATTTGATTGTATACTTACAATGACACACATTCACATGTATATGCACACGTGTACACACACACACACACACACACACATATGCACGACTATCTGTAGGTTTGGAGTTTTTTTATGCTCAGTCTCCTCATACTATGAGAGGAATGATGATTGGAATATACTTCTTTCAATGGGGACTGATCTCCTCTCTATCGAATCTCATTTTTCTTGGCTTTTCGTCTATTTCACAATCAAACACTTGCCAAACATGGTTCCATGTGTTTTTACTACTAGTAGCAATACTCTATTTTATCATCTATGTCTTTGTGGCACGATGGTATCGAAAACGAAGGAGACTAACAAAACATGAAGAGGAAGTATTTTACAGAGCATAACTAGCATGTATTTTCAACATAAAAAGTAGATGCTCGACAGTATACTCTTGCTATTGTAGTAATGGTATTGTTTTACATAATATTGTACAACTCTATTGTTGAGTGTTTTACATGATTAAAATTTGCTCTGTGCTAGTCACGTGATCATGTTTATGACTTACAAACCAGAGACAGTGTTATAAAGCTGGATAACTTCTCCATAGGCTCAGGTAAGAATTAATTTTTCCATGCCATTAATTTTATCTTACACTCAGCTGCAGTGGCATGCACCAGGATAAATTCTTGCAATGCATGCATGCTGTATTGTAAAGTTGTCCCTCTATATTAAAGCTACATACATGTAACAGGTTTTAGTTTTAGTAATAAACAGAATCCAGATAAGATCCGGAAATTTTTTTTTCCGGATTCTGAATTTTCGAACACTTTTCAAGGCTTAGATCTAAGCCTCTTTGATTAGACCTAATCACTCGAGCTTAGGCCTAAGCTTAGACCTAATCTTGAAGCTTAGGCCTAAGCTTAGACCTAATCTTGAAGCTTAGGCCTAAGCTTAGAACTAATCATGAAGCTTAGGCCTAAGCTTAGACCTAATCATTGAAGCTTAGGCCTAAGCTTAGACCTGCTTAGGCCTAATCATGAAGCTTAGATATAAGCTTAGGCCTAATCAAGCGGCTTAGATCTAAGCTTTTTAAACTCTTTGAAATTTCAGAATCTGGAAAAAAAATTTTCCAGATCTTATCTGGATCCTGTTAATACAATCTTCATAAATATTCCCAGAAAGATGAGCTACAAAATATCAGATTTGAAACCTTCCATTAACTCGAGCGAAGACTCTATTGATGAATATACACCTCTCAATGGAAATCTTCGACTGAGTAAAGAATGTTATTTCAGTCAAGTATCAGGTGATAGCAATGATATTCAAAGATTCCGAATAAAATACTTGTGTAAGAATTCATGGTCTACATTCCTTCAGTTCAGTTGGAAACGGCTACCTTCTGGCAAAGCAGTGTATCTCATTCTGTTTATGTGCTTTCTTGAGAGGCTTTCATATTACTATGCTGTTGGCGATGTGATGGACCCATTCTTGAAAACCTATCCCGACCTTACTACTGTTGAGAGAGAGCTCCTTAAGGACCTTTTGTTGAACACTGTTGGGAATCTCATGTTCCCTTTTGTTGGGTGGGTTGCTGATGTTTGGGTAGGACGCTATCGAATGGCTCATGTAGGGTTGTGGTTCACCTGGCTTGGTTATGCTTCAGTAGCATTTGCATTCTCACTGGAGACAAATGAGATCAATAATAGCTACAGCATACAGAGTCGGTATGTTCTTATTTTAAGCTTTCTTGTGATCAATTTTGGGTCTGCTGCTTTTCAGGCAAATGCCATTCCTTTTGGTGCTGATCAACTTATGCACAGATCCTCAGATTCTGAAGAACTTAGTTCATATTTCTACTGCTACTATTGGGTCAGAAACCTTGCCTATTTCCTCAATTTATTGTTTACTTGTTCAGATCGTGCTAATCATTGGGATGGAATTATCTTTGGTTACATCTCTGCTCTCAGTATCACAGTTGCACTCATTCTGAATGCTATCTGTAGTACTGATTTCTCGACAGATATGGAGAAACGAAATCCTGTAATGATCATGTTAAAGGTGCTCTGCAGTGCTTTGAATACTAAGAGGCCACAGTATAGAAGTGCCTTTAGTTATGGCGGAGCGAAAATGCCATCACGAATAGATCTAGTGAAAAGAACACATGGAGGAAAGTTTGCCTCTGAAGATGTTGAGGATACAAAAATGTTTGGACGACTGGTCTTGCTTTTAATGTCATTGGCTGGTGGAACGCTCGTTTGGAATTCAGTAAGTTGTATTCTACCCTAGTTATATTATTGCCTTTGCATACAAGTAATTTATGATTGTTTAATTTGTAATTATAAGCAGCTGTCCATTATTTTTACAGATAATGCTTTCCAGAAGATTTGAAGTGAAGAGCTTGTCATCACATAACATTACCTACTTACAAATCACAGACATCACATTCTTTCATGTTCTAAAAGGATGTACTAAGTTTTCAACAATCGAGTTTGGTTTTTGTTTAGTGCTTTTGATAGCAATACCATTGTTCAATTCATGTGTGTTTCCCTTTCTCCGTGATTACACTCCCAACATGCTCAAGCGAATTGGACTTGGTTATATCCTTGCCATTTTGTCTGTCACCTCAATACTTGGAATCTCAATAGCAGGACAGGTTGGGTTGAAGCAAAGCTTGATGCTGAATGGTACATATACAGGATGTGTGCTAAGTGACAGCATTACTACTGACACTGTGAAACCATTTCCTATCAGTTTCTACTATCTAATGATCCCTTATGCTCTGATGATATTGGCTGAAGTCTTTCTTCACATATCAAGTTAGTATAAACAATAATACTGCACGTATTGATAACATGACTGCATGTGTCTATATGTTCTTTTTTATGTACCTTTAGATTTCTAAACACATGCACATACACACACGTGCATGTAACTATCTGTAGGTTTGGAGTTTTTCTATGCTCAGTCTCCTCATACTATGAGAGGAATGATGATTGGAATATACTTCTTTCAATGGGGACTGATCTCCTCTCTATCGAATCTCATTTTTCTTGGCTTTTCATCTATTTCACAATCAAAGAGTCAACTTCATGTAACTTGCCAAACATGGTTCCATGTGTTTTTACTACTAGTAGCAATACTCTATTTTATCATCTATGTCGTTGTGGCACGATGGTATCGAAAACGAAGGAGACTAACAAAACACGAAGAGGAAGTTTTTTACAGATCATAACTTATCTTCTATGAAAAATGTATTGTTTTCATGTGCAAATAATTATGATGATGTATAGATATAGTACAATATAAAACCCATGTTTGGATTTTTGTATGTAGTGAAAGAACAATGTATAAGTATGGTGTTATCATTCATAGTGTCCTCTTACCTTACAAATTTAGAGTGAGCATGTGAACAGCTACTGTATCTAAACATCACATGATCTCTGTATAAATGTCTAGGTGTGCATGGCAGTATACAGCTATAAAGCTGAAGGGTGTGGTGATATTGATCGACATCAAAGACAAAGAGATTATTAATTAATCTACTTTGTGTGGCACTGTAGAAAAACTAGGTGGAACTATACGTATACTCAAAGCAAGTTTATAAAACTTAAGGTATGAAAACAGTAAAAGCTTATGATTACTGCATGATGATCATGACAAAAATAACTACATATAAAACTTACTCTTTTTGTAGCACAAATTGCTAGATGTCAAAGTAAGACTTGATGGGGATGGTGAAGTAGACTAATGGCAGAATCCGAATTGGACTATCCTTTGATAAACATCAATGCATCTGTCATTGACACCAGTGATTATGATGACAGCAATGAGCTTGAGCATGCAAATATGTTCAGTTCTTCATATGAAGAGTATACAGAAGCTCAAATAGCACGTGAGGTTAGAAAATACAAACTTAAAAACTGTTGCAAGAATTCTTGCTTGCTGTTTCCAAAAAATTTTTGGAGACGTGTACCAAAAGGAAGAGCAGTATATCTGGTTCTTTTTCTGTGTTACCTTGAAAGGCTTGCATTTTTTGCTGGTGTTGGAAACATCATTGTCCCCTTTCTTGATCTGTATGATTTCCCTAATGCTGTGGATTCACTTATACAGAGTCTTTCCCTGTACATGGTCGCTCATGTATTGTTTCCAATTGCTGGTTGGCTTGCTGATGTCTGGATTGGACGCTATCGTATGGTTCACATTGGTTTGTGGCTCATGTGGATTGGATACGCTTTAGTCACATTGGTTTTCTCAATTGAGGTTGGCATTCAGAAGAACTTTGAGTCCCCAAGTGAAATAAGATACCTCCTTCCTTTGTGCTTCATCGTCATCAATCTTGGATCTGCTGCTTTTCAGGCAAATGCCATTCCATTTGGAGCCGATCAAATTGCCCATAAATCATCCGATGAATTAAGTTCGTACTTTTACTTCTACTACTGGTTTCGAAACTTGGGTGCTGTATTTCTCTTCATATCCTTTACTTGTAACAACTTTGGATCGACACTACATGGCATCGTTTTTGGATTCATTTCAACCCTCAGTATCACTGTTGCTCTGGCTTCAAATGCAATTTTCAAAGACTGGTTTCTGATTGACAATAGGAAAAAGAATCCGATCAAAGTTGTAGGAAAAGTGTATTATTCAGCAATTGTTGTCAAACGTCCTCAACATAGAAGTGCCTTCAGCTATTCTGGAAGCGAGCCTCCATCTCAGATAGACCTTGTGAAAGAAACTCATGGAGGAAAGTTTAGCAGTGAGGAAGTGGAAGATTCCAAGACATTTGGCCGTCTGTTGGCAGTACTTCTCTCCCTCTCTGGAGCTCTGATGGTGTGGAATGGGGTATGTTGATTATCTGCATGCACAATGAATAGGATGTCACCGTTGACCCGGCCCCATGCAATCTAACATTTTGTTCTCTCTATAGATAGTGTACATCATCTCAGTTCAGGAACGAAGTATGGAGGATGGTGCACTGTTTACATTTAGTACAGGACTGCTGGGAGACTGCACAATATCAGACTCTTTTGTTTGGATTGTAAATGTTGGCTTAATCTTGATTGCTCTTCCACTCATAAACAATGTTCTCGTTCCACTTCTGCGTGAATACACTCCCAACATGCTAAAGAGAATGGGCATTGGATACATTCTAGCAATTCTCTCACCATTTGGACTTCTAATAATCACATCAATTGGTCAGGGGATCCTCGCCAGCAGAGGCCAGTTGGATAATGCAACTCAGACGTGTTTGTTTACTGAAAGAGACATTGACAATCCTTCTCCAGAGTTTATTCTTCTCCCAGTAGCATCATACACAGTGATCATTCCTCATCTTTTGATTTCCCTATCAGAAGCCTTTCTGAATACAGCAAGTGAGCAAAGATGATCCTCATGCTTGCATGCCATTTTATATAATTATGCCATTATGTTAATTGACCAAATTAATTTATTTGCAGGTTTGGAGTTCTTCTATGCCCAGTCTCCTCACTCCATGAGGGGGTTGATGGTTGGTCTCTTCTTCTTCATGTGGGGCTGGTCTGATTCCATTGCCAATGGTATTCTTGGAGGATTCTCACTGAGAAAGGCTGGCCCTCCTCTTACCTGTGGCTTTTGGTACTACTTCCTGTTCTTTCTGATTGCAGTGGCTGGGTTTGCATTCTACATCACAGTGGCACGATGGTACAAGAACAGAAAGAGACCAGTAGACACTGAGGATGAAGTGTTTTATAGGCAGTGAGCAGGTAGTTAGCTAATATTGACAGCACAAATTAGTTAATGAAAAATCTTCTGTTCTCTATTGTGTTACTTACTAAAGTATTATAGTTTTATGATCATGAATAATATTATTGATTTCACTTTGGAAATTCATTGTCAAAACATCACATGACTATAGTCTGTCAATTAAACTCTTGTTGTTGGACTGATCTGCAGAGGCATTCCTTCCCAGGTGACAACACTGACAAATTGCATGAGGAGGTATCAATTAAGTTAATATCCTCTTTGTATGTAGGTTTACTATGGCAGCAACCCCAATATACCCACGGGATGATGTCTCTTTTGTCTCCAGCTATGAACTCAGAGAGATTGAAAGTTTAGAACTAAATGCTACTCATGAGGACTACAGTGAATCACAAATAGCACGAGATGTCAGAAACGAACGACGAAGAAACTACTGTAAGAATTCTTGTTTACTGTTTCCTAAAAATGTGCTTAGACGAGTACCTAAAGGAAAAGCAGTGTATCTGGTGCTCTTTCTGTGCTTTCTTGAAAGGCTCGCCTTCTTTACTGCTGTTGGGAATATTATTGTCCCCTTTCTGGACTTGTATAAGCTCCCTGACGCCATAGATTCACTCATACAGAGTCTCTCATTGTATATGGTGGCTAATGTTATGTTTCCAATTGCTGGTTGGCTTGCTGATGTCTGGATTGGACGTTATCGTATGGTTCACATTGGTTTGTGGCTCATGTGGATTGGTTATGCTTTAGTCACATTGGTTTTCTCAATTGAGGTTGGCATTCAGAAGAACTTTGAGTCCCCAAGTGAAATAAGATACCTCCTTCCTTTGTGCTTCATCATCATCAATCTAGGATCTGCTGCTTTTCAAGCGAATGCCATTCCATTTGGAGC
Source organism: Tethya wilhelma (assembly GCA_964030475.1). Taxonomy (NCBI): domain Eukaryota; kingdom Metazoa; phylum Porifera; class Demospongiae; order Tethyida; family Tethyidae; genus Tethya; species Tethya wilhelma. The sequence goes on from CAXIPT010000001.1 coordinate 8,658,506, forward strand.
CGATCAAATTGCCCATAAATCATCAGATGAATTGAGTTCGTACTTTTACTTCTACTACTGGTTTCGAAACTTAGGTGCTGTATTTCTCTTTATATCTTTTACATGTAACAACTTTGGATCGACACTACATGGCATTGTTTTTGGATTCATTTCAACTCTCAGTATCACAGTTGCTCTGGGTTCAAATGCAATTTTCAAAGACTGGCTGGATATCAATAAAGAAAAAACAAATCCTATAAAAACTGTTGGAAGAATTTACTATTCAGCAATTGTTGTCAAACGTCCTCAACATAGAAGTGCCTTCAGCTATTCTGGAAGCGAGCCTCCATCTAAGATAGACCTTGTGAAAGACACTCACGGAGGAAAGTTTCGTAGTGAAGAAGTGGAAAATGCCAAAACATTTGGCCGTCTTTTGACTGTACTTTTTTCTCTCTCTGGAGCATTGATGGTGTGGAATGGAGTGAGTTGATCAGTGAGTGAGTGAGTGCATGCCAGTGCATTAGTGATCATAACTTAATCCACGCAGATGAGTGGTTTGATAACACATCTAATGTGTTCCTGTAGATTGTCTATATCATCTCTGTACAAGTGCGGAGCATGAAAGATGGAACACTGTTCACTTTTGGTACTAATCTATTTGGAGAGTGTGAATTGACAGATTCATTTGTATGGATACTAAACATCCTTGGAGTCCTACTTGTAGTACCACTTCTAAACAATGCCCTTTTCCCATTTCTTCGTGAATACACTCCCAACATGCTGAAGAGAATCGGCATTGGATATTTCCTAGCCATTCTTGCTCCACTTGGACTTCTAATTATCACATCAATTGGACAGGGGGTCCTCCAGAGTAGAGGCCAGTTGGACAATGCGACTGAGACGTGCCTGTTCACTGAGAAGGATATCGACAACCCTTCACCTGAGTTCATTTTGCTTCCTGTCTCATCATGGACAACAATTATTCCTCATTTTGTGATTACAGTGTCAGAAGTATTTCTCAACATATCAAGTAAGTCATTCATTAATGACTACTAGAAGAATGCAAGGCATTGTGGGGCGAGCCTGAGCGAGCGCAGCTTTTTGCAGGAATTGTACAGCAGTTAGTGTATGGAGAATATTTGCAAATTATATAGTATAGATCTGGCTTTCAGTGTCAGGTGTGAGTACAAAACTGACCGTATTCAGAGTCAAATGACTGTGGTGTGAACGTCAGAAGTTAGCTTACACGAAGGATTGCTAATGAGATGTAAAGTCTAGGGTTATTTCAAACTTGGTATCTCTTACCCTCTGATACTGTATGTTGAGTAAGCCCTGGCATCACCGTTTTTCTCCTTGCAGTTTCTGCCTATCTTTCTGTTGGGCGCTGCAGCTTACACGAAGGATTGCTAATGAGATGTAAAGTCTAGGGTTATTTCAAACTTGGTATCTCTTACCCTCTGATACTGTATGTTGAGTAAGCCCTGGCATCACCGTTTTTCTCCTTGCAGTTTCTGCCTATCTTTCTGTTGGGCGCTGCTGTTAAATTGTTTCTGCCTTTCTCTCATAAGATATGCTTAGCAACTGCCTAAGTCTCACAACCTCTAGCTACTATGCTATTAGCAGAACCATTATTTTGTCAACTGCTCTGCTCTAGCTGCCTCTGATTTCTCGATCGACTGTCCCCAAAACACGTGTACACTCTAAACTTATGCGCATGCGTGAGTAATGCATGGTTGCATGGTACGGGTCGACCATTATGTTAGCTAGAATTAGCTTACGTGAGCGTACAAGACCCAACGATGACAGACAGACCGACAGACAGACAGACGCACCCCGCGTACTACTCGCTATCTGGGGCTCGCTCAGGCTCGCCCCAATTATTTATACCCATTCTTGATGCAAACATCATTGTATTGCAAATGCTGCAGGTCTTGAGTTCTTCTATGCCCAGTCTCCTCACTCCATGAGGGGGTTGATGGTTGGACTCTTCTTCTTCATGTGGGGCTGGTCTGATTCCATTGCCAATGGTATTCTTGGAGGATTCTCACTGAGAAAGGCTGGCCCCCCTCTCACCTGTGGCTTTTGGTACTACTTCCTGTTCTTTCTGATTGCAGTGGCTGGGTTTGCATTCTACATCACAGTGGCACGATGGTACAAGAACAGGAAGAGACCAGTAGACACTGAGGATGAAGTGTTTTATAGACAGAACTAGAGGTGACTGTACAATTAATGCTGTCATCAGGATATTTTATTTTTCTATGCGCTAATCTTAAAATTCGCATTATTTAAAAACTTTTGGGTATTTTGTTGTGACGACCATTACATGCAGAACTACATGTGAACTGATCAAGTAAAAATCAGTCATTGTACACACCCACTAATTTTGGATTTTATTGCATAAAAGTATTCTACTTTGTCTTGAAAATTTTCCTTCAAAAAATTGGAACCATATCCATTACCACTGAAGGGCTATGGACCTATGAAAAAACATGTCAATTAATTACAATATGTATGAATAATTAATGAGCTACATTTAAATTAATCATATTTTTATAGCTATTGATATGTAACTGCTAAACTAGATGAATAATTGGTCTACTGGTTGCAATATTACTATCCAGCTACATGATTTGCATTTTTCTAATTAAATTAATGTTGCCACATAACTAATTAAGGATTTTATAGGCGTTTATCATACCATATATGTGAGTAGATAATTCAATTAGTTGGTAACCATAGTAGCAATTTTTCATGCCTTAGCTTAGTTGGTATATAAGTTTTGAACTGATAGAAATATACTATTTGGTAGTACCATTCCCTAAACTTTGACCTCAATTAATGGAATTCATGGAAGTGTGTATAATGACTGATTTTTACTTGATCCGTTCACACATATTTATAGAAGACAAAATCAGAGATGTGTAGAGGAAATTCATTTTCAAGAAATAGTCGGAGCATACACTGATTACAACACACCAGAACATAATACAATTATTCTATAATTATTACAGAGAAGAAATAACCAAGTGACAAATCACATACACATCTACATGACACATCATCAAGATGTACTTTACGTACAATAAAAATCATATAAGCAAAAATTAACATTAAATTTTGGTAAAATTCACCCTACTGTACAATAACAATCAATAAGAGCTTTGACTCGAATTCACGACAAACAGTCTAGTTGCCTCATTGTTCAATGTCGGCACACTATCACTGGACTTGGACACCAACACTGTAGCAGGATCGTACTGAGCAGCAGTGCCCCCCTCCAGCGCCTGTCCACCCCCATCACTCTGTCCACTAGCGGCCATCAGCGATGCAACCACAGATGGCGGTGAGGTTGAGGCTGACGGTGTGCTCACAGAGGGAGTCTGGACCGTTGACACGTCTGATACATTCAGAAGTGAGCCAACATTGAACACTCCATTCGAAGGAAAGACAACCGTTGCTAAATTGAGAATGTTGTCCGATTGTTGTTGCTGTTGCGTTTTCTCTTCATTTTGGATGTTGGTGAGTTGTTGCGATTCGTCCAAACTTCGAATGATGGCTGCAGCTTCACTACTGATCTTTGCTGCCTCGTCTTCTTCCTGTGATTCTGACTTCACCTCTCCAGTTTGATCTGACGTCAAGAGAGGAGGGGGAGGGGTCGATAAAACCACACCGCTCTGGACAGCACTGTTGATGATCTGTGCCAGAGAGACGTCGGCCATTAAAGGCTTGATACCAGCACCAGTGGTAGGAGCATTTGCTACGGCTAATATATCTGAGAGTTGTACTTGGTTGGAGCTCGACTGAGTCCCGCTAGTAGCAGTCATGGTAGTGGTAGGGGTCCCTCCTATCAGCAGTGCCAACTGCATGCTGTCCACGATGCTGAGGGCGAGGGAGGTGGGAGGCTGGTCTACCATGGAGCTGGCAGCCAGCACACTGGCGGCACTCAGATCCATATCAGACTCGATTGAAGTGGCTGAATTAGGGGGCTCCTCCCCACTACTGGTGATCGTAGACCCAGTGCTGTCCAGACGTATCTTCTCGACGGTCTTGTCGATCTCTTGCTTCACTTCTTGACGGATACGCTTCAACTCCAACTCTGTGTATCGAACGGGAAGAGGGATGCTCGGCTTCTGCGATGGGTCTTTGTGGTAGAGCCTCTTGTGCCGTATGAGGTCCTTCTTGTGGACATACGATCGTAAACAGCCCGGGAAATCGCACGGGTACCTCAACTGGGTCTTGTCGTCTTCGTTTCCTGACCCATTGCCCGATGATTGCCCGGCTGATTCAGGGGCAACGTTGTGACACAGTCTTTGATGACGACGGAGATCCTTCATGTGGTAGTACGATCGACGACAAGTACTGACAGGGCAGATGAAAGGCTTTTCTCGTGTCTCCATGACAACAGTCTCGAGTTTCTTGGGAGAGAATCCGTGACGATTCTTCATATGACGAATGAGATCTTTACGACGGATGTATGCTTTGCTACAGTTCTCTGACTCGCACGGATACTTCAACACCATTCTGTCAGGATCAGGATCACCAGTGTAGCTGTTTCCATCACCACCGCCATTGTTACCAACCTGCTGCGTAGGAGCAAAAGAGTTCTCATTTCCTTGTTGAGAAAACTGCTCCTGTTGTTGTGTATCTTCTGACGGTTGCTGTTGTGAATGGTCTTGTTCGAAAACTGCCTCCTCTTCTAGTAGTGCTCTTATTGTCTCGGGACCCACCTCACACTGAATGCCAACGTTCCTCCTCAGAGATTCATCCACTGGGGATATCTCTGTGCTCATGTCTTCATCGTGGATGATGATTGTGGTGGCAGTCGGGCCTTCAAAGTCAGTGTCAGTGGTTTGAGTGGTAGACACCTGTCCCTGTAGAGGGTTGGTGCTAGCGTTGGGAGTGCTCTCTGGCTGTTGCGTAAACTGCATCATGTGATTTTCATGTGATTGTGCAGTCGTCATGTGATCTCCCAACTGGGTCATGTGACTAGTGTCTTGTGCAGTAGGCTGTAGCATGTGATCCTGCAACTGAGGCATGTATCCCGTTGAGGGCATCATCTGCTGTTGCTGTGGCTGTTGCATCTGCGATTGGTCCATCATCATGGAGTGACCTTCGTGACCCTGACCATACATAGAGTGATCCATCATGCCCACGTTTTGCTGATTCGGTGCCAAGAGTCCATTCTGCTGCATCACACCATAGTTGTTATTCATCACTTCATTCCCCATCATGCCCTGCTGGGAGTTGTCGTACACCATCTGCTGAGAGGGCATTTCCATGTAGGACGGTACGGTCGAATATACGTTGCTGGTTTGGGTATTAGGTTGGCCCATTTGCACCGGGTAATTCATCGTGGTGGGTTGCGAGACCATGCCGGACATGTTCATGGATCCATCGCCAGATCCGCTAGGATAGCTCGACTGCGACACCATGATATCTCCACTCATGTTCATACCGCTGTCGTTGCCTGTGGCGTAGTTCATGGGAGCAGACTGAGAGGCGGCCACCATTCCACTGGTCATGTCCATGGAGCCGTTGTTGTCCCCAGAGCCGATGGTGTAGTTCATGGTGGTGGGTTGAGACACCATCACCGTGTTCATGTTCATGGTCACATTCCCAGACCCGGTTCCATAGAGTGGATTGACTAGAGAGTCGGGCATGAACTGGTTGGGAAGGTTTTGCATCATGTTGGATGCAGTGCCATTCGAGCTGGCCTGTGGAATGGATAAATGAGAATCGGGAATCAAGTCCGGAGGTGGTATTGGGTGATTATGAATCGAAGACATGGTTGCGTGAGACATGGAGCCTTGGCTGGACATCTGAACGGTGTTGGTGCTCTGTTGCATCTGCTGTTGCAACGACTGTAGATCCGAGGCGTGTTGTACTTCTGTGCCAATGTTTGATTGCTGCATCAGTTGCTGGTTGTATGCTTGTTGTGTGACTGCTACCATTGACTGGGAGACATTCTGAGGTTGAGGCAGGCACGTGGAGGAATCTGCATACCCTATAGACATGGAATATAGGTACATAGTGAAGACTAGGAAACACTAGACAACCACATAATTATAACCTAATGCATTGTTTTACTTCTGAGACACCAAAGAGTTACTTACTAAGAGAACTAATTACTATTAATATCAGGATATGCCTGATGACTGCATCACGTTGAATACACTGTTTGCTAAATATGGACACTCTTCATGAGCTGTGACTTTGCAAATACCACACAATTAATGTAGTTGTAAACACAATGGAGAATGAAAGCACCACTGTGTGGTGCACAAGCCTCAGCACCCTAGCTAGCACACTTATGCATACACCGTGTAAAAGAGTGTATTATACCTACATGTATGGCCCAGGTGTATCAACAAAACTAATCTACCAATCATAGTAGGCCCAAGTTAGCCTATAGTCCCCAGGCTCCTCAGCTTAGTAGCCAGTCAGGCATGTAGTGAAGTTCACTGATACAAACAACACACATCTAACCTCAGTACAGCACGGTTCAGTCCTCATGCTCATCTGCTCATCATTGCAGTTTCTGACCAAGCAACAGTAAGAACAGTACTATATCATACATTCACAGTTCTACAAAGTGTTATGATAACTCATTTGAGTTACTTACCTGACCAAGCAGCTATCTGATTTTATATAGTGAACTAGCCGGCCCAGCACTCTATGCAAGCTCAACTGTATTTCTAGATAACGCACATCACATGGGGCGTGATCGATGGGTGCGGTTTCGAAGCCTAAGCGTTCAGAGATGCACAAAAGCCTAAGATCTCAGAAACTACAGCGTTTTCCAAGATCCTACACGACAAATTTCAAGATAATTTTGATTCATGAACGTAAGTACCTTCTATTTGGACTATACAGCTGCTGTTCTTCAGATAACTTAGTAACAGACGGACACACACACACACACACAAAACGACTACCGTAACCCTCTGCACGTGCTGAGGCTTAAAAATACACACACAAACACACACACACACACACACACACACACACAGTACACAGAGAGAGAATGAAACAAAGATAATGCTGTACAATCACAATATACAAGTCATAAATGTGTGAGACCGCCCCCCAAACAAGGTCCCACATCGGCTGGTTGCTAGGCACTCATTCTCACGATCATGCTGGGAAGATCAAACAGCTAAATAAACTCTCCACACAATATCAGTTCAACTCAACAGTAGACTGATAGTATAAGAGAGCAAAACAATAGCAGAATTCACCAAAATGAGCATAGTTGTGGCCTCTTATAAAAACTACGTAAGGAGAACAAAAGCTTCTTTGTCTGTGACTCCAGTTTACTGAGCAGAATGTTAGTTGTTGACAGAGAGAAACATTGGAATAACAATAACAACAACACCTTCACACTAGCATACAGGGCACACACATCAACAGTGATAAACTGTGTACTAGGAATGCTTACTGAAAATATAATAATAATTAGAACACAGATGGGATGGGATGGCCAGTTGCTTCACAGTGGGCCTGGCAGGAGGCAAGAGGGTCTATCAACAATCATGCATGATAAGCAAGCGTGCCAATTAGTAGACCAGTACTGGTTTACATAAATCAGGAAAAGTTTACACAAACAAAAGCATATCAGGGCACAGCTAAACAGTAGTAGATAGTGACACACACACACACACAGCTATACCACAGCCAGTAGCTATAGCAACACACTATTTTAAAGTACAGGTGCTGCATGGAAGGCCATTAATACTACAAGAGCAGAGGGCACATGGGATACAAGTTGTGGGATTCAACTCCCCAGCAAATATATAGGCTGGCTTAGGGTTACACAGAATCACAACTATTATAGTTGTATTACAACCAGCACAGGCCAATCTAATCACAAGTATCATTGCTATACTTGGTCACTCTAGACAAGTGTACACATGTCATTTAGCTCTGAATTATTGTTGCACAAAAGTTGGTAAAAAAAAATGTTTTTGCCCATTTAGAACTAAATCATTATCCCTTCTATGGGTAAATATTTGGATAATTATAGAGTGCAACCAAAAACATTCTCTGTGCCACAAAATTTGAAGTATTGTAGTCTGTATCAGAGCTATACACTACATAGAGCACACACAAACTATGTGAGTAGTAGCTTTTAATGTGCATACCTTGATTTTGTCTGATAGCACTGGCATCACTCTGTATCTCTCCAATGATCTGTGACACACTGTTCATAGTGTTGGTCTGAGCACCACCACCCCCAGCAGCACCCATCTGCATGGTACCACTGTTAGACATCATCTGAGCTGGGTCCATTCCCATACCAGGCACACCGCCCATGAGTCCAGTGTTCATTTCAGACACATTCATGTTTACACCGATGCTTGCATTCTGCTTCTGAGGCACGAGGCCACCTTGAGAAGAAGTAGTGTTCATCTGTTGCAACTGGTTCACCTGACCCACACAGTTGGTCGTCATCATGCACCCCTGCATCCCTCCACCACCGGACATCCCCTGCATCGATTGCTGCTGCTGCTGCTGGTGGAACTATGCCTGGGGTTGATTCTGTTGTGCAATTTGTACGTTCAAGTGTTGATTTTGGTGTTGAGTCAAGTTGTGATTTTCCTGGCCTAGTGACCTAGTCTGTTGCTGCATCTGCTGTTGTTGCTGCATCTGCTGCTGCGATACAACGTTCTGCTGACCTTGAGAAGAGGCTGTCGACCAAGAAGGTGACTGAAGTTGTGAGAAAGAGCTACTACTAACACTACTGTTACTCTGAGCAAGTGTCAGCACAACTGTCATGCTGGTATTAGCCACCGTCGGTGATAGCATAGAAGAGGTGTTCCCAGAGGAGGCGTTGGAAGCTTCGAGACCGGGAGAAGGAGAGGTGGTAGAGGAAGGAGAGTGGGTGCTCGCCGGAGGAGGGGAGAGGGTAGGGGGGGCCGTGGTAGTGGCAGTGGTGCTAGGCGCAGTGTGAGCAGGGGTAGCAGTTGCGGTGGTCTTTGAGGTGGATCTGGTAGTGTGGGATGATGAAGAGCCTAGTGGACAGGTGTGGGTGTGTGAGAGATGGTTAGTGGGTAGGTGTATATAGTAGACCATCAACACAAGCGCATGTGTTAATGGTAATCGCTCAAACATACTGCACTCAGTGACTTGTTAACAAGAATTAATTGCACTTTGAACACTCAACAATAACAGTTCAAGACACACAACAAAAGTTGCTTTACAAAAGCACCACACACCTTCATGCTGTTGCCTCATGTGCTTGTGCAGGTATTCCGTCCACTTGAAGCTCTTTCCACAAAGTTCACAAAAAAATGGTCTCTCTTCGGAGTGTGTCGACAGGTGCCTCTTCAGCTTGTGCTTGCTGGGGCACTCACGATGGCACACATGACACACGTGCTTCTTCTTCTTTCGTTCCATCAGTGCACTCCTCTTGGCCGCGAGGTCGGACATTACTTCTACATTATTGGCGAGGCTGGTAGTGCCCTCAGTAAAGAGCACCTTCACGGATGAGCTGCCGCCACTGATTCCATTCTCACCAGATTGTACTCTGACCTCTGGTGAGCTGATACGGGCATTGGTAGCAACATGTTGCTGCTGCTGTTGCGTGCCTGGGAGGGAGTTGTCTTCATGAAGTTCTGGTAGGATAGAGCTACTGCACCTGATGGGGAGGGCGGTGCACGCAATCACACAAATAACAGACAGGGGTAGACGTAAAATGATTAACTTTTAAAATATATTTATATCGAAATTCTAGAGAACTTGAATTTACTATTAGAAGGCTTTCATGCCCTCTTCACAAATACAATATTAGTAGTATCCCTAGCTACAGTCTCTATAGACGAGAGTGTGTCGTGCAAGTGTGCTCCATGAAGCCATACACACTAAGGTGAACAGCACTCACCTTGGGTCACCTTTCTCGGCTTGACTGGCCTGTTTCAGAGAGTTCTTTCCTTCAGCTCGTGAGAGCAACCTTTCAAAATCAGCGTGGCCTTCTGCTTTCTCCATTGGTTGTCGTGAGGCGCCTTGTTGTGCGCTGCCAACTGGTCCTCAAAGTGCGGCCCTCTCCATGTACGTATGTAAATAGTGAGCCGGCTGGCAGGTCTTTGCTGTATATGGAATGAAGAATGGAATTCTTGGAATGAGGAACCTAGATAAATTTGGATGAGTCAGCAAATATTTTTTGCACACGTGGTATACAAGTAGAATGTTTTGCTGAGTTTCATGATGGCAGATGTCCCAGGCAATGCACCACAAGGTATGGTCATTGCACAAATTGAAAGGTTGTTTATGAAACGTTTTGTGCCCTTTTCAGACTGTCCAGGGACCCAGAGTGAGCAAGCTGGGAAGGTTTCTGCATGCCAGGGGTGTCCCAACCAAAGTGTGTGTGCATCTGGTCAACCCAGAGTTCCTGATCCAGGTCTGGTGAATTTACTATCATGTGTTGGTCATGCACAATATAGCTACTGGATCGTCACAACACACACCATACATGATAAGACTACATCCCACTGGGCCAGTGTGGACATGTTGTGCTAGCCTTGTTCCCTGCTCCTCCTTTGCGAATATTTTCTTGATAATAATTCATGTCCATAACATATCCTAGTCTAGCCCTAGACCCTGCCTCTTTTACCAGTAGCATATCTGAGGCTACAGTTTAGATCACACCTGCAGTCTCAAGCATATTTCAACTGTTATTCCACTCCTTGTGGTCCAGAATAAACTCTTTATAAAAATGGTTTACTTGAATCATAGACATATGCCTATATATATATATATATATGGGTTAAACAAGTTGGTTTGTAACTCTGTTCCTTGTGTGTGTAGCCATAGAGACAATAAAGCTCCACATGGCAGGAGTAAAGCACAAGATCTTGGTTCTATCTGGAAAGGGTGGAGTTGGAAAGAGTACATTCACAGCACACTTAGCTCATGGACTAGCTTCTGATGAAAACAAACAGGTAATGTAATAGCACTAGAATCTATGGATGTGGTGGTCACAATATATTGTATATGGGGAAGCACATTGTAAAGGACGGTTAGCCACTAACAGAATCTTATGGTAATTATTGACAAGCAGTAAAGTTATGTAGTGAAATTTGAAGCCTAAACATGAATAAAGGATGTTGTACTATGCATGGCAATTTTTGGTGACTATCTGTGTCTCTTAGTGGTGCCCCCCCACCCACTGTGTGAGGTAGTCTTTCAGTCTGGTGGTGGTGGTTTGTGAGAAGAGGAAGCAGGAAAGAACCTCCATGGGGGTTGTTGTGGTCTAATTTGTTAGGTGTTGATTGGTAGAGTAAGCTGGTCTCCTTTGTTCTTCTCTGGGGGACAGCAGTGCTCTCTTGGTGCTTGGAGATGATTAGAAAGTGTTTGAGGTGTAGGCTGTTCTTGATTATGCTCTTTCAACCATTTTGTTGCTATGGAAACTAGTGCACAGTTTAGGGGTACACTGGTTTGCTTGGCTGCCTCCTTCCCAGGCTTTGATTCTCCTTTGACCTTTCACTCAGGGAAAGAAAGCAAGGTAAGAATATTAACCCTGGAGTTTTTCTTATCAAATAATGGTGAAAGGACACGTTGCATCTACCCTAGCCTCCCTCTCCTTGATTTCTGCACACCTGAAGAGCAGAAGGCGTTCACAAGTGTAACACTGCTGTTCATTGCCCAAACAGCTTCCCTTTTAGACTGTTTCTTTTCATGGTTTTAGTAGCTCACAATCGAACTACAAATGCTAGAAGTGTTAGTTCAGGCTCTGTCCTTCCATTCTGTTTCAAAGGAAAGAGCCTGGGAATGTAGGTAGGATGTTTCTCTTCAAGAGTCTTTGATAGATGCCATTCTCTTTGTTTGTCTAGATTGCTGTCCTTGATGTTGACATCTGTGGTCCCTCCATCCCTAAGGTGATGGGACTGGAAGGGGAGCAGGTCCATCAGAGTGGCTCTGGATGGTCACTAGTGGTGAGTAGGTTATGAGGTCTCATTGTGCACATTGCTATGGTTTGCAGTTGAAGCAATAATTATATATAGTACCACTTTGTGCTATGTCCTCTCATTATGTGTTCATTTTCAGTTTGTGGAGGAGAACATTGGTGTGATGTCAGTGGGGTTCCTGCTCAACTCCCCCGATGATGCCGTCATTTGGAGGGGACCCAAGAAGAATGGTCAGTTGATGTATTGAAATCAATGACTCCATTTCCTTATGGAAAATTACAAATCACAATGAGTAGGTATGGTAGTCCAACAGTTGTAAAATATTTGACTTATGTTCCTGTCACCTCGTGATCAGTACAAGTCATTACATCATTGGCTGCTAGTGATAGCCTTGTTACCAGGCTCTCTCCCAGTGAAGAAGAAGAAGAAGCCTGGTATGCGAAATCACGTGAATGACGTTGCCCATAGAGAGAGTTTGTATGGTTTCTCTACTACAGCATACTAATTTTCCACGTGCTACGTCATTTACGTGATTTTTCGTACTAGGCTCTCTCCCTTCCTATTTTTCAGTGTATAATATTTAGGGAGAGAGCCTGGGAACGAGGCTAGCTAGTGATGGTGTTAAATGTCCAATGAACCAGCCCCTTTCCCTTTGGAGCTGTGTTTGGCCAACACATGTGCTAGTGATTAGAGCTCATTGGTACCTCTGATGATGTGCTAATGGGCCTTCACTGTCCTTTCATCTGTTGTGTTAGTTTCACACAGTTTTAGCCAGGCAATAGTTACATAATGGTGATGCCCAGAGCTGTGTGTGATGTCTATGACCAGCCTCTACTGGTTGTAGCCTTTTGAAATCCCAATGTTTAATGACTTGTGAGTGGCATTGTTCTTGTTCAGTATCATAGAGGACAGTACATTGTTATCCTTACAATATGACACTGTTTGATGTTTTCAGTTTGTATTAGTGCTTGTTATGTGCATACCAATTCTGGTAATTCATAGCTACACTTGAGTATTGGTTGTTGCAGGTGTTATCAAGTTACTACTAAACACATACCAATTCATATGGATGTTATCTCAATAAATAGTAGTATTATATTAAAATTGAATGGAGATGCTGACTTGTACTCAAAACAGTCATCCAACAGTGTGTAAGTGTGTACGTATGTACGTGTATGTGAGATGAGATCAACCTTCCCTCAGGTCTTATCAAGCAGTTCTTGAGGGACGTGGACTGGGGTGATGTGGACTTCCTGGTGGTGGACACGCCCCCAGGCACCTCTGACGAGCACCTCTCCATTGTCCAGTACCTGAGCAGCACCACCGTCGATGGTGCGGTGATCGTCACCACACCCCAAGAGGTGTCGCTGATGGACGTACGGAAGGAGATAAACTTTTGTCGTAAGGTCAATCTACCAGTGATTGGCGTGGTGGAGAACATGAGTGGATTTGTGTGTCCCAAGTGCAAGGTGAGGAGACTCCAAGAGCCTTGTTCAGTTTTCATAGCCTCGTACGCAGGCCTTCCCCATAAAATATGCACTTTGCAACTCGAGAAATCTACAATACATGCTGGGGAAGGCCTGGGAACAAGGCTAAAGTTCTCATGCGTTAGTGAGGAGACCCTAGAGCTTGTCCTGTTTATAGCAGATATGGTTGTATGTTCAATTGCAAGCTCAGGAACTTATCATCTCTATCATTATAGTGAAAGTGAAGGTTTCCTAGTCCATTCATCTAAAACTACATCCTTTATAGGCATAATTAAAGTCCATCTGGTTTGAGAATGCCGGTAGAAAAAAATTGAATACCGTATAGCCAGAAATATTGACGGTCAAAAAATTTGACGGTTTGCTCCGCAGAACGTAAATAAAAATATTGACAATTTTAAATTTGACGATTTGCACGTGCACATAAATACAATCATATACGGCGCCCAAAATATTGGCGGATTTAAATTTGACGATTTGGACTTTGACCGTCAAACCGTCAAATTAAAATCCCCGTCAATATTTCCGGCTATACGGTAACTTTCTAAATATCCAAAGGCATAGGAAGCTGGAAAAGCAACCAAAAGAACGGGGAGAATGAGCACTTTCCAATGGTGCTTGAAATTTTGAAATTGGTTGGCTTACCAGTCAAAAGTTAGCTATTTTGCCCCATATAAAAAGTATTGCATGAATCTCATTATTTCACTTCCGGCGGCATTCTCAAACCAGATAGACTTTAGTTCTTTCATGAATGTATGAGATTTCAAGTTTCAACATAAGTATACCCATTATCTCTTGTGTTGAGCTAGGTCCTGTTCAGAAATAATGATAACATTCAGATCCTCTCTTTCTCCTCAGACTGAGTCTCAGATATTCCCTCCCACAACTGGTGGAGCAGAGAAGATGGCCTTGGACTTGAAGATACCGTTTCTAGGACGAGTGCCGTTGGATCCTAGAATAGGAAAGTGTTGCGACGAAGGAAAATCTTTTCTCAGTGAGGTTCCTGATTCACCAGCTGCCAAAGCATACCAGGCGATCATCCAAAGTAAATCACTGCTGTATGACTTCTCTTTCATGGCAATAATCGCATGATATGTGCATTCCTTTGTGTCTCCAATAAATTATACAGGAATTATTGAGACTTGTGCAAAGACTTCTGAGGAGCAAAATGGTGTAACAAGATAGCTAATCTTATTACTGTATGTGTATTATGTATGCAAATCATGTAATTATCTGTGTCACATTGCGTTATGATTGTGTAGTATACATTTTTGTGTTTGCTGAAAGTTAGCTTGTGTCTCTATCGACCTCTTACCCTCTATAAATCTGGGTTGGGCTACGATCAGACTTGAGAAGACGAAATGAGATAGTACGGACTGGAGTGTGTGTAAATAGACCGAGATTACCGTACGTATAAGATCGAAGGCGCTATGTCGGAGCTAGCGAAAGGGTGTGCTCACTTTCAGGAGTTTAAACAAGTGCACGGCCTCCGCTCTTATCAAATCATCTACAGATATTTGGTCAAACCGTCGCCAGAGGCTAGAAAACTGAAGGTGAGCTTGCGTAGAGTGTTAAATAGTGTGAGTTATTCATGGCTATTTGTGTTTATCACGATCCATGCAATAAGTGTTGGGATGTTTAGTTTTGACTGACAAATTATTGTGTGGCTTTGTGACATGTTTTTGAATTGACCACTTCCTGGAAATGGGCGGGGTCAAATGCAATTAATTTCTTTCTCTCTCTCTCTCTCTCTCTCTCTCTCTCTCTCTCTTAGGCCAAGACCTGTGTGTGCAATGTGTGCCACTGTTTCACCACCCGCCTCCATACATGTCTATCATGTGTGTACTTTGGCTGTATGGATCCTGAGAACCATCTGCATGTGCATACCAAGACGACTGGACACAGCTTTGGTAAGGAGCAAAAATAAAATAAAAGTACCGCAGTGCATAACCCTCTCAGTGTGACTCATATTAAATTTATACGTATACCATAATTATTATGGCAGACTATACTAAGTCATGCTCATTGGCATATGTTCATAGTGCTCCACTATAATTAAAGCAAATGTCTCTGCTACAACTAGCTATAATTCTGAGTAACTAACTAGCTGTTGCTGTAGACACTTTGAAACAGTCTTGAAGCTTCCAGTCAGCAAAACCAAGCAGCCGACAATGTGGACAATCACGCATGTATGCACATGGCTGGATGATGCATTAATTGGTAGGTGTACCGTACAAATGGCTGTTCAAAAGCGTGAAAAATGGCAATTCCTCACCAACTAGACAGTTTCAGGCAAAAGGCCATGTTCACTTTTTTTTGTGTGTGTACATATCGCTACTTTGACATTTATATACTGCCAGCAATCTTCAGTTTTTCTTAACACACACACACACACACACACACACACACACACACACACACACA